>JAPUBQ010000006.1:11640000-12202008 GCA_035578125.1 Mellilla xanthometata
ATTGAAAGTATGTATATAGACTTTTTTTAAATACTTTCAGTCGTATTTTGATCCCATCAACCGCTTTGCAAGCTAAGGTTGCCTGGAAGATATGTTTTTTAGCGATAAAGCCGCCAAGAGCTCTCATATTCGTTTAGTTGATCTAAGATTATGTATGGTATTATTTTCAATTATTTACATATGTATAGTTGATTTCATACATATGTAGGTAAGTAACAGTCGGTTGGTGGCAATGATTGAAAAGAGTAGACTCTTTTCAAAAGAGTCTTCTTCTTCTTCTTCTCTTTTTGAAAAGAGACTCTTTTCAAACATTTCAAAGTTGGCGTAAAAAGCCTCAACTGTATTTGTAGAGTAGTACGGGGCTCGCGAGCCTCTGTCAGTGCCCAAGCGATGACAAAGCGCCGACCCGGGAAGCTAATGTGTCGCCGGGTCTGTCGCGGGAAGGAAACCATATTTCAAACTTTCATACCGGACCGGCCCGACCGTGGGGGAAACATTAAATATTAATAGTGATACGATGTGCCCAAATTGTTTCCTTGCTGATATTGTTAGGGGAAATTAGGCTGTCCTTTTTGTGGCAGCGATTTAGAACCGCTTTCATATTTCAAAGGCTTTTGATGAACTGTTCTTTTGAAAAGCTTCCGCCTTTTTCCCATTACGGAGCATTTTATTTGTTTCGGAGCATTAACATGAAAACCACTGTATTTTTTACTTGTTAATAACTAATGAAGTATGTGCCTTTCAAAGGAGTAAGTAATAAGCACATGTGCATAGTTAAAACCCGATACATAATTCCATCCCGTATAACGAATCTCGAACAAAAAAAAAACTGTAAGACTAACTTTTCTTAAAAACAATTTCTACCGATTCACAAACATTAACAAAGTAAACGCACTGAAAGTATGCCGTTTAAAATAACCGTCACTCAACCGTAAAAGAGCGCAAAACGTCGCCAAAGCGTCAGCTATTAGATTACAGTAAGTAAAAATCCGTATTCGTTAATCCACGTAGCTTGACGTTAACAAAAGAAAGCGTTCAGGTACTTACGAATTTATCGATGAGGGCCCAAAAAGGCGCGGCCTTGGGATTTGGCGGCGGGGGTACGCAACAGGGCTTGTGGCGGCGGGCGGTTCTCACATGCTTTAGAGTTCACAATGTAGCACTGAGTTTGGGAGACGGCGAGGCTCGAGGCTGGAGCGGCGTTCGCACGCTGGAGTAGCGCGCTTGAGTCTGCCGGCGGTTGTGGGGATGCCAGACGTCAAGGAAATTACCACCCACCAACAATAATTTTGGATGGAAGACAAAATTAAATATTTAGTGTACTTCCGCTGTGATGCACTAAATATCTAATTTTGTCTTCTATTTACAATGGATTTGCGCAAAGTAACGCCTGAGTCAATAAGTTATTTAACAATAATTTTGGTTTTACACAGATTTAATTATTTTAAAATTGTTGATTTATATTGATATTACGATCTGTAATCGAACAAAATTGCTAAAAATATTTGAAAATCTTAAATCCTGTATCGAGCAAAAGTCTCTTGGTCTACATTTTCTCTATTTATATCTGACATTTTTAGATGTGTGTTGAAGCTTACCTGATGAAAAGGGGTTATTTTCGAATGCTTGCAATGAAACCATTGTAAAATTCCAAAAAATAATTATAACATTAACTTCGCTAGAAACTTGAAAAATAAAATTCCATCGCTAATAAAATTAAACAAAAAGTACTCGTATTTTGCCCAATTTTTTTTTACCTGTGTAGGTGCCACATTCACCTGTAAAACAGGCAGCCCCTGCAAACATAGCAACACTCCCCACCGGTGCGCGCCCCCGCCCTCTACTCTCTCCCCGCCCGCCCATCGCGTCCGGATCCGCGTAGCCTCCATTCGTTTAGTATTCGCGCCCTTTGTGACACTTAAAACCATTGTGAGAACCTTTTCGGATAACTTGAACTACGGCGGTAACACGAATATGATACGGCCAATAAAAGTGGCTAAAATAGGGGCTAAATTACGATTTTATCGCTTTAGAAGCTCTTTGTTGGAACGAATTAAGCGTAGAGTTTCACCGCGAAAATATATTTTCTGAATTACGCGACTGTGTATTATCAAAGCCTTTTCATATTTCGGCGGATCTTGTTACTCTCTAAGTATTTGTCGGTATGCTTAGAAGTCATATTTTACTTGTATTTTTGTTAAACTGGGATTACATTATCCTTTTTAATTAAAATATATAAAATTAGTATTTAATATGAAAATAATATTATATATATTTCGTTGTTAAAGAGATGAATTGATTTCAGTCAGGTAGGGCCGCTGACTTCTATTAAAAAATTCAATAAATATACTTTTGACTTTAAGTGCAATATATACTATGAAAAACTATAAATGATATGGGAATGGGAAAACCATATTTTACGCCAACAAGTACTCATGTAAGTATATAAGTAGAAACTTGAGTAATATCGTAAAGCCAGCAGTCGTAATTATGGCGATAAACTAACTCCTATAAAACCCCATTTGCTAGTTTCCCTCTAAAACTGACTATAAATTTCAAAGTTAAATGAGAGATTATCATACTCTTATGAGAGATTATACTTTCAGTGGATAATATGATCAGTAAGTAAAATTTTTAATATGTATCTGTGAGTTCTTTTTTACTCTAATTGATTATATTACTTAACATGTATTTCGTAAAATCTGTTAAGCAATATTTCGCTGATGGACAGAACAATTGACCCGAAAGCTGGCGCTTACCTCAGCCAACTTATCAGTTTGGCGATCCAGCTAGGTAATGCCGCCAGCATTTTAGGCACCTTACCCGCGGACACTGACTTAGATTTAATTTACTACTTTCAAGGTATTTTAATTATTTTTAGTAGTAGTTAGAAGTTTTTTTTTTTTCTTTTCATATAATTTTTAATTTTAGTGTTGTCATTATATTATATATTGATAAATTATGGTTTTACTTCGTAACATTTTATTTTTATCCTATAAATATCTTATTTAAAATTTATTATTTTAGGTTTTTTTTACTAAAAACAAGATAGAGGTAAAATAAAATATAGGTACGTTGCAAAAAGTTGTATGACGTTTTATTTTCGTATTTTCTATGTCTCATCTAAATATACACCACAGTGGAACTTGCAGGGAAATAATAAAAGAGAAAAAATATTGCTCTATATTTATGTATTTTATTAAAAAGAATTTTGAGAATCGATCCACAAATGGCTGAGAAATCGGTGAACATACATAAAAAAATACATACAGTCGAATATATAACCTCCTCCTTTTTTGAAGTCGGTTAAAAATCGTTTTACAAAATTAAATAGTGAATTATGGTTTAACAACTGACAAACATTTGAAGAGTATTTTCTTTTTAAATATAAATTTCTTTCATCCCATAACGCGTCCCATAGTTATTCGCGAGGGAAATCACCGTTTTTCACTGTGGGATTTAAAGGTAACTGGATTTGCTTAGTTATTTTACATTAATATTTTACAACAATTGCAACTCTCAACAGGTTTACAATATTTTCAGGCTTAGAACTATAATAAATTAAATCGAATTATTTAAAGTATTCTCTTGTAATTCTCTAATAAATTAATAAATTAACACTAATTAATAAAGTCTTCTCACTAAATATTGCGAATAAATAATAAATTAATAGATTACCTCGAACTAATAAAGTGTTCTCGCTAAATATTATTGTGTAGCATATCTAATTGGCTTATTATTCAATGACTCATTTTCTATGAAATTTAAAAAATATGTTATAATAACTCACTCATATTATTATACATACTCATACATATTTATGTATATCATATTTTTTTTTCTCTAAATCCTTAATTGATATCAATTTCGTTTATTATATTTTATTTCTATTCTTTAAAAAATATGTGCTCTTTTGTTTGAGAACGACCGTTTTATACTTATAAATTATTTTTACAATTAAGTGTTTTGTATCAACGATTATAATATATTAATAGGTACTTTTTCAAAACAATATTATCTGTAATCAATTCAACAAGAGAGTTGGCTGTAATTCATGAAACGTGATAGTTAGAAAACTATCGTGCTTCATGCATTAGCCTAGTTACAGATTGGTTGGAGGAGACCGTTGGTACTCTTTGGGTATGGAACCTTACACAGTAGCTGCACATGAAAAAATGTCTGAAACGTCAAGTGATACTCACTCATATATAAAAAACCAAAATATGCCTGGCTAACTTACACAATATCAAAATATTTCACTGGCACTGACTTCGCGAAATAAAGGATCCATAAAGCCCTGGCTTCTGCCAATCACAATAGCGATCGTAGCACTCAGCTACGACGCTACGCCGTAGGCCTTTGTGTAGCCGCTACAGATATAATGCGGAAGATATTGTTGATTAAATCACTTCTCCTTTGTTTTAGAAAATGTTGTGCTGGAGCAAAACACCAGCGAGATATTTATTTGCAAAAATATTCTAATGCATATCTAAACGCCAAGATTACAAACATAATTGTGTAGTATCTATTGTAAATATTTGAGGACCACAACATCAGAAAATATGTGTCATCTACCAACCCCCACTTGGCCAGCGTTAAGTAAGTGTATATTTTTTATTAGGTTTAATAAGCTCTAGTCTAGTAGAACAAGTTCTAGTCTTTTGCGGCAAGTAGCAGGTACAAATTGATTTCTACATTAATTTTATGAGTTGCAAGAATAATAAAGAAATAGAGAGAAAACTCAGTTTAATAAGTGTGTGAAAATAAAGAATTTATCTAATTGTAAATCTATCCTTTTGAAGTTGAGATGAAATTGTTTTTGACAATTGTTCGAATTGTGTACACTACATTATATGTTTACCTTATATTAAACACTAAATTCTTCTCATAAATATACAGTGAAGTTTTGCTCCTGGCTGTACTTATCTTAGCTTGCTATGAAATTTCCAGATTAAAACATGACCTTTACTCAGAAACTCTCGTTTCCACTTCAATCTAAAGAACAGAAATGAGTGTTGATGAATTTCTGAGTACTGCATTACAATTCAAAATACAAAACACTTGGAAAGTTTTTCGTCTTAATTTGTTGCATAATTCAGTAAAATCAAGTACTTTATCCGACAGGAAAAGAGACGATTGTGTGCTAACGACGAAAGTGACTTATTATTCGTACAATATTTACCACTTTATTTTTTTGACACATTTCACACACGGCTGGTTAACCCCACATTGAACCATTTGTAGTTCGTATTATGGTCGCCAACACAACTGATATACTACATAATATACATACATAATATACATACATATATATTTTATACAGATATACATACATATTTAACACCCAGACCGACAGCCAACAAATTTAATTTAGCACAAAGATGTTGACCGTGCCGAGAATCGAACCCGGAACCTTCTTATTGGCAGTCCGGCATGGTAACCATTACGCCAACGAGGTCGTCGTCGTCGTTTATTGTATTTCTATTTCTTTTACCAGTGTGTGCGAATTTTGTTTTAATTATCCAGTTTGCTGTAACTCGCCCAACTTCAAACAAAGAACGATCGTGTTAACCGGTTGAACCACTGTCGTGTTCACAAAGAAACCCTTTTAATATGTTACTAGAAGGCAGGTTAAATGCAGTAGCTAATACGGGGCTCGCGTGGCTGCCAGCCTACACAATAGAGCGATTTTAATAATGCCGACCCCTCCCGAGCTTACCTAAGTATAGCAGAATTATAAGGGAGGCTTATAAACAAATTAACGCTGGTACGAAACATAAGCTAGGACAAGGACACCGTAATCGACCAATGGAGCGAAGTATCTTTGTAATAAATGACAAAATCATAATTATTTTGTTTTATTTTCAGAAGTTGTAGAAATAAAATAAAAGCTAGATTTAAGTCAACTTAAATATACAAAAATGTTTACCCAACAGGAAAAACTCACTAGACGTGGTGCAAAAATTTGCAAAAAAATATTGAAAAAAAAAAATTCACCAAGTGCAAGTCGTACGAGTTTTGTACGATTATTTTAAAAAATGGCAAAAAAAATGTTATATGGGAGCCCCTCAAGTGTGTTTTTTTTTTATTTCTTTTAAAGTACAGTTTTAAAGTACATAATTAAAAATATTCTCTGAATGTTTAGAGGGTCTACCAAATGTCGTCATAAAGATTATTTAAAAATATGTTTTTTTTTTTTTTTATGTGTAGCGGCACAAGAAATACTCTTACATAACTTGTGCAAGTTTCAGCGTTCTAGTGGTTACGGTTTCAGAGATACAGCCTGGCGACAGTGGAGGCTTAGTAATAGGGTCCCGTTTTCTCTTCTAGATACGAAATCCTAAAAAGAAGAAGATAATAACGAGAAGAGAAGTAAATCGAAATTGAGGTTAATATACTATTTCAAGACGCTGTATAATATAATTGTTTAAAACTAGTCACAAAGATTATATGTACTTTGTTTTAAAATGTTACATTTCATTTCGTATGGCAACTAGCAATTTGTTCTCATATTTCATTTGGAAACACATATTCGTATTATACAGTCCATATTACGAAGTGCAATGAAGAAAGCAATCAGGTTGCAATTGCTCTCCTGTTTTTAAAAGGCACTTTGTTGAATCTCTTAAAAAAGACTCACAAAATGAAAATAAAGTCTGCGAGGAATGTTTTTATTAAATTAGTTTCATATTTTTCCAGCTTTTATTAATCTTTCAATGTTTGTATTGTTAGTGTGTTTGTCTGATGGAATATTTTGAGGTAAAATTAGATCTTTTTATCTCTATTACTACGATAAAATCATATTTTTTAACTAATAGTCCAAGAGCCCGTGAGTGCCTGATCTTCGGATTTTAATAAAAGCTGAAAATTTGTCTATGTGTGTCCCTAGTACAGTTAGTAAGAATGGTCCCTATGATGGTATAGTACGAATGATCCCCACCCATGAAGCTGAGGCAGCGGTGGCTTTGGCAGGTAACCGGTAATAAAGGTGTATATTAATAAGTACGATTCAAAAATAGCCTTTAATAACTTTTTTGAACACTAACGCAAAAACTACAGGATGTTGTAAGATTTACGTGCCTGTGTGTGTGTGTGTGTACGTGTGTTGTGGCAACCTACCTTCTGAATAAGTGAACTTTTGATTCAGTTTTTAGGGAGTATTGTTAGCTATGTTTTATGAAAATCGGTCCAAGATGGCCGGCGCCACAAAAAGAATGGTATTTTTTTAAACTGTCCCAATATGAGGCAACAAATGAAATGGCTTGAATAGTAGAATACATTAACTAACGTATTTTTTAAATCAAAGAGAGCCGGCACGAAAAATATTTTCTATGGTTTTTAAATTGTTTTATACATATTATATGAGATTAGAGATTAGATTTAAGTTTCTGTGGCAAATAAATTATTTATTTATATTATAAGTTGTTTATTCAGAATAGATCACTATTTGATATATTGACGACCTCGTTAGCGTAAAGGTTACCATGCCGGACTGCTAATCAGAAGGTTCCGGGTTCGATTCCCGGCCCGGTCAACATCTTTGTGCTTAACTAAATTTGTTGGCTGTGGGTCTGGGTGTTAAATATGTATGTATTTATATATAATATGTATGTATGTAGTTATATGTAGTATATCAGTTGTGTTAGCAACCATAATACGAACTAGAAATGGTTCAGTGTGGGGCTAACCAGCCGTGTGTGAAATGTGTCCTAGTATTTTTATTTTTTTATTATTTGGAATATATAAAGGTAATGTCTGCCTTAATCGGAGATAAAAAGTAGCCTGTGGATAACTGCATACCAAATTACATCCAAGTAGTTGCAGCAATTAGAGTGAGAAGAATTAACATACATACACACAAATTTTCGTCTTTATTATATTAATGAGCAATATATAATAATTTATGAAAAACACTTTAAAATTCTTGATCTACTTAAAAACTTTTAGGTCTGATTGTACTGTCACTGATGTACTGAATCGATAACCGTTCAAAAAGCTGACAACTGTTCTGGCGTGGCGCCAAACCAGATAGCATAGTTATACCACAGATGCATTGACAGTACAATACACCTGTCGTCTTTACGACATTGACTACAGTTAATTCAGAGCTCTGATTTTATTAATCAAGAGTTGCTAGTCAAATTCAAAATTAATCAACGCCTGAACACAATATTCTCTGTTTGTAAATTGCAAACAAAAACATATTCAAAAGCGATTACAAATCAGTTGGGAAAGCAGTCACCGTACGTCCCGCAAGGCATAGTTTGAATCCCCACCAAATAAGTTTAAGCTTTCTGTGAAGGAAAACATTGTTGTTAGGAAACCCATGGTGGTGTGTTATTTTTTATTCTCGCTTAGACTAGTTCTTTAAATCTGTCACCAAGCACCTAATGATGTATTCTCGCAGTCTCCTTAAGAGCTATTAATCCCAAACCAGGCATGCTCCACTTGCGGTCAGTGACGCTGACTCCTATGGTTACGCGTCCTGCTGGTTAAATGCCTAGCAGAGCTGTGAGAAAAAAATATTAGTTGATATTCTGAAACTGTATAAAACAATCTCAGATACAAGCTGACATAATTATGGCTTTTAATCAAATATTGCATATCACGTAGATATATAATTTTAATTAAAAAGTCACCTCGTTGAAGCTCGAGTAAAACTGCTGCACAAAATAACGGAACACGTTTTGATGTTTAACAAAATTGACCAATTTTTCATCACATTTTCGGCATCATTAAATACCCGCTGCTAAAAGCTCGTTAAAAACAACATTTGTCTTCATGAAAATGTGTCTTTTGTGACCAAATTGGAGAACAAGACGACACTCAGAGCTACTTTGTTAATTAAATTACCTGTGATATTTCAACTTTATAACGTCTTTAGGACTAAAATACTGTTTTTAGCGGGCAAAATTATCTTCAAAAACCTTACCGAACTCTCTCTTGAGGTCAAGTTTAGGTTTTTTAATTATTTTTTTTTATATTATATACGGCTGCTTATAACAAAAGCTCTTACAGCAATAGCAAAGAATAGTAAAGAGAAGTATTATTTTCTTTTTCCACACTTTACAGCATTTGACCAGTAGGAGGGCGCTTAACCACACAACTCAGCGACGCATGCCTGCAATATAGTATTTATTTGCGTAGGTACGGTTTTAAGCTGCCTCTGATGATGCTTAAAACATTAATGTAAGTAAATAGCAATACATATCTTATTATTTATTTATTATTTTTTAAATTATTTAATTATTACGGTTAACGCCAATTACAATAATTAATCAACTTAAATCAAGAATTATTGAAAAATCACAATAAAAATTAAATCAAAAATGTCAGGTAAACAATTGTAATAAATGGTATAATAATAGTCAGCATTTATTGACCTAAACCATAAGTTTAATAAAGTCTTAATAAAAGACAAATACTTAACCTTTTCACAATATTCCAAACAGACCACAAGTAACTCTGCCCACCCATCGGAAAATATGTCAATTCAGGGGTTTTGATCCACGATGGAGTTGAACGTAGATAGAGAGAGGTACCTGCGCGCAACCCTGCGATAACAGGATTCGTAGAACAGCTTGTGTCTCTTGCGGCCTTTTCTACAATAGTTGTCAGTGACGTAAAGCCATAATAAATTATGTACATCAAATACTAAACTTGTCCCTAATAATTATTGACCTGGCTGAAAAAACATTGAATGAAACTCAAAAGAAATCCCACAAATGAAAATTTATGTAAATTATCCTAATCGCTTTCCGCGACGAAATCTCTTTGAGCTATCTCCTTTAAACTAGATTAACTGTCTAAACGAGTGTATTCTTCTTCCTTTCCTTATCCCACTAGCTCTCCACTAGCACTTCCACTCTCCTCTATCAGCCGTCGTTTCTACACTCACTCCTTTCTCTCTCGTGTCCTCATTCACACACTCCATCTATGTCTTCTTCGGTCGGCCTCTTGCCCTTCTTCCTTGTACTTCTATTTCCATACATCTCCTAGTGTCTCTTATCTGAAAAGTCTGTAAGTTAATTCGATTTTTTATTTTTTCATTTGTGCTACGGTACCAGAAGTGTATTCTGTGGTGATTAACCTAGTTCAGGTCTCAAGGCCGTATAGTAGGTAGCATTGCGTGCAAATACCTAATATTTCGGACCATACAACGTGTAACCACTATTTGTTACATCTCAAGCATAGCAAAATAAAATTACAAAAGATAAGTACGAGTATATTCGTGAAATCCAAACTTTGACCATTATACCAACTAACGATATAGCAATAATGCTATATCGTTAGTTAATCAATAATTATTGACGTGACAACGTCTTAAATTAGGTTGCGGCTGGGAGTCACTTATGAAAAAGTGTAACGCCCGGTAACGTTACGATGAGTCACCGAACGAGAGAGAGGCCCGCCGAATGCCTTGCGTCTCTCTCCCACTCAACTATGATCGGTCTGCCGCGCGCTTATAATTATTAAAGTGAGTGCAAGCGATTTTGCACTCGTTTTACGGTGAAGGAAAACATCGTGAGGAAACCGGCATGTTTAAGGACCACAATATCCGAAGACGTGTGTCATCTGCCAACCCGCACTTGGCCAGCGTGGTGGATTATGGTCTATATCTCTCTCCTCGTAGGAGAAGGCCCCGAGTCCCAGCAGTGGGAACGTATAGTAGGCTGATGCATTATAATTATTATATCTTTATAAAAAAGCGAGTGTGACTCGGTGGGTAAAACGTCTGCTTTCAATCTGACGGCCTCTCGTTTGATCTCAACCCTACACCAATTACTAGTTTTTCAAGCTATGTGTGGATTTTCACTCGCCTTACGGTCAACAAAAAAGCATTGTGAGGAAACCGAACCTTAACCTAACCTTAACTTATTTTTGACGTGACAACGTCTTAAATTAGGTTGCGGCTGGGAGTCACTTATGAAAAAGTGTAACGCCCGGTAACGTTACGATGAGTCACCGAACGAGAGAGAGGCCCGCCGAATGCCTTGCGTCTTTCTCCCACTCAACTATGATCGGTCTGCCGCGCGCGCAGCACGCGGCAGACGTTGTCACGTAAAATCTTCGCCCGTAAAACCGACTTTACAGGCAACCATATTTTTTAACACCTTTACTGTTTGATGTTCGGTCAATCAACAGGGGTGAGGCAAAGTGATCCCGGTCAAGTGACCGGGATATTTTTATAATAACAAAAATTATTCTTCTATCCTAAGTACATATTGTGTATTTAAATGTTAATACCACGTTGTACTCACCCGTCATACTGTAACATGATATAGGTACATAGAAGTGTCTATCTATACACATATTCGTGTGAGTTCACTTTGATTAATGTTCAATGATATTAACGTTAATAATCATAACTGCCGATTGACTGTGTTTGATAACTTGGGGAATTAGAAATATGATTGCGTTCAATGGAAATTATATCCAAATAAATGTAAAATTATCTTTATCACTAGATCCATAACCATTTCTCTTCGTAATTAGTAAACTATTTAAGTACTAACTGCGCCACGCGTTAATCCGGGACAAAAAGTAGCTTATGTGTCAATCCAAGATCTATCTTCATAGAAAATCTTATCAAAATCGGTCTAGCTGTAGGAGCGTGGAGTAACATAGATTTTGAAGTTATTTGCGTATCCCACGGGAACCACAGTTGTTTTCGGGATAAAAAGTAGGCTATGTGTTAATCCAAGGTCTAATCTATTTTCATACAAAATTCCATCAAATTGGATTAGCCGTTTGAGCGTGAAGAAATAACAGACATACACACAAACTTTCGCAATTATTATAGTAGTAGGAAGCGAACTAGAATAAATAGTTATAGTTACTTGGCTGATAAAATGGTTCCACCGTCCATGCGTAAAATACCGCGGTGGGCGGGGCAAAACAGCTACCCGCGCGGCTAGTATGGGTGGCGTGACATTGATGCGACCAATCGCGTGTGAGCTTTGTGTGTGTGTGTTTCGTTGAGATAGATGACGATGATGATGTGCGTAAATAGATTCAAATTCTAAGCGGCAAGGCGGAGTTACTTTTTTATTTATGTTACAAACCTGTGAGAATCATTCGCCTTATTTTATTTTTATTTTAATTTCTAGGGTGACTTTTTATGTTATATTTTATTTTTCTTGATACAATGAAAATAAATAATAATAATAAATAGTTACCTTTCCGTTTATTCGAGTCCGCTGATATAACCTGAATAAGCGAAAATATTCTAGAAATTCTACCTATGCTTTATAGTTCTGACGTTTTCACGGGGACTTATCGCCGTCGTAGGTTCTGAATAAGTTAGTGGTGCACAGACCACGCATATATCGGTTCCCGTGCTCTTAGTTATTCAGCGAGGTCCAGACACACATTACTAATGCACGCAGACTCTGCTCTCCCGAGCTCGATACAGGATTTTTCTATTCAAAAATAATTTGAGTTCATTCTATAACTTCACTTACCTGAAACTCGAGTCAATAAAGAAAACATTTTAAAGATCTCTTGCTAACTCTAATTTGGTAAAAGGTTGGCAAGTGAGAAGATATCACTTTGAAATATTTTCTATTCTCAATCGATTTAAAATACAGCAATATACCTAGCTATGTTTTGGGTGATTCTAGAAGAAACTAGCCAGATTGCCATTGCCAAAAATGGCAAGAATGAGTAATAAGAAACGTTTGCTTTATAAATGTAAGCGTATTTTAACAAACCACAACATTGTTTTCAATCAAATACTTGTTCCTCTTATTTGAAGTATCAGAATTACTAACTATAACTTAGACAAGTCTCAATTAAAAATTAAGAAAACCCGATAACCATTGTATTGCGATGGCGATCATCTTTTATTTTTTTATTGGTTGTGAAAAAATATATCAGCTGCCGTTTTTTGGTGGCTGCCATCTTTGGTTTCTTTGATCAAACAAAGCTAAGCAACAAACAAAGCTAACACTCTCGACTAACAATCCTTTCACACGAAACAATTAAATCAAAATCGTTTCATCTCTTCGGGAGCAACAGACAGACTCACACACAGACATGTCAAACTTTTGACACGCCGTCTTTTTTACGTCGAGTGTTATAAATTTGCAAATAGTCCAGCTAAAAAATCCTATTCATATTCCGATATAAAAGAGCAATCTAATATTTTCTAGACTTGTTAGATAAGTGAGTTGATCTAAGCTATCCTAAAGAAAATAAATTAGAAAGAATGGCCAAACTGCCTCCAATAGAGTGCCTAATGGCAAAAAAATAGAAAGGTCAATGTTCATTTGTTATCGGTTGTTATGACGGGGATATTGAATGGCGATGGATGATCGCAAGCTGGGCCTTTCCCACTTTTCTCAGGTACCGCCACTTCCTCAGTACAAAATAAAGTCATTTTTTGTACTTAAATAATGGCCCTAAAATACTTAACAAGATTTGTTCAAGCACTTTTGGGCCAAGCATATTTTTTGCTGCACGTTTTTGCGCTCTCACTGCCCTTTTAACATCAGCAACATTTCCCAAAACAGTGATGGCGTATCTTAAGCTAGAACTTAAATAGACATAATAGCTGGCTGATCTAGCAGGGGTCTATGTTTATAAGTTGCGTAACTAGCACTTCCTATTTTTCTGCATAACTTAAACGCCGCCATAGCTTACGCCGCTATAGCATAAACTATATCATTTAAGTTATAAGCAAACAAAACAGATGGCGCTAGTAACTCGCGGATGCAGTCAACATTCGCGCGTGTTCAATCATTATTGTATTGTAGTTAGATGACAATAATACATGCATCGTAATCCTTCTTTAAGGGTGTCCCGACCAGTTTTTTGCCACTTATTTTCACATATACTTTAGTCATAATTCTTGAAAGTAGTGATTAGATGTTATTTTGAAGTCTAGTATGGACTAAGCCTTAGTCTGGCTATATTTAAATTTAAGGTAAATCTTGTATGTTTATTCATGTTTTTAATTACTATTATACCACATACATTTAATAAATCTATCTATACACATAATTATGAATTAAATCATAGACGTACGTACATCTACCTTTTAATGCGAAAAGGTAATAAGTTTAAATTAAAATTTAGAAAACTCCCGACCATTGTCTTTTCGCGGTTGATTTTGGATTTAAAATTGATCACAGTGTATGTATTCTACTAGTCCTTTCTTTTTATACCCATATTGAGGTAACTACCACCTTAGACTTATTTTCATAAGATACATATATATAAGAACACTCCCGACTAATAGGTATACCTACATGTTTCAAACGCAAAAAAATAATCAAAAGCGGCCCACCCGTGCAAGAGTTTCCGTGCTACGGACAAACAGACATACTTACATACACAAAAGACGTCAAACTTATATCAATCCGTCGTTATTGCGCCGTGGGTTAAAAATCTACATTTAAACAAACCAGCAAGTTGTAATTCACTAGTGAAAATGCTGCAGTACATGAGTAAGGTTCTTTAGTGTTCCACCCTCGTCAAGCGCTTTTATTGCATTGCGAACCACTTTCAGAAATGGTCCCGCAGAAACTTTTACCAAGAGTAAATTGGTCGGCTTTGTGAAAACAGTGGATGTCTGTTTGGATAGCGTCACATTCCTGCTTGACTCTCTGGTCCGGGGATTTATCTTAAGATCTCGACTTTGGATTATATAGATCTTTTTTACCTTTCCCGTTAATATCTTATCTTCTTACTCGTACATATAAAATTTCCGTGTCACAGTGTTTGTTACCGTGCTCCTCCGAAACGGCTTGACCGATTTTTACCTAATTTTATATGCGTATTCAGTAGGTCTGAGAATCGGCTACTGCATATCTATTTTTAAGGCAAAACAACGTTTGCCGGGTCAGCTAGTAAGTCTATATAATGCAGGTAAGCGCTAAGAATGTAAAGAAAAAATATCAGGACGTATATCATTTAGCACCTCTTATCTCGTATAACGGCTTTGAGGGATTTTTCACGGAAATGTGACTACAGTCAGTTATGATGACCATTAAGCATAGAGCTAATAATTAGAGGCACTTACAAATGGCTGCGTTTTAGGTGATACATCTATTTGTGGATCTTTGCTGTTCACGTACCAATATTTATTGTGAAATCTTGACATTCATGTTATTTTTTATTTGTTTTAAAAAAAAATTGATCTCTATACTCGTACAAATAACAAACTAATTTTATTGTCATCGAAAATGCATACATACTCCAGATGTTTTTTTATGTACTTTGCAATGTTTGAATACACACGGACTCACTGACTACGGACCATGAGAAACTTAATAAAAGCAATAAAAATTAAGAAACTATTTTAAAGTCAGGTAGTAACTATACCATTTATGGGCAATTTCTTATTGTGAAGGTTAAATTACTGCCTACAAAGTAGACATGTAAATTACATCATTAACACATCGTCTAGACGTCGCACATTATCTACTTCCCAGTTAACAACAATAGGCACAACGCAAGATGTGCTAACTTTCTATTCTAATTGCCGAAGTTGCCCAGTTATGGGTCATCTCGGCTTTGGCTATCGACGACACGCCTCCAATTATTCTCAAATTGCCACGCCACTTGCAACTTTATTGTCATGCAATTAGATACAAAGAAAAATGCCGATTTTTGATTGACAGCGTTATTTAAAAAGTGAAAGGTACGATCGCGGTACACGTTCCGTTTTGTCCACAGTTTTGGCGGACTCATTGTTGCTACATTCTGTGAAAGAGTCAGCATTTTTGTTAAATTTGACGCTTGTTTTGAAAACTATTCATGAAACTCTAGTGAGCATTATGACAATTTGCCAATAGAGACAAAATGATAACTTGTGAAAAGAAACGAAAACTACACTTTATTATCACTTTGTTTCTAATTTATTAATTTTTTTTTTCAAGATAATTAGTTAGTCTCTCGGTCTTTTTCAGGGAACGTGTAAGAAATATTTGCCATCGGCTAAAGACTTGCTTGTGCTGAAATCGACCTCACATTCATAAAACTGAATAAAACCTCACGTAGATTCTACCTAAGTACGTCGTTATCAGTTCATCTATCAAAATATAATTACTTACCAGATTTGCCAAGAATCGCATAACACATTAGAGAATTACCTACCGTGTGCCGGTATTAATGATTCGGTTAACCGATACACCGTCCATCCAATCAGTGTATTAATTGCTACACAGGTTGCCCATATAACTTTCGTAACACGAGACTTCGTATAGGAAACTATTTTTTACTAGGTATAGCAAAATGTTTTTCGTGCCTTCGTGATTTTAGGCAAGTATTTATTAAATATTGCAAACTGTTCACCTAAGGCATCTTAATATTTTTGGCGTAGAAAACGGTCACACTTACTTATTAATTAAAAGTTGGAATGAGTCCAACAGTTTCGTATTTAAATTAAGTATTTATTAACTCTGCACTTTAGATCTCGTATTTGAGTTAAAACTAAGCATACGAACCAATATCTCTTACCGTATTTTATCATGGTGGTAGAACATTGGAAAATCTGTCGCCAAGAACCAGACTGTGTGTTTCTGCAGCCTCCTTAGGGCCTGATATTCCAAGCTAGGCATACACGCCCTGATGCTCAAATTCCTAACTGTAATTGTGTAAAAAATAAATTAAATCATATGTGCTCAGTTAAAATAAACTCTAATGCACTTTGTTCTACCTTAAAAACAGATTGTAGTAAATAAATAATATTCAGCATCGGCACAATGTTTCACAGTACATTTTTAATATCATAATTATTATCGTGCAAAAAGCGGTGAATTGGAGCAAAAGTCGGGGAATAGCATTATATTCATTTGAATTATCAAATTAAAAAAGTATGAGGATGGTGCGCCTAGTCCATTGACGTAAACAATCAATTTTCCATTATTCTGCTCGTCGATGCTCAAAGTTCACTAGGACAAATCTCGAATAAGCTTACCTTTATAGCTCGTGTTAGTAAAAAAACACTTGAAAGTTTTCTTCATCACACTCATTTGATAATGCATATTTCATTTTTTTTCTTCATTCTCTTCTTCTACGTATGAGCTAAGTAGCCAAGCTCTGATATCGAAAGTTTTCAAGCCGCCCGAAGGCCTCTGACTTGGTTTAACGACTGCTTGTACTAAGCCGGGACCTACAATTTAACGTGTCACCGACCCACGGCAGTGCCCAGATGAGAATGCCACTTGCAAAACGACTCTGTCTTGTGCATGGCTCCCATCCAAATACGATCCGCATCGGCCGTTGCTTAGCTGCGATGATCGCATCAGATCACCTTAGCTAGCCGAGCTTCAGGCGCTATCTCACACACACACACACACACACACACACACACAAACAGGCGCAACAGGTTTTCTTTATTGACTTGAGTTAAAAAAGTTGTAGAGAATTTAATTTGCAACACTTAATGTTAACAATTTTTTTTATCAAATAAATAGTTTAAGTGTTGTATCGTAAAAACCATTGCAACCCCTATCTTCAAGTTGGCGGCCATGAGACAAGATCGCCATCTTGAAGATTACGACCCTACAAACTTGGTTTGAGTTTTATATTGACTCCCCCTACACGTCAAAAAAAAATTGCGTCCTCTAAAAAACGCAAGGTCAGGCATAAAAAATGTAACATTTTAATGGACTTCTTGATAACCACAGATACCGGGTGAATTTAAAAAATGTAACTCACACGAAAATTGCAAATAATTGATAGGCAATGTAACTTTTGTTTAGCTTTGATAACTATGTTCTCAGAAATTACTTATTCAAATCACGAGAAAAATACAGAACAATACACAAGAGAAGAATACTGTTGTAGAAAATTATGCAAAAATATTCATACAATAAAACTCGTTGAGCCTATCTCATTAGCGGGAGCATATTAAATGAGCATGTAATTTAATAAATTGTACCTTCTTGCTTTAGAAATAAAGCTACGTAATCTCTGTGGTGTGTTGCAATTACTCTTTAGAAACCTACCCACTGCGAGATTTGGTCATTTACTTACAAAACTCAAGGCAGACGAAAATATGACAGAGGTACAACTTGATCAATATTAATATAGGCCCCAACATTAACAAAAAAAAACATTTCTGTCAACCATTTTAATTATGTCTTATAGAGTAAAACCGACATAAAAAGACAAAACTTCTGCCGTATACTTCGCTTAACTCTAAATATAGCTTTACTAAACTTATAGTTTTCATTAATTACTTGAAAAATCTCACATGTAAATACATGCGAGTAGGCAGTAAAAAAGAATAAACTCATAACAAAGTTTCAGATAAGTAAGTGATACTTTGTAGTGTTATTATTCGTAATAAATGTTATTTTTTCACTTTCTCTGTTTCTTGTTGACGGTTTCTCATCTGGAGTTTCATCGCCGGCGACCACGGTGTAGCACGTGAGTACTTCTCGGCTAACGTTCGACACAATTATTAACACTTTCACTATTCGCCTACAAGAGGCTTTTAAAATTTACGTTTTTCTGCGGACACTCGGCCTACGGTAGCTACTTATTTGATTGACAGAATAAGTTTCCCTTCCATCCGTAATTGGATAGGTAAATAGAAAGCTAAAAAAGATTTATCAAAATATCAAAACCTTTTATGTGTGAGTGGTGAATGGGAATTCATAACTTTATATTAAAAAGGAGTATAAAAACTGCATAACGAACTTACAATATATATAAAAGAATCATTTATTTACAAAAAAATAATCTACATTGATTTGTAAAATCAGCTTATATATTTACACTTAACATTAACTATGTATTACCACTTATAGAGTATATTATTTTGACGTCTTCAATAATTTCAGTAAAGAAATATTTGAACACTTATTGCCTTGTTTCTATCCTATCATATCATATCACAATAAATAAATACCTAATTGAGCAATTACAAGGTAACTACCACTTTCAAGTCTAATAACAAGGTCATATTAAAAAGTACTCGGGGCCAACATACGACCCACACTTAGGAAAATCTTTCGGTGCCTGAACAAAGTCTGACGTTTCACCTACTTTGAGTATAAAATCCAAGCCTCTGGTCCAGTGGGTGGACCTTTCATCCCTCATGAGCCAGTAACCTGGATTATCAGCCTTGAACCTTAATGCTACAACACCAAACTTAGGAATCACTATTGTATCTTTTAACACAGGATTGAGGAGATTCTTCTTCGGGAACAGGCTCGCATCCTCATTCATATTTCTAATAGTTTCTTTGTCTAAGCTCGCGTTGAATCCTCGGATTCCAGTGACGTAGAAACTGTACCCGTGGAGGTGGAAAATGTGATCGGATTCACCACCTGCAAACAAACAGACAAGACTTTTAAGGGGCTATGAGAGCAAAATAGCATATTTCAAAAAAATCCGATGAAAATATGCGTTAATGAAAGAGCTAGGTTTTTTTCAGTATTGTTAGCTTTGATTCAGAGTTAAGCATCTTAACTCTGAATCAAAGTCAAAATTAAAGTTAGTCATATACGTTAGAAACTTTAAAAATGTTTTGCTATTTAATATAGAAAGGCTTTTTTATAGATAATGATATTTTTCTAGAATTTTTAAAGCTTATAATTTCAATATTGTTAATTGTTGATTTCATATGAATTTATTTCGTAATATTTCCACTGCCAGGCGGCAAGCGCTTCGTTCAAATTTCGCGGATGATCTCGGTACAATAGCGACTTAAGGGAGAATAACTTGACTGAAACAAAAGAAGCTGTAGGATGAAAATTAAGAAAGAAAGCTGATGATTTCTGAAATATCTCATTTAAAACCTATACTATATTTTATGCGAGTGCTATTATTGTGTTTACCGCATATTATTACGAATCAGATCTATTAGATATGTGTATATACCAAATAGACATATATTTATTTATATAGTTAGTCATTAACAAAATTTAAAACATATTTGAATGATTTAAACAGGTATGTATAAATGTTGAGATGCAACACAAGCTACGTCTAATGTTGCGAAAGCTCATTTTCTTTTATGACCACACTTGCAATTTCAGTTCCACTTACGTCTGATTAGCCTATTAACTTCTGCGGAATCAGAAATTCACTTTCATTGGAATAGATTGTTATTGATTGATACATTGAATTCTTAATTTCACTTACTAATTCACAATAAAATTGTAGGGTATTAAAGTTACTGGTTTAAATAGTATTATTTTCTTAATTTATCATTTAAATATCTGGGCTGTAATTATAATAAATATTTAGTTTTTTATTAATAATTGTTTAAAATGAAAGTAAAAATATAATTTGACTAAAAACAAAGCTAAAATCGAAGTAAGAACTCTGCGAAGTTTTTTATACAAATTTCAATTTTCATATATTATTTAAGTGACAGTAATATGTTTTTAGTAATTTCATTTATATTTTATTTGTCATTGGTCGTTATTGCAATATAATAAATCAGATTCATCAGAACAGAGAGGAAAAGTTAATTTCACTCATAAATCATTCTGCCAAGCGTCTCTCCGGTGACAATTGATCGGTTTAATCATGATAAATGTAATAAATAATACATCACAATTTAATTTTTGTCATTTATATTAGATTAAACTTACTGACAAGTTGAAATTAAAAATTGTTATAAATCCCGACATAACATTTCGATGGTGGCAATCTTGCATAAGAAATTAATGGTAGTGTATAGTATTATTCAAGTGAAGCCCTTTCATTTGATACAGATATTGAGGTTAAAAAAAGGGGCCATTTTTTGTGACAGCAGCTTTCTTGGACTGATTTTCATAAAACAGGGCTAAGAACGCTCCACATTCATTTTACTTTCAAACAAGAAAAACTAAATCAATATCATGTAATCCTCTCAAAATGCCACTAGCAGACAATACACATACACAACTCAAAACCTTGACGTTTTTGCATCGGCGTTATAAAACAGCATACTTTACTGCTTCTACAGATTTGTACGAGATTTTCAAGAAAGAGGTAAGCCCAGTCATACTGTTCTTTCACCAAATTACACTATTACTACATAAACGTGTAGAAGCGGGACATAGAAACAGTGTTTTGAATACGATGCATTCAAATTTATATACTCGTAATTCATAGTATTAATTAGAAAGTCACAAGTGCGTTGCCAATGTTCCTAATTAACGTTCGAATTCTATCACTTTTTCAAATTATTAAATAACTAGTATCCCGTCCCGGCTTCGCACTGGCTTTAAAATAATCTATGTTTGCTAAGAGAAACAATCCTATGTTACTCGGGGATAATATAGTTTCCCAAGATTGAAAGAATTTTTCTAATCGGTCCAGTTGTGTCGGAGCGTATTCACGTCAAACAAACAATCAAACTTTTCCTCTTTATAATATTGGTATAGAATAAAGAATCTAAAAGAAACTTGTTTAATGCTTAAAGGAGAGAGTGTTTATTTATATTTCTGTCTATTTGTTATGTTACGAAATAAAGCGTCGTCATCATTATATTTCAAAAATGCAATAAAAGGCTCACAGATTAGTTTATAGTAGTTGAAGCATTTAGAAATTCTTTATGGTTTTAGCAATTTGCTTCCTCTTGTGTATGTTTGTGCCATTAAACATTGTTTGTCTAAGGCAGGTTTACATTTGACAACCGAGGATTAAAAATATATACCAAAATATAGTCGACGGTGTTGCCCGCGTTAATTCCGGATAAAACGTGGCGCTTATGTGCAAATTTCATGCAACTCAGTTTAGTCGTGTGATCGTAGAAAGATTTTCAAATTTACCAAACTTTTAAAATATTAGTAGGATAAAATGTATAATTACTCAATTGCCGTTACAAACTGTTACCAAAAAATAATGTTATAGGTATATAAATAATACTATCATATGCTTGTATCGCATTAGGCTAAAGTTAGGTACATAATATTGTACTAACTAATACTAGACTAGACTCCATTTTACTAAATTTTTATTATATTTCATGAAAAAGTGCAAAATTTTATATTCTTAGTAAAAAAATCAAAAAAATAATTATTAGATACTAGTCTTTTACCAGTCTATTAACCCGGAATAAAACAACTGTGCAATAGAAAAAGGTTCGTTGACCCGCTATATAATGTTACTGTAACCCAGCCAACCGACACTTCTAACTAAACCGAGATGTAAACGAACCTTTAAACGAATATTGACGTCGAAACTTCCTTTAGCGAGTGTTGTAATGTAGCTAGTGCCGTTACAACTTTCGGTCAGACAATAACTTGGGTCTCTCTTGTTTGGCAAACTATGTTTAAATAAATATTGCGGAAATACTATGTGAGAAGTCATTATGGCTAAATTATCCTAGCGAGGAGATGGTAATGTGTCAAGCTACCCATATATTATAAAATAATATATTATCAACTTTTACAACTCTTTCAACGTAAGAAGTATAGTGAAAAGATAGAATACAAAAATAAAAACTTATAAGATTTCATCTGTATTAATTCGGGTTATACCAACCTAAAGTAGTATATTTGTTAATTCGAAATGGTGGGACCCTACCCTAGCTTTTAGAACGTGAATTAGTAACAAATAAATAAAATTTATTTATTTATTAAATACTCAAACACACGTAAACACACACACACACAACACACACTTTTGCCATTATAATATTAGTTGTAAGCTTGGCTGGAATTGCACTTACGAGGATTTGAGATGGAATGGAATTTTACACTTACGGGGTGATCAAAAAACATACATGACATACAAGATTTACAGAAATAACAATTTTCTTCTGTTAATGAGGTAAACAAAAACTTTTAATAGTAACCAGGCAAAGACTATTTATATGTTAAAACTGTAAAAACGGCTTACACTCTGCAATTAACGGCTTTTATACCGTTGTATGTAAAGCAGCTGTTTAGAATTTATGAACCAATTCACAAAACAATCTATCTAATTACTATTACGTGTTTATTAGTTGTATTTTAATTTCTACTGCAAATCTCTGCTACGCAAGTAAAGCAAGTAGGTGAAGCCTTAGATACCTTTTTGTGGCTTGTCAAATCCAGACAATACATGGTCACGCAGTTCCCACGATTTTTTTAAACCAAAAATCTTCGACATTAAATTGGATATTATATTTTGCCTCTTATGTTTTACAACTACTCATGTTTAGGAGGATTGGCTGCGTTGGCATCCATTGTAAGGTAACCTAAATATAATCACTCTATTTAATTTCATACGGATAAATTTAATTGATAACGAGTGTTTTGTTTGTTTGCTCGAGCGGCGTGGCTGGTTGTGGCGTTTCCGCTATATGCATACTTCACATCCGCTTAAGCTTCGGTCGTGGTCAAACCTTAGGCTTTCAATCAATATTAGTCATTCTTGGAAGGTTAATTCACTATGCACGCCGTAAAGTTGTGGAATCCATTATCGGAGGATGTTAGAAAGTTCCATCTTTGGACATTTTTAACAATAAAGTCAAAAAAATATTTATTTTTTTCATCTTGATGGATAGACCTATCTTATTATCTTATATATTTTAATGTTTTAATTGTATTGTGTGTGTGTGTATTATATATTTGGTATTTATTAGTATGTATTTATTCGAATTAACATAATGCACATGGACATATTAAGCTAAAACATCGTGAGGAAATCTACATACTTCGAGAAACACAAAATCCGAAAACGTGTGTCATTTGCTAATCCGCACTTGCCCGTGATGGATTATGGTATATATTTATATATAAACATATATCTCCTTGTAAGAGAAGGCTCCAAGTTTGCCCAGTGTGAACGTATGAGTAGTTAAGCTGTTTATGCTAAAGTGACTGCAAATTACTTGGTGCACACTGCCAATTTGTATCATTATAGGAAATCACACACACTTTCAATGTGTATTATTATGTGTATAAATCATTATAGAAAATCAGCTATCGGTGACATAAAGAGTCGTTAAAAGAAACTACATGTTCTTAGATTATACACATAATCCAAGTACTGTCACACCAGAAATCTCAACTACCGGGTTTCAATCACTTGCGAACGAGGTATTACGACGCTGTCTTCGCCGTGGTGAAAAAAAAGAAGTTTGACCAGCAGGACGCGTAATCTTGTTGGAAGGTAGAATTCCTAGTCTGGAATAAAAGGCTCTCAAAGAGGCTACCGGAACACACACACTGTTTTGGTGCTTAGTGCCAAATTTTTCCACTTGAGAGTGGTTGTTAGCCAGGCGGGTTCTAGAAAATACTCTACCACCAAGCTCTGGTCTCTTCAAGAGGTTTTTCTTCACCGAAAGTTCGATCTCATCTGCGGGGATCGAACCCAAGACCTTCAGGACGTGAAGCATCCGCACGCCCGATTGAACTGTCATCGTTTCAAAATACGCGATATACGCGGAAATAATACAACTATTCAAAAAATGTGCTTACCATTTATAAAGTAAAATTAGTAGTTTTATACAGTACATCGGTACCGTACGTGATCTTACGAAGCAAGTCAGTAATTATAAAGCCCTTCTCAAGAAATAAGATCTAGGTCAGTGGCCTTAATCACTCGTCTGGCCGGTGGTTATGTCATTCCTTTGAGGAGTTTCAGAACATAATTTCTATGTAAATATATCTACCTCCTGAGTACAGGTACTGAGATATTGCAAGAAAATTACTTTGAGTTAGATGAGGAAACTTAGAATAGCTGTAGCTTGATTTGTAATGTTTGAAGATTCGCTATTGCCTTCACCATAAAGTTATCAAACCATTCCATCTCTCTGTTCTCAAGGTTGATAAACTCATTATAATATAGAATGAATCTTGAAAGTGAGAAATTACAAGCCGATTTATATCCGACAGTTGGATGATTTTCGTCTATATATTGTGTTTAATGTTTGTTACTTTATTACTCCGTATCTTCCAAACAGTTAAATAGATTTTCATTTATGTATCGTTCGATTATTCTTGACAACTCACGTGTCCTCTGTTTCAGACGTATTTGAAAAAAAAAACTTGATGAGGAAAACAAAATGACATTTTTGCCGCAAAACAGATAACGTTATGAAATTACTTGATGAAAAACGTATTTGTTGGATTTATTGCACGAGGAATAAGAAAGTCGCTCGAAAAGTTATTAATAGGGTGTATATTTATAATGTACTAGTTAAGGTAATACGTAAAATTCTACATTGCAAGAGTGTTTTTCTGAAATCAACATTGCTTAGGTTCAGTAAAAGGAAATACTGTGCTTCACAATACAGGACTTTCCTACAGTGAAGTACAGAGTACGCGCCTACTTGTACAATAGAATGTAAAAATTATTCTTCTAAATTATTGTACACCATTTTATTTATATATATACGTTTTATT
Organism: Mellilla xanthometata; assembly: GCA_035578125.1. Taxonomy (NCBI): domain Eukaryota; kingdom Metazoa; phylum Arthropoda; class Insecta; order Lepidoptera; family Geometridae; genus Mellilla; species Mellilla xanthometata. The sequence continues at coordinate 11,665,287 of JAPUBQ010000006.1, forward strand.
TATTATATATTATCCCAGATCACAGCGGTTAATAATATGCCTTAAATTAAACCCAGACTCTTCCTTGAATATAATAAATAATAAATGTTTAATATTTACCTTGGTCGAACATGATGATTTCCACAGTAGAGTGCAGAGGTACACTCTTGACATGCACACACTCATCCCCTTGGCCCGGACCGTCGGGGCAGATGGTGTTAGCACCGACGTCGCCACCCTGGGTCAGCAGCGGAGACGCGGGGTACGTGAACCGGTGCCCATCGGTCTGGCCCCAGCTCTCTGGAAATCATAAACAGTGAAGTTCAACCGCACCGTACATATTTGAGCAAAGCCCCTGATTTGACAACCTCGTTGGCGCAACGGTTACCATGCCGGACTGCTAACCAGAAGGTTCCGGGTTCGATTCCCGGCCCGGCCGACATCTTTGTGCTTAACTAAGTTTGTTGGTTGTAGGTCTGGGTGTTAAATATGTATCTATAAAAAAATATATATGTATGTATATGTAGTATATCAGTTGTGTTAGCTACCATAATACAAACTAAAAAAGGTTCAGTATGGGGTTAACCAGCCGTGTGTGAAAAAAAAATTGCAAAAGTAGATAGATGGATATATAAACACCTTATTAAAACACTCACAAATAAGAAAACAAATTACAGAAAACACTTAAAGTATATAAAAGCTAGTTCCTTAACTGGTGACCTTATCGCTAATAGCGATCTCTTCCAGGCAACCAATTACAAGAAGGTACTTTACGAAACGTAGAATCGTACGAAGAGTAGATACTTTACGAAAGAAATCCATATACAACCAATAATTAAACATTTATAAATTATACGCTCTAACTATTATAGACATGTTTATACCTACTAAAACAAACACATACCTATAAAAAGTAAGTTGTTATAATGTACTGTGTAAACTCCGTGTAACGTCACTCAATTTAACGACAAACTCTAAAGCGTCGAAATCAATTGGCTTTAGTTGGTTTAGCTTGTATTCCATACAATGATATATTCTCTCTATTTAACCGACCCCTCTCTATAATGCCATAAAATGCTTTTTTTACTAGTAATGGGCTTGCGCTTGTCCGCAATTCACCTGATGGTAAGCGAGATTGCAATCTAAGGTGGAGCGCGCTTGCCCAGAAGAAACCGTTTCACTCTTGCCTTGAAAACCGCTAGATTATACTCGTAGTTATCGGGGCATGTCCTTTCAGTGTCGTTATTTAGAGTTTATACTGTATTTATAACTTTGAAATGCACACCATTTTAAATTTTGATACGAATATTTTTAAGAAATAACACTTTGGCGCGAATTTCACGTAATCGTGTTTTTGAAGTCTCTAAACGCCGCATAAAATATAATAAACCTGTTAAAATTCTAGCCCTATCTTTTACGAAGGAATTTATAGATTTTTCAAAACATGCTATTTTTTATTTTTTTTAACATATCACACATGTAAAGTGGTAAGAACCACTTTAAACATGTGTGATGTGGTCGGCCAAACCACAGAAAATAGCATTTACTGTCGATGACTTGTTAATTCGTAGTTCTAGACTTCACAAATGAACGGTCTATATAATTAATGGTCTCGCTTTGAGCAGAGCGATTATTCATTTATCCAAGTCTGGTCTGTTCGTTTGAGCACAGATATTCTAAACTCTCTGATTCTGGCTACATTCGTAAAAATATCAAAGTGAGATAGCAAAATTATAAAGAGACTAGCTGACCCGGCAAACGTTGTTTTGCCTTAATTATTATTTCTAAATATACAGTAGCCGATTCTCAGACCTAATGAATACGCATATAAAATTTGGAAAAAATCGGTCAAGCCGTTTCGGAGGAGTACCTACGGTAACAAACACTGTGACACGGAAATTTTATATATAAGATATAGATTGAGATTGGTTTATGTCTAAACTTTTACGACCACTTTTTATGACTACCTATCTAATACCTACTATATGTACCTATATGTTTCTAATACCTACTATATGTTTGTAATAATCAAATATTTGGGATGTACTTCACGAAACATTTAAACTCGATTTTTTTTAAGTTGAAATATTTTTTATTTTCTCTTTTTTCTAAGTTAAACCGCTGGTTTAATGTAAATGTGGTAGTATTTTATGATATAAATAGCCAATTTTATGCATTTTTTAAATTTTACCCTTATTGCTAGATATTTTTGATAATGTAACGTTTTAAAATAATTAAATCGTTTTATCGTTATTTTCATGTAGAGAAATTCTTGTTTATAAGAACTCGCATTTATGTATATTTGATAATTAATATTCCCTCTCGTAAATTACTCAACACTTATTAAGCTACAAAGGAGAGATCCCCAGATAAAGTAACTTTCAAAATCAATAACCACATAACTCAATTAGATGGAAATTGAAATTCTAATTTTGAGGAGAGTAGAAATAATAATTATGTTACGGAAATAATTTTATCAAAGACTCGTGAGATGTCGCTGTCGATTCTTGAACAAATCACATTATGTAGAGTTAACAAGTATACGATAAAAATTTAGAATACCCTCAATCAATGTTTTTCCGTGACGGCCATCTTGGATTTGAAATATATCATAGTGTTTGTATTTTACAAGCCCAATTTGATATCCATATTTAGGGAATTATGAAAATATATTATGTAAACCACCATTTTGGTGGCGGCTGTCGTCTCGGTCAATTTTTACATAACAAACCTACGCTCGACTAACAGTCGAAAGAGTTCTTAGCTTTTACTCCCTTTCAAATATAAATAATTGGCCAAGTGCAAGTCGGGCTCGCGCATGAAGTGTTCCGTATCTCAAAAAATTTGCAAAATACGAGTATTTTTTTGTTTTAATACTTTAGTTTTAAGTTAAGTTCTAATATTTGTAAGTATATATGTACATAGAAGTCTGTTTGTTACCAAAATAATTATAAATATTGTTAGAGTTATACTTTAGACGGTCTTTAAGCTATTTTTTCGCTATTTTTTATCGTTTATTACTTATAACGAAAAAACTATACATTCGGGATATTGCCCTTGTTTTGGCCTAATTTATTCCACTGCTGGGCAAAGGTATCTTATAAAAAAATTCCTTCCTGACGCTATAACTTCAGAACGCACGAACCTATTTACGCGGTTTTGCATTCGTTGGAAATATCTCGGGCTCCGTGAGGTTTTTTATTTACGGATTTTTTTTACTTTGTGGCGAAACGGAGTTCGCCGGGTTTGCTAGTGCTCTAAAGAAATATCCATTGTGAAGTTACCTAGCTATGGATATTACACCATACTCGAGAACAGGTTATTTGTTTTGGAATAACAAGATGCTAGGCGTCGATATACGTTACAAGGTCAAGAATTAATGGCGTAATATGAATAATTAAGTATCAGCCTCGAACTTTATATTAACTAGTGTTTTGGAGCTTATTTTATAAAATAGATATGTTAATGTCACCCGTTCGCTCGTAGATACCTAAAATATTATTTTAAAATATTTAGCGATACTCGTTTGAGTATCTCTTAGAATTTGAATTCGATTGACATTTAAATTTGACTCGAGTCAATGAAGAAAACATATAAAAATACATAAAACTTTAATTTTACGTATGTATATAAGGTTTACTTTTTACAATAAATGGACTTGTACTTGATCACAATACACCTGATGGCAAGCGACATTATGATCTAAGGCGGAGCGCGCTTACCCAGAAAAAACCGGTTCACTCATGCTTTGAAAACCGGTAAAAATATATTCACGTGTAGCAAACGAGAAACATATTGCAAATACACATATTAGGGCGAGACATTTACTTTCATAACGTAATCATGTAGGTATGTATCTCGGATCCGTAACGTTCTCAAGCCGTATAATCATGTAGGGAGGTACGTAAAAGTACACTTGTTAACTGCTAACACTTAGCAGCTATTGCATTGTTAAAATATACGTAAATGAAAATAATAACAGAGCAGAGTATGGCCATTAAAATAAAATGGTGATGAAATAGCGGCCCACTGACACGATTGTCGCAAGATACATACGAGTAAGTACTTCCATTATGTAATGCGCGTTCTGAGAAAGTCTATACTTGAGTTGGAATATTATGCGGTCTGCACCCTTTGCACATTATTGGATTAAATTATTTATTTAGGACAAAAATAAGATATGACTATGTATTTGAAATGTAGGACTTAATTTCGGTTAGGGGTTGAGCATTGCCATTTGACATGATAATGCTGCCTGAATTCTGAATGTTTCCATCTGTCTACGGCCTTTAAGTTAAAGTTTGTAAATAAAATGATTAAAATAAAGATACGACAATATAGTCGTGTAGGCTTGAGATTTTCGTTTAAGATTTTTCATTTAAACCGGCACCTTATTAAAGGGCCGTTGTGGAACCGGTTTTCCTGTTAGGATCGAACCTTATGTCTTTATTTATTATATTATCTTTACTAAGCTAGATTAAAAAAAGCATTAAAAAGTAGTTGCATACTAATACAAAGTCTATATAATTTTAACTGTCGGTTACAGCAGCTGCCAGTAACTCCGACGCAACCAATTAACAGATAACGATGTATAACCATTTTCTCAGGTAAATCAAAAATACGCAATTGTATAAATTACTGTCCTATATATTGCATAACTATCGATCATAAATCGATAAATTATATTGGAGTTTTATTGTCATTAGCAGCTAACGCAAACCTTTTCAAGATATTTGTATAGATGTACTTATGCTCTTATAATAATATAACGTTTGAAAATAAATAACCTCGTTGGTAAATACTATTAATATAAACCTGACCTGTGTTAAAGTTACGTGCGTAAGTTATTCTCAGCAAAAAGTTTACATCTACATTAAGCCTACCTCGGTGAAACCAGTTCTACAACCTCTTTAGATTGATACAGTGCGGTCGGAGATCAATTTCATACTTTTACTTGATGTATGAAGATTAAATTAATAAATAAATGGAGCTACAGATATATAAAATTACCTTCTTAATATTATCTTTATTTTACAGAATGTAATAGATATTACATACAGCAGCAAGCATCAAATGTAGAATGTCGTTTGAAACAAGATCTTCATGGTCGTGATAAAATAAAATAAAAAACATCATATGAAATCTCGATTGAACTTTTTGTTTTGCTTGCCATTTTATCCAGGTCAGTGTCAGTGACTTACACAAGTTTAAAATTCTACATCATATATTTATTTATTGTAATATATAATAATTCTTCCTCTTCTTCGTATGAGCTAAGTGGCCAAGCTCTGGTGTCGAGAGTTTTTCAAGCCTCCCGAAGGCCTCTGACTTGGCTCAACGACAGCTTGTATTAACAGCTGGGACCTACAATTTATCGTGTCGTCCGACCCGCGATAGCGCCCAGATGAAAATGACACATTTAAAACGGCAGTCTTTTTTATGGTCACCCATCCAAACACCGTCCACATCGACCGTTGCTTAGCTTCGATGTAGTCATTTATCTCCTTTGCTACAGGTCTGATTTTGACTTGATTTTACAAATTGACATTCGATCGGTGCATGTTTTTAGATAAGTGTGACAGTGAACTTATCGAAAGGGCTGCAGTTAATATTTGTAAAGTACTTTTGAATTTCATAAGGTTTCTTATTATGATTTTTTGCACTTATTTGTTTTCGCTGGCTAAGGCGATCCAGAAAGTCGTGCAAATCCTTTGTAGAAACAAAAACTAAAACGTTAATAATATAATCATATGTAGCCAACGAGAAACATATTGCAAATATAGATAACGATAATATCGGTTTATTTTTTAAGATATGTGTCGTAAAGAAAATAATAAATTCAAAACTGGCAAAATAACTAAGTCTTTCTGGACTCCTTATCTTCCCGCCCAAATCTTTATCTGACCGTTGTCAATTATAATTTTAATGCTTCAAAAAGTTCCTATGATTTTAATTAATATTGTACAGTCACTTGATAGAGCTATCAAAATGTATACAGCACCACCTGGCATTTGATCGTAAAAGTTGTCAATTTTCTCATTTCTATGTATGAACAATATTTATTTATGAAGCTACTGTTCTTGCTGTATTGGTGTACAAAGAGAAAACCTCCCGAGTACTGTACGAACTAAAGGCTGAGTTTAGCAAATAAAAAGCTTGCTTTTAAACATATATAAAAGTAAAATAAATAAATATTCGGACACTTGTCACACACGGCTGGTTAACCCCATACTGAACCATTTCTAGTTCGTATTATGGTAGCTAACACAACTGATATACTATAGTAATATGCATACATACATATTTTATATGGATACATATTTAACACCCAGACCCACAGTCAACAAATTTAGTTAAGCACAAAGATGTTGGCCGGGCCAGGAATCGAACCCGGAACAATCTGATTGGCAGACCAGTATGGTAACCTTTACGCCAACGAGGTCGTAAAAAGATAATAGAATAAAATTTGCTAACGACTATGTTTAAAAGTTGGTAAATGAACCTAACACTTTTTACACAACATCTCCGATTGGCCAAAAAAGTATAGATGTCAATAACCTCAAACGGTTTCCGGTTCTTAATAGTTGGTGATTATAAAACCATAATGGTGTATACAAGGACCTTTATAATACCTGGTGTATAGGTAAAAGAATGGATTAACAATACTAAGAATTGAAAAAGTACTCTCTTATAGTGAATAAACTTCAAAAGTACAAATGAAAAAATACTTAAATTGTTAATAAATAAAAAAGGACGCTTGTTTCAAGTTGTCTCGATAACTTTGACTTTTCGTTTTGAACTTGAACGATGCCATTTTGCCAATTGTTTTTGTTGACTTTATAATTTTGATTTACCAACATAAGTTCTATTAATTTTACCTCTCAAATTTTAAATCTAGTCATTTTGATGCCAAGTTTCTAAACTTAAATAAATAAACTATATTATAAACGTAAATAGGACTGATTATTACGATTTTACGTAGTAGCCAGAACGTTAAGTTGCTTGAAAATTACTTTAGGAATCAGGTAAGTAAGGTAAGAATCAATCTGGTAAGTACTCTTCCAAATCACTTGAGGAAATACTATACATAATACGTTTGATTTCTAAAAGATAGGTAAATTCATGCAAGTAAACATTTGACAATACGTTTTTAGAGGATGTGTTAAAAAGATTAAATTCCTATTTACATATTTTATTTGAATTTTATAGTAATGGCTTGGAATTCGAACCTAGGATGTTATACATAGATAATAACTTATGAAGCACAATTGCTTTCTGTCACATACTTAGTCTGGGGTCCCGACATAGAAGACAAAATATAAACAAGCCAAATAATTAGATACTCACCGACACGTTTCGCAGAAATCTGCCTCGTGGAGTAGTTGAAGGGCACGTAGATGGATTCCATCACATCCATTAATTCAGCTGGTAGAGATTCCTCGGCTCGGACCTCGCCTAGACACAACACTTCGTCACTTGCACACTGGTCACTGAACAAACTCGTAAACTCACGACCTACAACTCTACTGTCATCCGTCACCAACACTTTATGGTCATCCTTGTAAACCAACTCAGCAAACCCACTCAAGTCTTTTTGGCATTTTTCGTCAGCAAGCACACTTATTTTGTACGCTCCAGGGGCTTTTTTAGCATTCAGTATAAAATCAGCCCTTTCACCCCTACCAAGCTCTATAGAGTTCACGTCTTCTGGCTCGATATAATGCCCGTCTAACGCTATAAGCTTGAGGACATGCTGGTCGATAGAAAACTTGATAGCGCAACTTTTAGAACCCCCTCCGTAAGCTAAACGGAACCTGTACCGCTTCCCATGCTCTACGAAGAATTTTGATAGTGGCGAATTGGGAGATTCTTCCAAATGAGTTCTTCCGTTGATTAGAAGTGACTCTGCATTGGGAACAGTTGCCATCATCCCGGCTAACGGTCCCATTGAATGTCCCCACTCCGAAACAAAGATCGTGTGTTCAGTGGCGTCCACATCATATAGCTTTTTGACGGGATCGAGTCTGGGCGACTGCCTAACGACGAACGCTCCAGCTAATCCATCTGCTGCATCGGCGGCTGAATGAGCGTGGTACATGTGCGTACCGACTGCAGAGGCACGGAATTTGTACTGGAATGTGGTATAGGCGGGTTGAGGACACTGTGTCAACATTGGAGCGCCATCCATAAAAGGTGTTTCCTTCTGCGGCTGTCCCCGCCAGTGTATGGAAAGCGCGTGTGCCGGCGCTCTGTGCACCACGTCGACGACTAAGATGTCATTATGACAGACGTGTAGCACAGGAGCAGGCAGACCCCTGTTGGCTGAGAGGACGCCTCTCTCGCGCCCGTCTGCTGTAATGCACGTTGCAGGACATTCACCTCCATCTTTTTCCGTGCAACTGCCGCAAGATCTGTAAAACGTTATAGTAGCTTAGTAGGTATATATCTTTAAGCATTATTACTTACTTAAAAAAACTGCAGCGCAAAAAATCTCATTCAGGCCTAGGGAAACGCCAATGAGTAATGACCTTGAGCATGCCTACTTCAACACACATGTAAAGTGTCTAGGTAAATTGGCTACGTGCAATAAATTCTACAAACAAGAGTTATTTACTGACTGTGGCGTCATAGGTCAGCAACTGGGTTGGGTTCAAGACAGTGACACAGATTATTAAGTAGCTACGTCAGTTAAGCAATCGCACCGAAAAAGAATATTTTTCAATTACTGGATCTTCCGGAAATCGTGTCATCATAAGTTAATACTCACTTGCTTAATGTCTTGTAGACTTCGATGACTAGTTTCACGCGGCATATCATCGGCCAGTCTAGTTCGTGACATTCTCTATCGCAGTTTTCGAAATATGCCTCTGTAACAAAACAAATAAGATTACTAACCCTTGGAATATTGATAGGATATAATTCTATAAATAATTTTAACAAGTAAGTTTGTATGTACTCGTAATTCGATTTTGTATGTGTATTTGAGTTCTATTCGTATTCGCTACATTCGCTGTCTTCTGCAAATAAGTTCCTTCTAGGTAAGCGCACTTCACCGTAGACCTCAATGTCACTTACCATCAGGTGAATTTGAGGTCAAGCGCTGACCTATTTAGAGTAAAAAAAAATTACTAATACACGAATGAGAATGGCTGTTTTTGCTTTACATTATAAATATATACCGTTCATACATTGTTCGCCAAATATACAGAATACGCTAATACGAATACGGATATGAAGTGCCACCATAATATTGCTCCAATAAAGTACATATCTACTATTTTCGTGGATAGATAGGTCTATATGGATATCCACGTATATATGTGAAATATCCATTATTATCCATAAAAGGTATCATCTACTAGCTATTCATTATTTAGGAATAACTCGATTCAGTTAAAAAAATTTTTTTGTCCTATCACTTACATAACCTAAAGAATGCGAACAACAAGTTTAATTTGTTTCTTTATTGAATTAAGTATAATACTTGCGCAAACGCAGAAGAAACTGAGTTCACTAAGTCAGAAAGAACACAAAAGCCATGTTAATGAAATTGAATAAAAATTTGCTTTATATTTGCCTCATAGTATTTATGTACATCCTGGTATAGATTCTCGTGTGAACCTGAGAACGCTAAAAATATTCTTGCATAAAAACGGTTCAAGGAAATTCGATGACCCCAGATGTTAGAACTTCAACCTTAGGTACCTACACATACATGTTTACTTATACCATATGTATAGGAACGTAGTTACCTAACCATATATGTAGATACATTATGTATACTAGTATATTATGTATACATTCATTAGTACCTTAATTTTTTTTGTGTACATATATATGTTTAGGTACATTGACGAAGATGTTAAGTTATTATCTACTTATTTATGTAGCAAAACCAAAATAGGTAGATTAAAAATTACGTATATTTGTGATATACTCACCTGGCATAGGCGTGTAATAAACCACAACAACAACACTGACAAGTATTACTGATAGCAGCAATATCCTCTGTAAGGACATCAGCATGTAATTTGGCCTCTTCAATTGCTCACTGGCCACAAGCCCGTTCTTTTCCGCCTCCATGTTTGTTTTCTCTTTGTTTTTCTTTTTTTTTACGCGGGAACACTGATTACATGATTTTAAAATTCGAAGCTACTGGTCGAAATCGAATGTGGGGCAGTGAATGCGGCGCGCGGCCACGCGAGTCGACCAGCTGATGGCGACTGCGAGCGTGTAACTTGGTTCTTGCAGAGTTGCAACATGCACCTTCAGGCTTCGCATTACAGGGCCCGGGGACCCGATTCGGAAGTAAATTGACGGGGCTCGAGACCGGCTCTCACTGGTTATGCAACTTTTTATATTGTGCAACCATCGCGCTTGTGTATTAATCTCAGCTAACCTATTTATGGTCTTACGCAGTTTACATTATACGCACTGCTTCCTACTTTATATTATTTGAAAGTTGTATATAGTGTAGGTACAATAATGACATAAAAAAATGAATATTGTGTAATCCTGAAGTTTGTAGGTGCCTCAAGTCGGTAGGTCTACGACTGTTTGGAACTCTGCCAAAAAGCTTAGATAGACGAGAGAGTACTTAAAATGGTAGTACAGATTTAATCAATACTAGTTGGTAGCACATTGAACAACCGAGACTAACCCAGTAAGTATTGGACTGGTAAACCAGTAGGTATTCCTTCGGTGGATAACACTTGCTAGCAAACCGACTGCTGAGTAGAAACGTATTAACTCGACTTAGTAAGAAAACATGTTCATGTCCTTTCATTTGCGTAATTAAATGATTGAGAGCATGAAGAAGCGAATTTTCAAATAATTTCTTTTTGAGACGTGTTAGTGCACTTATTGTTATTTATTTAAATTTTCACGTATAATTGTTAAAATTTTTGTGTTCCTGATTTCTGTAACATTAGTTTTCTTGATACAGTATTTAATATAATGTACTTTACTGTATTTTCCTCTTGGATTTGCCAAGCAACATTTTCCCGCCTTTTTTCTCCTTCACGTCCTTTACGTGATAAGTCATTTTTTTATGACATTATTCAGTTTCTGTTATCGAATGACATTGACAACAACAACAAATTTTAAGGTTAGGAAAGGTTCAATTTGATTTGAATCAATGTTTTGCCGAAAATTAAATAGAAATTTTAAATATTTATACATGTTGTAAGTGTTGTATTATAAAATCATGGAAATAACAAGAAAAAACTTTGCCGAACAGATCCCAAACATAACCAAAGATCTGAAGCGGTCGTGTTTTGTTGGTTTTGACGCTGAATTTACAGCTATTTTATCTGGAGAAACTTTTAAACACAGGTAATTATTCTACCAAAACCTCTACGACTTATCTCATAGTATGTAGACATTCAGAGACAATCAGTATTGAGCTAATAAAGGGTGTCTGCATCTACCCACTAACTTGATACCGTTGCCCTGTAGGGCCCGTGGCCGGCAACAAAATATTAAGGATAGAAATGAACTATCTTACGTTGTTTTACTGTACTAATCATTAGTTACTTACAAAACTATTAAGGACATAAAAACATCTCGGAATTTCGTTCCATTTCAGATTATTTGATACCAATGTAGAAAGGTACAATCGCCTAAGAACCGAAGTAAGCAAGATGATTATGACTCAAATAGGTCTAACTATGTTCCACTATGATAGAGAGCATGATAGCTACATAGCCACGGGTTACACCTTCCACCTATGCCCACAAGTGTTTGGAGATGTTGACCAATCATTCATTTTCCAAGCATCAACACTGAAGTTCCTGTGTAGGCATAATTTTGATTTCAATAAGGTTAGTTGTCTAGGTTTTAATCATAAAAAGTTTTGATTTAAAAAATATTTTGAGCTTTGTTGTTTATAAAAATATTTATTGCCATTCAAATTGTTGATTAAATCAATGTAAAATTACTTTGGGTTTGTGGATTTACTACCTGAATCTGATTGATATTTATTATCATGTTAATAAATTTGTTGTGCTTGCACGGGTAATAAACAGCCAGCAAGACTACAGTTTGATATTATGGTGGTAATATATTGCCTTTTTTTATTTCCAGTTCACTTATGAGGGGCTTCCTTACCTGAGCAAAGCAGAAGAGGTGACAGTTCGTGAAAACATCAAAGACAAGAGTCTCTTCCAGAACCTGGCTCGTGCAATGGAACTTGATGATGAGAAGCAACTGCAGAAACACTGTTCTGAAGTTTCTAAGTCAGTACCTATTATAATATTGTATTGCAAATCCCAGTGCAAAAATAACAGGGTTTTATGAGTTTTATGTCCCTGTGTGTGTGTGAGTGTATGTGTGTCAATATGAACTGATTTATATCTAGTTTCTCTTTGTTTGATAGAAGTGTTTTCTTAGCTTTGTATGAAAATCAGTCTAGGATAAAGTCGGCCCAATAAAGCAGTTTACATATTTTTTCACAATACCCTCAATATGGGTATGAAATGAAAGAGCTTAAAAAGTAGAATTTATTTTCAATTTTTTTTGCTGCAAATACCAATAAATATTCTCTAGGGTTTTCTAAAATTTTCATTTGTAGATGTGTCATACCAACCTTTCACTAACATAAAATGTTGAATTATGACTCAAGTAATAAATGCGTTCATATAAAATACATTGTATATACATAAAAAATTTTATTCTGATAAAGCGAGTGAGTGAGGACCATTTAACTATGGAACTCTTTGCCAGAATCCATGTTCCCTCTAGAACTATAACTTCACTGTCTTCAGGGCGAGAGTGAATCGGTTTCTTCTAGGCAAGCGCACTCCACCCTAGATCGCAACATCACTTAACATCAGGTGAGTTTTGATCAAGCGCTTGCCTATCAATCATAAAAAAAAAGTGAGAACTTCTGAGAGGGTCTGGCCAATTCAAATATTCATTACTTATAACATTTGATTTTCAAGTCATAGAATTCATTAAAAGTTGTTTAAAATGGTTTTTATTTTTAGGTGGCTAAGCGCTGGTGACAAGACTGAAGGAACAATGTACCTAGAAATAAAAGACCCGGTGCTAAGATTTGTAGCACACAACGAGCTGAGAATCAGATTCCCCAATATACTCACCACTGATAGCTTAGGTAATAGCAATAAGGTAATCTATGTTGGCTAGTTGCTGATTTTTTATACCTGCTTCTGGCTTTCTGTAGTGTTTGTGGAAGTTTTATCTCTTTGGTCTTGTATTATTTATTTTTTAATTCTTAACACTGTTTGTAACTTTGGCATGGTTTTAGTGTTTCCTAGCTTGTCTGATTACCAAGTTAATGTTGTAAATAATTTGTAATTGTTTTTTGTTATCTAGCAATACATATTTTTTATTTCCGTATGATAGATTTTTCTGTTCCGTGGATGGATAGATAGATAACAACATAGTAATTCTGAGAATCTCTTTGACTTCAAAAGTGTAATTAGTTTAGTAACATCATTATATGGACTTGATGTCATATATTTATAGATCTACTAAATCTTACATTATTAATGAAAAATAAAAACAGACCCGTTAAGCTTTATTTCTAACAGTCTTGCATGTTTTCAATCTCATTGTAACAAAATAACTCATGTTTATGGATAATTTACCTATCTCTTTTCAGATTTTAATATACAGAGACAAAAACTTTGACGGTGCAAACAGTGCTCCCATGGGGGTTCTAGAGGACAACATAATGGAACACCTCCTCGGCTTCTCCCTTATCATCAAACTTCTGGAAACACATAGAAAACCTGTCATTGGACACAATATTTTCCTTGACATGGTGCTAATACATAACCAATTCATAGGTCCTTTGCCGAAAGACTACAATCAGTTCAAAAGGAACATAAATACAATGTTACCAGTGATTTTTGATACAAAGTATATATCGCATCTAATGGGGAAGAAATTGACCTATGATCAAGTTTGGAAATCAAATGCATTGCAAGAGTAAGTAAATGAAAATTATTTAAAAGCTTCATTAGTTTGTATTCATTCAATTTTATAATATTAGCCCAGTCATATTAGGGGTTTCACCTCGGAATGAAAGATAATAAGCTGGAAATTGGTAAAAACCTTACTTACCTTAAACGGTCACAAAAAACGATTTTTCGCGAATATCTCAGTTCCTATTGCTTAAATGATATTTTCACCTACTATGAAAGTTGTAGAGTATAAAATTCTCTACAACTTTTGTCTAAACTTTTTTTTTATACGATCAACCGTTTTTGAGGTAGAGCGCGAAGAGTGCGGCTAGTGCGGCGGATGAGCTAATGCAGGGTCAAGCTCACGCTTGACCCTGCAGAGCTCATATATGACTGTACGCTGCGCACTCTTCGAGCTCTACCTCAAAAACGGTTGATCGTATAAAAAAAAAGTTTAGACAAAAGTTGTAGAGAATTTTATATTCTACAACTTTCTAATAGGTGAAAATATCATTTAAGCAATAGGAACCGAGATATTCGCGAAAAATCGTTTTTTGTGACCTTTGACCTTCAATATCTTAAGACGCGGACACGATAGCATTTGTGACTTTTGAGACAATATTTAGGGTAACAAAACAAAGGTTTTTACCAATTTCCAGCTTATTATCTTTCATTCCGAGGTTGACCCCTTTTTTTACCTAATTTCACTGGGCTATATGTGAAATCTTTGGAAGGCGCTATGACAGAAAGTCTTTTTTTTCTTGATATCTATAGAGATTATAATTATTATCAATATACTGCTATTTTAGTTTAAATGCTAGCTTCTGTAACACAGTTTTAAAACTAAAACAATGGGATGCTATAAGGTTGACATGCCTGTGAGTATCAGTCTGTATCAGCGAAGCTGCAGAACGAATTATTCGATTTTAATGTAGTGTTCCTATGTTTGATGAAAATCGGACCAAAATTGTGACTGCTACTGAAACAAAATGGCGGATCTTTTATTTTTCCCAACACATCCAATATGGTATTTAATGAATGAGCAAATAAAAACTATACACCATAATACATTTCAAATAAGATGGGCACCATCACATTATGCTAGGTCGGGGGTTTCCTAAATTTTTATTTTACACTTGTTATCTAATAATGGAATAATATTAATACTATTCCATTATTAATGTTGTTTTTTTTTCAATAATCATTGATTTGATTTAATATATTATGTAAATTTGTCTAACATTGGCAAGATTAATTTCGAATAGAACCAAGGTGGATTGCAAGAAAAGTGTGATTACTTTTTAAGTGATGCTTCGTATCGCGTAGTTGAACACAATGTGCAAATGCTTTGCAATAAGCTATCTATTTACTTGAAGCACACAGTTACATCACCCTAGTACAGCTTGGAGGATATATATGGCTATGGAGGCAAATATAATATAAATATTTTGAAAAATCCCATAAGATCCTGCGCTTACGATAAGCCTACGATTTTTCCAGTGTTATTAGCATCAATTCAGTGTTAGGAATCGAGATAGTTCCAAAATACGGTTAAGTAAAATTCACTCGAAAGGTTTATTTGAAAAATAGTAATTTAAATTCAACAACAAATCTTATATTCTTTGTAGGTGTATTATCTACATAGAATCGTTAGAGATTATAATGTCAGTATTGTACATTGTTGATTTCATATAATTTATTTTGTGAAAAATCTCCACTCGGCAGGCACTGTATGTGCTAAAAAAATCTTAGTAAAGCTAGTAAGCCTTGCTTATCGGTTTAATATTATTTTTCCAGCCTATATGAATTCTTCTCAGAAGGCAAATGCAAGAAGCTGCAACAGGGAGTCAACCTTATAAGACTGAGCACGCCATTTAACGTGAAACAGACGTACCATGAAGCCGGTTGGGACTCTTATTGTTCAGGTTTGGACTTTTTGGCTAACCCCTAATACATATACGTGTGACGCATGCCACGTCAGCGCTTCTTACCAATCATTACCCTCGTTCAAAATCGCGCAAACGAAGATATTAAAGCGCTTAAAACCGGTCCCAGTACAATGCATTTCAAGACTGTTGGACAGCCAGTATACATTATATATTATATTAATATTCACAAATTATTTATTATTATTTTTTCTATTAAATTTGAGATAGAGTTAGCTTAATGACACACAGCCTTTTATATATGAAATTTAATCGAAGCACGCAGTTTGTCTAACCAATAATATAAAGAGGATGAGTTTGTTTGACGCGGATAGGCTCCGATACTACTGGACCGAATTGAAAAATTCTAGGGAAGCTACATTATCCCCGTGTAACATAGGCTTTATTTTGTTTCTCTTTACAACTTGGACTATTTTATAGCCCGTGCGAAACTGGGACTAATTAATAATAATTTTAGAAGTAAGTTGTTAAAGTTAAGTTGTGTGTGAATGTGTCCTAATATAAAAAATATATATAAAAAAAAAAAAAATTTGAAGTCCTTTTTTTTCAGCATACTGCTTCATCCGTCTCGGGCACTGGGCAGCGTGTGAGAACATAGGGACGTACCGCGCGGTGGGACCCACAGAGGTGCTGGCGGCGTTACGGCCCTACTGCAACAAGATCAATGTTATTAGAGGAGCGGTGCCCTACATGGTAAGACATTTCTAGAGAAAACTCTGGCCGTTTATATAGATAACTAGCAAACCCGGCGAACCCCGTTTCGCCACAAAGTTGAAATTTTCCCTGATGTTTGTTTGCTACAACCTCAAGGAGACCGAGACCTTTCCAACGAATGCAAAACCGTGGAAATCGGTTCGTGCGTTCTGGAGTGATAGCGTCAGGAAGGAAAACCCGACTTATTGTTATATTATAGACTAGCATCTCGCCTCGGCTTCGCGCGGGCTCAAAAATAATCCAAGTTGTAAAGAGAAACAAAATAAAGCCCGTTACTCGGGGATAATGTAGCTTTCTAACGGTGAAAGAATTTTTCAAATCGGTCCTGTAGTTACGGAGCCTATTCGCGTCAAACAAACAATCAAACTTTTCCTCTTGGTATAGATTAGAAAGTTTGCTGTCGGGAGTTTTAAAGCCGCTCAAGAACTTCTGTTTACCTTAAGGACTGTTTGTGCTAAGATCAACAGCCAGGATAAATCGACTTCAAGAATCTTAGTAACCAGAGCCACAGGCACTACACTTTTTTTGCATAAAATACAGCTTGCGTCGATGCAGAAAATAATTGACTTAAAGCTCAGTGAGTTCTGAGAGCTCTATGAGCAAAACCTTTAAGTTACAGTTTTATCGTTATAAATCATAACCGCTAAAGTTATTAAAAAAACTCGTAGATCATCTAATAAACAACTAAGATATTTTTACACAATTTAGTACCAATAGGACTTATCAATATGAAAAAAGAAACTGATTCAAAATATTTAATATTAATTGAAGAATTTTTGAATAAAGTTTTTATTCTCTTAGAGTTGGTGTTATATTTTATAATTTGTTATAATTTTATGTTATTTTGTGTTATAATTTGTTTGTTTGATCTAGATTTTCACGCCCGTTATTAATATATCGGCACCAAATCTAGTCTAGTTGTTATTTTTACTACGTTTCTCACACATTCCCGCAAGAAATATGAAAAATTCCTTCTGGTGTTCAAGATTAGTACCCGTCATTCTGCATAACGGAACCATATGCTCAGTTTCATAACAAAACCTAACAGTACTGACAGAGGACAGTTGTAATTTATTCTCTTTACTCTTCCTATAATATAGGTATTTTTCGGTGCGTTTGTTTGTGTAGCATGATCAAAGGCAAGTGAAAAATACCGGAAACTGTTTTAGAAAAATCTACGGTAATCACAAAACTGGGAATTTTAACAATCAAAATGATTTTTCCTTTGTGCTCTGGAGTCAGGGAGGGAATACAATCTATGTTGTTTCATAGGTTTATCCAACCGTGGTATATATACTCACTGGGTATACTTTTCTATAGAAGCTTATATAGCCAATACTATGTCAGTGTTAAAAATTTGCAGAGGTATAATTTCTTAAACGAGCTAGTTCTAATTTGCAAAACTAGATGTTGTGTGAGATGGCATGCACATTGACAGATCTTTATTCCTAAGATATAAAACTCAATATGGCGAAACACAGGGTTATGGTTTTTTTTAATTTCAGTCGTGCAATTTGATCATTTTTTTATTTACCGCATCATTTTTTCTGTTATCCGTAGGTTTATCCCATTTCATTCAATTGTGTTTCAATAATTTCAATATGCAATTCATCAAATGATTCTTCTGTAGCATTACAATGATAATATATCATTTACGAGCACGAAAACTAGATCAAGGTAGAGTAAATCATTATTTACCTGTATTCTTTTGTCGTGAAACTATTTCTTGTGTGAAAAAAATAATATTTTTCTCTCTAAAACTAAACGAGTGCTTCCTTAACATATTAAAATTAACGTATACAATGTTTGTTCTAAAAACACTTGACATGACAAGTCGTATATTAAGTAAATATGATATGTCGCCATTAAAAATGGAGTGTGCCAAGGGCAGAAGAAGCATCAATCTCCTCTCCACAGATTTTAATGAGTTCCTTGGTTATTTATAGAATAGACATGGTAGGAACAAGATGTATGAGCAAACATATACTTTTTATTAGCAGCTAGTTCTTTTGTATACATACCATAACTGTGACTTTTGTAGCGATTTTCTAGTCTCAAATATATATGTAATTTATTTTTAACCCTGTCAAAACATTGTCTTTTAATAAAAAATTAGTTAAGTCTTGATGGCACAGTGCAATACCTAGGTAAGACAAATTGTAATGTACTCTGACCTTATACCGTTGAATCAAGCTCAAATCCAAGTAACATTAAATGACACTTAAAGCCCATGTGATATTCAGGCATTTTCAATATTTTTTAACAGCGACGAGGTGGTGCGACCGGGGTAAGAAGATGTTTTTGTGTGTGTTTGCACAAATCAATGTTACCATATGTTACCAAAAGCACTTGTCCGATTTTAATGCAGTTTTCAGTTATATGTTCGACTGTATGTATTTTTAGTAATGTATGTTCACCTATTTTTATTGGTGCATTTGACAGATGTTACGGTGACAACTCCCAGGGAGGCATAAATATTTGTTACAAGGACTTATACATCTAAATTGTTACCAGTTGTTGCGTGTTCCTTTAATTATTAATTAAGCACTGGTTTGGCTTGATGAAGAGACATAAGACAAGAGGGCGATTATTAGTTTATATTGTCCAACATTTCCGTTCTCCTTCTTTTAACATCTATGTACAATATAAATGTGTTCCTTGTCGGCAGAGTTTCTCGGAAGCGGACCCGCCTAGCCACCGGCCCGACTGGCTTACCGTCACGGCGTTGCAGGAGCGCTTTATCGACCTCGGGAAGGTAAGCATATCTTCTTCTTATTCGTGACGCTCTTGTCAGAGCGGTCGTGATCGTCATGGAGGGTCACTAGAGGGGGCGGATATAATTTGCCTCACGACATCTCGCCATCTCTGCCTGCTGGATGTCATCCGGCTACAGTCATTCAAGGAGCCTCCAACTGCTGCCTTGATTTTATTATGGCATATACTCACAAGCTTAAAAAAAGCTGGGGCCGGTTTTGTGGCACGTAAATGTTTTTTCTTTTATTTTTATTGTGTATTATTTTTCTCTGTTGGTAGTGTCACAATATAAATGTTTCTTTCTTTCTTTCTAAAAAAAAGTATGATCATTCGTAAAACAATAAACACATCATATTACAGTAAATTTAGTATTCTAAACTTCGCAGTATTCTAACTTCTGAAATAAGATATAATTACTTAAAAATATTGAATAAGCTTACCTACTTCTTCTTTTTATTCGTATGAGGTAAGTGGACAAGCCCTAGTGTCGAGAGTTTTCAAGCCGCCCGAAGGCCTCTGACTTGACTTAACGACTGCTTGTACTCAGACTCACAGCTGGGACCTAAAATTTAACGTGTCATCCGACCCACGGTAGTGCCCAGATGGAAATGCCACTTAAAAAAGCGAAAGTCTTGTACATGGCCACCCATCCAAACACCGTACGCATCGACCGTTACTTAGCTTCGATGATCGCGTCAGATCACCTTAACTAGCCGAGCTACAGGCACTACGTTTACCTACTATGTAGCACTTTTAATTTCAAATATTCACAATTAAAAGTTATCGTTAACATTAGAGTTGGTATTTTAAATCCAATAAATACATGTCATATACGATTCATGCATGATATTATAATTATTTACTTCTTTGAGTTATGAAACAGAGTATCTGGGACTTTCATTAACAATAGACACTAGGCACTATGTACATATATATGACGACCTCGTTGGCGTAATGGTTACCATGCCGGACTGCCAATCAGAAGGTTGCGGGTTCGATTCCCGGCACGGCCAACATCTTTGTGCTGAACTAAATTTGTTGGCTGTCGGTCCGGGTGTTAAATATGTATCTATATAAAATATGTAGTAAGTATGTATATGTAGTATATCTAGTATATAATGTATGTATATGTAGTATATAATGTAAGTATGTATATGTAGTATATCAGTTGTGTTAGCAACCATAATACGAACTAGACATGTTTCAGTATGGGGCTAACCAGCCGTGTGTGAAATGTGTCCTAATATTTATTTATTTATATACTTATGTTCACTAAGATGAGCTTACAGCATAAGCAGCCCACTATGCGTTCCCACTGCTGGGACTCCAGGCCTTCGCTCCACCCTCTACTTACGCATACTCGTAAATAGGCCGGTGCGACTAACAACGAAACGCGGAAAGAATCCTGGAAACAGCGGTTGGAACCTGAAATTAGCCGAGCTATTTCTGGTTTCCCTAATTCACTGCACGCGCTAAATAATCCGGCATCCGATGTACATTTGGTCGCACGTGTAATGGTGGGCGACTAAATGGTAATACAACATGACGATAAGCTTGCTTACCGCAATTGATTGTACTAGCTTCTTTTATATGAGAGCTAACTGGCTAGCACTGGTGTCCAGAGATTCCAATCCACCTGGCGATGACGTCGGCATAATATTGAATTAATAACTTTGTTGTTATAAATAAAAAAAATAAAGTTATTAGGGTGAATACCAGTTATGGTATCAAACAGTTATGTGAATATAATTACCAGATTTAAAAAAATGTGAAGGAAAACATCGTGAGGAAACCGGCATGTTTGAGGACCACAATATCCGAAGACGTGTGTCATCCGCCAACCCGCACTTGGCAAGCGTGGTGGATTATGGCCTATATCTCTCTCCTCGTGAGGGAAGGCCCCGAGTCTCAGCAGTGGGAACGTATAGTGGGCTGCTTATGCTATGTAGATTGTTACTCTTGAGTGATCAAAGGGCACAAGTTTGTCCAGTGCTGTAAACAAGGTTTTATTGTTTCTAAACACTGTAACAAAGCTTCACATCTTCACACGTCTTTGTTTAATCTTACTTACGTAAAGAAAAATACAAAGTAGGCAGCTATGTGTGTGAACACGTTTGTATGTTTGGTTAGGCCGCCAGTTAATATATTGCTTTTAAGTCGTTTGTTTTTGTATTTTTGTCATTATGAAAATATGTAAATAAGGACAAAGTACAGCTGACCCGGCAAACGTTGTTTTGCCTTATCTCTTAGAGGTATGGAAAATACATAGTAGCCGGTTCTCAGACCTACTGAATACGCGTGCTGGCGCACTTATGCCTTACTGAATACGCATATAAAATTTGGTAAAAATCGGTCAAGCTGTTTCGGAGGAGTACAGTAACTAACATTGTAACATGGATATCTTCTATACTATAAGACTCTTTGTCCTGACCTATTCATTCATTCATCTATAGACAACGCAGAGCCCAAACGGCTGGTCCTAGGGTTGTGAAATTTGGAGGGTGTATTCGTTGTAGTATGTAGACGCGTACTAAGAACGGATTTTTGGAAATTCCACCCCTAAGGGGGTGAAAGGGGGTAAAACAGTTTGTATGAAACTTCTTTGTTTTTGAACTTATAGTAATGAAATTTGGAATATGTATAGTTTATGTAAAATTAAAAATAATGGTATCAAGTTTTTTTACCAGGGGTGAACTAAGGGTTTGTTATGGGGGGTGAAAGATTGTATGGAAAAATCTTTATTTATCAAGTAAAAGTCTTGAAAGTTGTTATGGTAGTAGTTTATTGAATGGTGAAATTAAAATTTTAAAAACTTTTGCCAGGGGTGCATTAAGGGGGATGCCATTGGGGTTGAAAGTTAAAAATGAAAGTTTTGTGTTTTTGAACTTAAATGTGTAAAATTTGGAGTGTGTATATATTTTAGTACTTAGACGTGTACTAAGAATAGATTTTTTGAAATTCTACCCTTAAGGGGGGTGAAAGGGGGTAAAACAGTTTGTATGAAACTTATTTGTTTTTAAACTTCCAGCAATGAAATTTGGAATATGTATAGTTTATGTAAAATTAAAAATAATGGTATCAAGTATTTTTGCCAGGGGTGAACTAAGGGTTTGTAATGGGGGGTGAAAGTTTGTATGGACAATTCTTTATTTATCACATTAAAGTCTTGAAAGTTGTCATGGTAATAGATTATTAAATGGTTAAATTAAAATTATATTTTTTTGCCAGGGGTGCATTAAGGGGGATGCCATTGGGGTTGAAAGTTTTGTGTTTTTGAACTGAGAGGTGTAAAATTTGGAGTGTGTATATATTTTAGTATTTAAACGTGTACTAAGAACGGATTTTTGGAAATTCCTCCCCTAAGGGGGTGAAAGGGGTTAAAACAGTTTGTATGAAACTTCTATGTTTTTAAACTGTGTTTTTGAAATGAAATTTGGAATATGTATAGTTTATGTAAAATCAAGTTTTTTTGCCAGGGGTTAAATAAGGGTTTATAGGGGGGAGGGGGGTGAAAGTTTGTTTGGATTTTTTTTTATTTATCAATTTAACAGTCTTGAACGTTGTTTTGGTTGTAGTTTATATGGTGGTTAAAATAAATTTGTAATGATATTTGCTAGGAGTGAATTAAGGTATGCCATTGGGTTGCCAGGAGTGAATTAAGGTATGCCATTACGCAAAAAGCGAACTACACGCGGGCGGAGCCGCGGGCAACCTCTAGTTTTATATATAAGAAGAAGCCTAGCGATAGCGCCTGTAGCTCGGCTAGCTAAGGTGATCTGACGCTATCATCGAGGCTAAGCAACGGTCGATGTGGACAGTCTTTAAATGGGTGACCATGCACAAGACTTTCGTTGGCATTTTCAGCTGGGCGCTACCGTGGGTCGGATGACACGATAAGTTGTAGGTCCCGGCTGTTAGTCATAGTGCAGAATAGGATGAAGAAGAAGAATGGAATGGCCTAAATAAAGTTAAAGTGCTTATGCTTGCTGGATGTGGGTTCGATCCCCGTCAATAAACGTGAGCATTCGGTGAGAGAATACAACCGTGAAGAAATTGTAGCATTTCTAGTGCTCGCCTGACTACCTTCGTTTGAATACGCTGCCTCCATGCCTAGCTGTATAGCATAAGCAGCCCACTAACCGTTCTCACTGCTGAGATTCGGGGCCTTCTCTCACTAGGAGAGAGATATAGGCCATAATCCACCACGCTGGCCAGGTGCGGGTTGGCAGATGACGCACGTCTTCGGATATTGCAGTCCAGAAACGTGTCGGTTTCCTCACGATGTATTCCTTCACCGTAAAGCGAGTGCAAAGCCACACATAACTTGAGATAACAAGTCATTGATGAAGGGCCGGGATCGAACCACGGGCCGTCTGATTGAAAAGCAGACGATTTACCACCAAGCCACGCTGGCTTTCGTATAGTACTTAGGTGTGTAGTGTAATAAAAATACCTGTATAATTGTGTGAACCGTAATATTATGTAAAATGTTAAAACTCCTCATGTCTGCTTCCGTCAAATAGCAATTGCGTCCGATACATCCGAATACAATTAAACGCTTTCTCCTAAATGCATTTTTAAACAAACACTAACAATAAAAGCTAAGTGCACACTGACAAGTGCATAAAACTGAAGACAAATTGTTGCTCTGCTTTTCAATGTTGCCAGCGCGCATTTGGAGTACAATCTGCCATTACTGCCAACATTGTTTGACAATAAAGCATTTTGTTCCGCACCTTATTGGCCGGGGCTTATCCTATTATTAGAATCATATGTATATACCAGTATATTAATTTGTTGACGGAAATATATTTGTATTTGGAATACGTTACTTCCGTATAGTCGAGACTTTGTTTTGTTTACGTCTTCATATTATTACTATATAAATAAATATCAGAACACATTTCACACACGACTGGTTAGCTGCATATACTAAACCATTTCTTGTTTGTTTTTATAGTTGCTAACACAACTGATATACTACATGTACATACATAAATACTTTATAACGATACATATTTAACACCTACACCAACATCCAACAAATTTCAAGCTGTTGGGGATCGAACTTGTGGCCCTCCGATTGGCAGTCCGGCATAACGCCGACGAGGTCGTCAAACTAAGTTCTAATAATGACAGTTTTTAAGCTTTTACAATGCTTTTTGCCATGGTTTATCGACTGCTACAGCAAGTCAATAGCCGAGACCTATAAATTAACGTCACTTCCAGCTCACGGAAGTGTTCATGTGTAAATGCTATATTTCTGTTTTTCTGGTTTTTAGTGTATAAAAAACTGTTTCGTATATTTTAGTAGTACGTTATAATTTTACATTTTGTACCGTGTTAATTTCGAGAGTAGCTACTTATATATATTTTCAAAGGCTAACAGGAACAGCCCTGAAAAAAAAAAAACAATGCGTACGAATATAATATATATGTAGGTAACAGATGAGTACGGTCTCAGTTGTTATTTTAATAACAACACAATGCGTTCTTGACATTATCGACGATAGAACAAGTCTAGAACAGCCGCATTGAATCGACAAGCCCAATGTATCGGGGCTCGTCTATTCTCGCCATGGTTGTACAGAACACATTACAAATCTAGCTAGATGTCAAACATGTAGTCAGAAACGGACACTTGGCCCCGAGCCAGGCCGCACGCACACAAACACACAAGACACACACACAAACACACCGCCCGCCAGTTAAAACGGATTGATAATGGCCAAGTGTCACAACGGGGAACAAACTTTATTTTCGCACCGACAAGCTTTTTGTAACCGGTGTTTGATTTCTCCAATGTTCAAATTCACGAAGCCCATTTTTCATGGCACTGTCAAGGTTGATTTAAGGTTGGGCTATAAATACAATTGATCCCGGAGCGGGTGTCGTCGGTCGCTATATTTGAGTGCGACGTGCGAGCTATAGATAGATGTTACGGGTGTGTGACGCTGCGTACGCGCAGCCTCACGTAACGCGTGCTTGTAGGTGGCGACGCTGCTGGCCAGCTGCGGCAACGTCGACATCAAGCCGCTGGGCGCGCGCTCGGCGCTCGTCGCCGCTGGCACCAACAATACGTAAGTATCGAGGGACACCGAGCGAGCGAAGTCTGCATTCAAATTCAAAATTCAAAAAATTCTAAATTGAAAAAATTATAACGAGTTACAAAGACTCACACCAAGCACAACATTACAAACAATGGAATTACGAGTACTAAATAAAATAAAAACAAGTAAAAAAAATTAATTAAAATTAAATATTGGTGGCGATTCAGCGGGACACACAACTAAACTAAATTTTAAGAAGCACCGTCTTTTTTCATCTTAGGTGGCCAGAAAGAGACGGCACGTTCTGCACCATAGTCAAAACAACTAAAATCACGTCAAATGTAGAAAATATAGGCAACTTTAGAGCGCACTCACTTGTATCACCTCTGAAACTGCCTGCACATTCCATATTAGACGTGATTTTAGTTGTTTTGTCTGTGGTTCTGGACGTGCCGTCTCTATCTGGCCACCTAAGATGAAAAGAGATTCTTCCTTCTTTAAATTTAGTTTAGTCGTGTGTGCCGCTGAATCGCCACCATTAACTGGCCAATTTTGTGTTCCTCTGTCTGTATGTTTGAATGTTAATTCTCGCGCAGAAGGCGTAGTTTTGAACCAATCTTGACGTAACTTGGTATAGAGATACTACTGTATTTTTTATAATCTTCGACTTTTTTTTGGCACCCACAGGAAACCCCTTTTTTGCAGCAATATTTACTGGTTGAATGTTATGAAAGCAAAAGAATAGGCATAGAAAAATATAAAATACATTTAAATATGTATAAGTTCTATTATTATTAATCGCTTCAATAATATATTCTTAAAAATGTTGTTAAGATATGAAGCCATCATAAAGTTTTGGTAATTTCAAACAATGTTCCAAGAACTTTTCTTCCCGAAGTCTACTGTTTGGAGAACTACTATACGTATCGGTATAAAACAAACGTTTGTTATCTATTACCCCTAAATCCCGAACTGGTAAACTGATTTCTAGGTTTGGTAAAACACTAGCTAAATAAGGCCCTTAATATCAAGACTTAACTGCGGAAACCAGTCCGCTGCTAAAAGTACAAGTGAAGCCCTTAATACGCAAATACTTCCCGGCTCTACCCGGGCAATGGCAAGGGGCGTAGCCAGTATTGCATCTAGGCTACATATTTCCGCAACAATAGTTTTGCCCATGTATATGCACCTTAAGAAGTTTCATCTGTTGTTTTCCAGGGTTGACAGAATCATAAAAGACTTTCGAAACAGCAAAGTGTACAAGATAGCCCGCTATAATAAGAAGTCGCTCAAAAGCAGCGTGGCACTGTGGTAAGTTTACAATTATTATTTGTAGTCTGTGCTTGTAAAAAAATAACAAGTATAAATGAAAAAAGTTTTAATATCGTCCTCGATCATAACTCGAATTTTGTGTCAGTAAGGCGTAGCCACACAAGTGAGCGACATTCTGCCCTAAGATGGAGCATAGCATAAGCAGCCCACTTTACGTTCCTACTGCCGGGACTCGGGGCCTTCTCTCACGAGGAGAGAGATGTAGGCTAATCCACCACGCTGGCGCTTGAGCTCGAAGTGCGGGTAGGCGTTTGACACACGTCTTCAGATTTTGTGGTCCTCAAACATGTCAATTTCCTCACGGTGTTTTTCTTCACCGTAAAGCGAGTGCAAATTCACACATAACTTGAAAAATAAGTCATTAGTGTAGAGGGCTAGCATTGAACTGACAGTCCCTGGTCAGATTGAAAGCAGACATTTTCCCACCGAGACACAATCTTTCGTGCTTCTTGGCAAGGATTTACACGCATTGCAGAACGTAATAACACATATATATATAATAGATTTAAATGGATATTACATGTTTTGCATTTTTCCAGGAGCGGTGCTCTTATCACAGGAAGTCTGGCGCTGTTTCTACTAAATAGAAAACTGAAGACGTTGAGTTGATTGCTTTATAAAATTTCAAATCGGTCTGGTCAGTAGTTTCGGAGCCTATTGGCGTCAAACAAGAAATCAAACTTTTCCTCTTTATAATATTGGTATATCTATACCAATAGCGCTGGTATATCTATACAAGCTGCGCCCCATAGTGTTTCCCGAGTCTATTTGGGATAACAAATAGCCAATTCGATAACCCAAAACACCTATTCGTTTGCTAACTATAACAGCCCGTAAACTAGTCCAGTGTAATTGGTCTTTATAATATTCGTGTTTTAAAAAATACGAATCTGGCTTCGAACAAAAGTAGACTTACCTAGTGAGACTTATCTACTCCTAGTTTATGATTGTAGAAAGATTTAATACCTCTAAGGCACAAATTAAGTAGATTTGTATAAGTTTAAACAGATTGTGTATTAAATATAAGTTTTTTTTTTTTTTTTTTTGTGAACCTGTAGTTTCTAGGTAGTAATAAATTGATGGAAATTATTTTGTGTTTATTTTTTTGTAATACAATTAAGAAAAGCGATCGAAAATATCCCGACTGGGATTCGAATCAAATGGTTGACTCGCTATCGTTTAAAAAATAATACAATAGAAACTCGATTAACCGGACTAATTGTTGTTGTTAAGCATTCGGATAATCGAAAGTATGAAGAAAATCTGGATATTTTTTTTATACGGATCTCACCGCTGGATGCAGTTACAGATTTTTCACCTTGAGTGTGGTTCCTAACCAGACGATCATTAGAAATACTCTACCACTAAGCTACGGTCACCTCACGATGGTAACTGCAATGAAAGCTCGAGCGCATTTTCGGGGATCGAACTCACGAATCGCGACGCGATGTCACCTGAGCTGTCATCGCTTGTCAACACAAAAAGCAATTGGCTAGCTAATCTAAATCGTTCAGTTTCAAAAAATACCAAGCTCAAACTCACAGACGGTTAAGATATCCAACTAATTATAAATGCAAAACTTTGTGTGTAAGTTTGTATGTATGTTTGTTACTTCTTTACGCTCTAACGGCTTAACTTATTTCGATGAAATTTAGTATGGAGATAGGTATGACCCTGAATTAACACATAGGCTATTTTTTTATCCCGGATTAACGTTGCGCGTGGGGCGCAGCTAGCAGCTGTAATATAAATTGCAAGGACGATTACATTTACACGGGATATAATGCAACCTATAGGCAGAAGGATTTTTCAATGCGAGAGACCCCAAGACGGACCAGTCAAAAGTGCAATTGTAGTCTTTGATAATGAACTAGATGTTACTCAGTATCCTGACCTTACTACACCAAATATAGCAGTAGTGAAAATAACTACAAAAGCTTGGGAAATAGTCATAATCTCACTCTACATAGAACCTTATCCTGAGCCGATAGAACCATATTTAGAGCTGTTGAGTAAGATAAGAGAACGACACCCCACATCTACTATTATGGGTGGTGATGTAAATTCTAAGAACCCCTGGTGGGGAAGTGATGTCATAGATACCAGAGGTGACGATGTAGCAGGAGCTTTTGAGGACATGCAGATGCATGTACTTAATGATAATACCTCCCCATCATATTTTGATGTTAGAGGTGGCAAGGTATTCTCCAGTTTTGTAGACGTGACAACGTGCACAGTAGATCTGTTAAACTTAGTTGAAGATTGGAGTCTAGATGAGGGCATGACTAGCTCCGATCATAACGCAATCGTTTTTAAAATTAGAAAAATCAGAGCCAAAGGTACAAGTATATCAAGAACAACAAGAGAATACAACAGTAAAAAAGCAAACTGGAACCAATTTAATTCAAAACTTGACCAGTTGTTTCAAGAAAACGATATAAATAGTAAAACATTTAGCAACATTAAAGATAAAGAAGAACTAGAACAGAAAATTAATAAATACATGAATATAATAAAAGAAACAGCTAATGACTCCATTCCCAAAATAACAAAAAGACAGAAAATTAACATACCTTGGTGGTCCGGAAAACTTGCCGTGTTGAAGAAAGAAGTCGCCACTAAAAAGCGAAGAATTCGCTGCGCCGCACCAGTCCGCCGAGATAAGGTTGTCCGGGAATACCTGAAAATAAAAGATATATATGAAAATGAAGCTAAAAAAGCACAGATAGACAGCTGGAAAGTTTTTTGTGAAAAACAAAACAGAGAAAACGTATGGGAGGGAATTTACAGAGTTATAGGAAAAACTGCAAAGAGAAAAGAGGACCTGCCCTTGGTTAAGGAAGGTAAAACTCTAAGCCAAATTGAATCAGCACAATTACTAGCAGACACATTCTTTGCAGAAGATGACATAGCTGATGATATGGCTATCCACACACAAATCCGAAAAATGGCTGAACAAGTAAACGGATGGCAGCATGATGAAAACCATGAACCACCATTTACCTCTGAGGAGCTCATGGCTGCGGTGGATAGTTTCAATCCTAAGAAAGCCCCAGGAGCGGATGGACTGACTGCAGATATCTGCCGGTATGCTATTATCAACGATCCAAAGTCATGTCTATCACTGATAAACAAATGCCTAGAATTGGGGTACTTCCCTACAGTATGGAAAGAGGCAACAGTGGTCATCCTCCGCAAGCCGGGAAAGGAAAACTATTGCGACCCCAAGTCCTACAGACCAATAGGGCTTCTCCCAGTGATGGGCAAGATATTGGAGAAAATGATGATAGCTCGAATTAAATGGCACCTGATCCCAAACATGAGTTCTCGTCAATATGGCTTTATGCCACAGAAAAGCACGGAAGACTCCCTTTATGACCTAGTTGAACATATACGCAAAAAGCTAAAACAGAAAAAGCTCATAACGGTAGTGTCACTAGACATAGAGGGAGCTTTTGATAGTGCCTGGTGGCCCGCCATTAAGGTGAGACTCGCTGATGAAAAATGTCCTATAGCACTACGAAGAATAGTGGACAGTTACCTAGTAGACCGAAAAGTAAAAGTGAGATACTTAGGTAAAGAAGTCACAAAGAGTACTTCAAAAGGATGTGTGCAGGGGTCCATTGGCGGTCCAATACTTTGGAATCTTCTGCTAGATTCACTGCTCAAGGGATTTGATAGGCGAAAAGAATATGTACAGGCTTTTGCTGATGACATAGTACTAGTCGTGGATGGTGACACGGGATTGGAGGTTGAAACCCAAGCAAACGCCACCCTAACCCATGTTCAGGAGTGGGGTGTACGTAACAAACTCAAATTTGCACCACATAAAACCAAAGCTATGGTCATTACGCGTAAACTCAAGTACGACACCCCACGTCTGAATATGGGCGGGACCAATATAACAATGGGTGAAGAAATTAAAATCCTAGGGCTCTGGATTGACAACAAGCTGACGTTTAATAGCCACGCCAGTCATGTCTGCAGAAAGGCAATTAATATATACAAGCAGTTGTCCAGAGCTGCAAAGATTAGCTGGGGCCTCCACCCTGATGTTATTCGCATCATATACACAGCTGTAATTGAACCAGTGGTGATGTATGCGTCTAGTGTTTGGGGCAAAGAAACAACAAAAATTTGCATACAAAAACAGCTTAATGCTGTCCAGAGAGGTTTTATGCAAAAGCTATGCAAATCATACCGAACCGTCTCTCTCAACTCAGCATTGGTTTTGGTGGGATTGCTCCCCCT
Source organism: Mellilla xanthometata (assembly GCA_035578125.1). NCBI lineage: Eukaryota > Metazoa > Arthropoda > Insecta > Lepidoptera > Geometridae > Mellilla > Mellilla xanthometata. The sequence continues at coordinate 11,696,241 of JAPUBQ010000006.1, forward strand.
CGACATACGTATACGAGAAGCCGCCAGTATATATGAAGCAAAGCGGGGAACGTCAATGATTGTGCCAGCAGACAGAGAGATGGAGCTTAGGGCCGACTTTACGCAAATACCTCACCCTGCGACCCATATAAGCCGGCAATTCATTTGTCTGGAAGACGGACACGACGTTGCAGTACACGACACACAAGAAGTGCGCATTTTCACGGATGGCTGCAAAGTCGAAGGGAAGGTTGGAGCAGCATTGTCTCTTTGGAGCAATGGTGCTGAAACCAGCTCCCGGAAGATAAAACTGTCTCCATACTGCACCGTATTCCAGGCTGAATTGTTAGCTATATGTAAGGCCACAGATGAGATCGTCAAGCGCCCGGAAAAAACTTTTGGCATCTACAGTGACTCCAGATCCGCGCTACAGACAATAGTGAAAAACTGCTCTCTTCATCCCCTTGCGCTACTAACTCGTAAAAATCTTGAAGATTGCGAAATTCAAAAGAAAGTCATCCAATTCTTTTGGATTAAAGCTCATGCGGGTCTCGAAGGAAATGAAAGAGCAGATCAGCTAGCCAAAGATGCAGCACTGAAAATAAAAACAAAGCCTGTCTATGACCTGTGCCCTATCTCTTTTGTCAAACGAGAGATACGTTCAAACTCGCTAGAGGAATGGAATCACAGATATAAAACTGGAAGTACCGCCACCACGACAAAAATGTTCCTTCCGGACATCCAAATGGCCTTTAAAATAGCAAGGCAGTTAAAACCTACTGGACAACTCACCCAAATCCTGACGGGGCACGGTGGGTTCTCCGAATACTTGTACAGATTCAAGTGCAAGGACAGCCCATCGTGCATCTGCGAACCTGAAAAAGAAGAAACAGTTATACATATAATAACGGAGTGTCCCGTCTATGGTCATGAAAGATTCGATACGGAACATATAATAGATACAGAAATAACAGCCGAAAACCTGCCATTAATAATGAAAGACAATGTAAGAAGAAGTAAATTTTTGGAATTTTGCTTAAAAATAACAAGAAAAGTAATAGCAAGAAATAAATAAGTGGATACATAATAAAAAATTGATTAAATATATACTACAATATATTTATATCAATAAATTAGAAATAAAAAGTTAAAAAAGAAAATATAGCACCACAATAAAAGCACATAAAAAAATTAACATTTAACTTACCTTTGGTTTGATGGATCAGGCAAATCCCACTTCTGGCAAGACAAGGTCTCGGATACCGTCCGAGATAAGGAATAATATAAAAAAAAAAAAAAAAAAAAAAAAAAAAAAAAAAAAAAAAAAAAACCTATAGGCAGACCACCAGCCCGATGGATCATGGATGACATCGGCTCAATTGAAGGCTCGCTCTGGGGTTGTGGAGCTCAAGATCACATATACTGGCATAAGAGAGAGGAGACTTATACCCAGCAGTGGCTAGATATAGGCTGATGATGATGATGGTTACATTTTAAAAGATCTTGCTCAAAAATTCTATTATATTTTCTTTCTAATACATCATACTTTGTATTCCGCGAACCTGCTCCAGATAGTTGCGGCGCAGCGGCATCCCACACCGCGCACCGGATACTGACGGACAAATATTATGACACGTCGGATTTGTAATCATTCTAGTGATTTACTACAGCGGGTACGCTTCAGACTGAATACTTTTGAGTGAATAAGGAATATATGCATATTTTTATTGCCTTATATCACTTTGATGACGTCGTACCCCTCGGCCTGGGTATTATATGCGAGTATGTATCGTAAAGTATTTATGTAGTATATCAGTTTTGTTGGCAACCATAATATGTAATGGTTTAGAATGGAGCTGACCAGCCGTGTGTGAAATGTGTTCTTCTTCTTCTTCTTCCTCAACCTTATCCCACTAGGTGGGGCCGGCCAACAAGCTTTCCTCTTCCACACGATTCTATCCGCTGTCATATTCACATTCACTCCCTTTTCTTTCATATCCTCATTTACACAATTCAGCCACGTCTTCCTAGGTCGACCTCTACTTCCGCTTCCTCGTATAACCATGTCCATACTTCTCTTAGTCACATGCATTTCTTCGCTACGCATCACATGCCCATACCAAGATAACCTTCCGCTCTTCACTTTCTCTATCACTGTAGCTACTTTCAAACTTCCTCTAATATACTAGATATATTATATTATTTCTATATTCTTACCTTGTCCTAGTATTAAAAAAAATCTCCTCACATCTTTATAACAGAAAAACTGTACAGCGGTATCTAACGCAGCATTTTTAATAGTGGCTTTAGTATGACTAGACAAACAACTATTGGGAATTCGGGAAAAATCGAAAATGCTTCTCCATACATTTTGCCGCGCGTAGTCGACCTCTTTGTATGTTGCAGCTGTTTTTTTCTCGTGTTTCCAAATTATGATAGATAGATCCTTTATTTTTACACACTTATTAAAATAATCTATTTACATGAGATATTTAAAACTAGTGCCAAAAATGGCGGTCTTATTGCTAAAAGCGATCTCTTCAGATGTCGTAAAGTAGTTAGTCTATACGTATCTACAAAATCTGTTTTAAAAGGATATATAAATACACACGATGATCAGAACCGACCTACCATTAACATTGCCTGCAAGTGTCCTAATGCAAAAACCGCGCGTATATTATTGATAGACTCCGTTTATTCTAGAGCCAATAATTAATTCGCGCATCACCGATGGTTTGGATAAACGTGTTGATTCTGAATTCTGTCAGTCCATCGGCAACCTTAACATCGGAGCTCGACACAGAACAGATCGTATGTCGTATGAAAACAAGTGATGACTACTTGACTGGCAAGTATTTTACTTTAGCAACACGAAAAAATAAATATTCAAGGATATTTCTATAACAGATTAAGAAACCTTGAAAGAAGATTTTCCTATAAATACAATGAAAAACATTTAGAGAAACCATTTGTTGACGTGACAACGTCTTAAATTAGGTTGCGGCTGGGAGTCACTTATGAAAAAGTGTAACGCCCGGTAACGTTACGATGAGTCACCGAACGAGAGAGAGGCCCGCCGAATGCCTTGCGTCTCTCTCCCACTCAACTATGATCGGTCTGCCGCGCGCGCAGCACGCGGCAGACCGACTTTACAGGCAACCATTTTTTTTTTTTTAACAAAATTGATTTAAGATATATCGTTTACTAGCTGACCCGGCAAACGTTGTTTTGCCTCACTTGGGGGTGTGAAAAATAGATAGTGTAGCTCATATGACACGTTCGTAGATTTACCATAGCAGCGCCATCACTTGATTACTTACTCAACCCAGTCGAAAGGTATCGACATCTGTTAGAATCATTTGGAGTTAACAGATAATTGTGACTGTCAAATAATAACAGACAATAATTAGCAATAAATTAAAATTGCGACCATAATTTGAGATTTAAACTATCCTATCTCTCAAGTTGGATCGAACTGCACATGGTGTGCGAATTTTATTTAAATCGGTTAAGTGGTTTAGGAGTCCATTGAGGACAAACATTGTGACACGAGATTTATATAATAGATATATTTGTCATTGTGAATGAATTGTACCTATTTCAATGTGAACTGACTTATAATTTGACAAATTATGAATAACATCACTGTATTAAATCTTCGTAAGGCATATTTGAATAATGTTTAGCGTACGTTGTCTGTGTTCCTGCCCTTGAGAATGGCACACTGATTGTGTTGAAACATGTCGGGCTAATACCGACAAAATAAACATAAGTGATAGCCTGTTATACAAACATTATATGAATAACATGTTTATATGTTAATCTGGTTGATATCTTGATAAGGCTGAAAAAAGCTGCTTTTTTATTTAAAAGATATAATGTACCTAAGTAGCCAAGTCCCAAAGCTTCCAAATCTGGATTTAGAGATACCTACTAGCAATTCGCCACCGCTAATGATAATGGTCACTACTATCAGTGGCAATAAAAACAACAGTAATAAATCTGTCACAATTAATAAGATTTAGGACTATTGTCGCGTCGCTCAGCATAGTAGGTAATTGTTGTATCTATTGCCAGTGACAGTGATCATTATCATTGACAGGTGCCAGTAAAAAACCTGACTTGGGAAAAATACCCTATAAAATAAACGTAACAGTGACAGGATTATATAGTCTAAGAGCCAGTGAACGGATACCTGTATGTATTTGACCAGACCTGGGTCTTTGTACATTGATGCCCCTATACCTTGTCAAATACATACAGGTATCCGTTCACTGGCTCTTAGACGATTATGTTATCAAATTGTTAAACAAATGCATTCTACAACGTATTACTTTATATTTCAGTAAGCTGTAATATAAACATATTGCAAATGACGTGGTTTTCTCTAGCAACAAATAAATACCAAAAGAGAATGTTTGTAAAATAAACTCCTCTGCCAAATTATTTGCTCAAAGTCATTACGGAATCCTATTAGCGTTTTACAGCATATTTAAAGCGGCAACTCATCAATTTTACGACATATTTCCTGAAATAAAAGTAATTATGGTTAACCAGTAGATATTTAGTGTATCGACATTTATTCTGGTATTCTAACACTTATAATTTACCGCTGCAGATGAGAAGTTTTCATAAAAGGTAAAAAAACATATTCTTTTTGTATAATATATCATGTATACTTAGATTTAATTCGCTTATGGGTGCAAATCGTTCTCAAGGCAATATGAAAAGCAAAAAAGCATTTTTTTAAATCGTACAAAAAGTGGAAATGATTTTATGGGATAATCCTATGGTTAAGGAAAATAGCATAGGTATTATGAAGAAAACCTGCGTTAGAGTGCCTGCGATTTTTTATATAACTTTTTTTGGTAAGTAATATGAACTAGAATCGTTAGAGCTAATCATTGTTTTTTTTTTATTTATTTTATATTAAGGTATTTCTTAAAACACCTACCACCGCGGTGTAAGCGCTTCGCTTAAATACCTATATATGGCACGTCTGATCTGGGTTCAACATCGCTTTTATAATATATAAAATTACTATCCTGCTGTTTACAAATTTAAAGTGTATAAAATTAATATAAACAATAAACACTCGTTGCAGTTTTATTCCTAATACCACTCGTATATTTGCTATCTCAGTCACGAGCTTGTTAGATGCTGGTGAAAATATTTTCACTATCACTTCTAAAAATCAGTCGCCACAGACAGTTAATTTAGTTGTTGTGGCTGTCAACAGCCTGGACATGGTTTCGATGTTAAAACTCTTATAATAGACCAATAAAATCCCGCAAAGTCGTTAAAAACATTGTAATTTTGTGTGACCGCGCAAATAGCAAACAAACGTCCCCGGAGCACTTCTGTTTACAATTTAATTTTCTATGAATAGGCTAGATTATTACAAGTTTGGCAAATAAAGATGTTTTACTTTGTTCTGTAAATATGATAGTTTAAACCTGTTTTATATGTTTAGTATTGTTTTAATACTTAAATATGAAATTAATTGTACAGTGTTGATCTTTGTAAAATGTATATTTGTGTCATTGAATAATTCTATTTTATTTAACTTTGTTTTAATACTTTGTCCTTCTCTTGTTAAAAACTGAACAGGTTTGGATTAGACATATTCCAATTCGAGTCAATGGTAGGATAGTTAGGTAGATACAAGATGTTAGTTATATGAAGTAGTGCAAATTCAAGGAAATAAAACAATCGTAGCTACAAAACTTTTTATTAGTTGCGAACAGTTTTTTCAAAAGCTAATTGTTAGATGCATTTGCTGTTGCGGCAAACTTTGTTCACTTATTTTAATTTAATATTTATATGTATATTCAAGGTTTGTGTTTGCTCGAATTTAAAGTACATATTTTTCTTTCTTTCTTTTTTTATTAAATCCCAGAGATCACAAAGACGGAAAGACCTCATAATCTAGATCACTTATAGATTTTTAGCTACTCCAATGCAATCTTCCAGCACTGAAAGTCGGAGCGCAGGTACACTTAAAATTATCTGCCACAAACAAGCATTTTGTGACGCGAAAATAGATCTTCTGTTAATTGGATAAGGTGTATAATTGTTTAATGTTTTGTAGCAGGTAAATTAGCGAGTGCAGATTGCATCTTGTCGAGTAAATGGGTCAGTCCACGCGTCAGCCGCGGCTGTTTCCGCAAATATGCCATGAGTTAGTGAGCCTCGTTAATCTCACTCTCCGGCGAGCATGTCTTATGAGATGATTATTAGAAAATGACTCGTCTACATTACTCTAAATCATGAGTTGCATTAGATTAGGTTATTATTCATTTTCGTTTAATGTAGTAACACTAATATTGTGTTTTTACTCAGTACAGCTAGGCATTAGACCAGCTAGTGCGTAAACACACGACTTAGCGCCACTCTGGTCTAAGGTGGAGCAAGCCAAGTCTGGAATAACTGGCTCTTAAGGCTGCCGAAACACGTGGCTTGGTGCTTGGCGAGCGACATTTCAATTTGAGGGTGCTCGCCTGGCTAGCGAGCACTAGTTAACCCTCTACGGTCATGCTATGGTTTCCTCACGATTTTATTCTTCACCGAAAACTCATTGGCGAGGACCGAACTCACGGCCGGCAGGACGAAAGCATCCGCACGCCCGACTGAACTATCATCGCTCTCAAATCAGTCAAAACCAAGAAATATAATGTGGTACCTTATTTTGTTTACTTAATAATTTTTGGTGTCACCAAATCTAAATTAGCTTGACTCTGCAGTTATAGAACAAAGGATTTTAGATATATATACGTATATACTAGAAGTATACTCGTAATTGCGTCGACTGGATGTGTCAGTGTTTGAAGCGAAGTTCAGCAGCTGTGTTTTTGTGTTACTCAGCAATAAAATAAAATTCTTACCTATTATTACGGCAACCGAGCGACTTCAGCTAGAGACGGTTTATCGTCAATTTTGACTTCTGCGACGAGACGATGTGTCAAGAATTTATTAAACATTTCAAACCGAATAAATTCCGGTTTAATTAGAGGAAATTGCTTTTAGTTGACATGCTGACAGGTGAAGGAGAGCAAATCAAAAATATCGTCAAGTATATACGATTGTATTTGTGCCAAAATACAATATAGTAGAGTTTACACACGAGCCTAAACCACGCTAAACTACCAGACCCCCAAGTCCGGTTTTTAAGCCACTAGAAAACTGTAGCCACACCCTATGGTAATAGCCACTGCTATCAGTGGCAATAGATAAAACAATTACGACAGATACGGTAAAACATGCAAAGCGACAGTATAGTCTTTAATCATATTTATTATTAATTGTGTCTGTATCTCATAGCAAATAGTCCAGTCGCGTTTATGAGCATAGTAATTGTTTATCTATTCAGTGGCTATTTCCATTAGTAGTGGCTATAATTGCCAGTGGCTTAAACATCGGTCTTGGTGGGTTATGCTGTCGCCTATGTTATGGCATGATTACAAATAATAATTTATTCCTGATTTAAAAATTCCTGAATGAAACTCTTTGGAGCGAATTCTATAACATAATCCACAGAATAATATAGCCATAGCCATGGTATGCGAAAACCTCGGAAATACATATGTATCTAGAAATGCCTACTATAAAAGAGGAAGTCACGAAGCACAGTAAGAGATACCAGGCCAGGCTCGAGAGACATGTGATCTTACTTGCTGTTCAGCTTAAAAACAACGAAGGCACATGCAGGCGGCTAAAGAGAGCCAAAATAGCCGCCCTGTAAGAAAATAGTAGGAATGTGAGGTCACAGGACCCCAATCCTCAAAAACCCGACCACTCTACAACAGTTCTGCTCATGGCGTCGCCGATTGCAGATAGGAAGAAAAATAAGAAAAAAAAATATATATCTTATATATAAAATTTCCGTGTCACAGTGTTTGTTACCGAACTCCTCCGAAACGGCTTGACTGATCATTACCAAATTTCATATGCGTATTCAGTAGGTATGAGAATCGGCCAACGTGAAACGTTTTTACCCCTAAGTGATAAGGGTTTTTCACCCTTAAATATATTTTTTTATTTTTTTGACGAATTTTTTTTATTTTAATTTTATATAAAGTGGCATTAAAAAATACATACAAACCTAAATTTTTATTTTTTTATCATCAACCCCTATTTTTTTATGGCCGTTTTAGTAAATTTCTGTGTCACAGTGTTTGTTGCCGTACACCTCCGAAACGGATTGACTGATCTTTACGAAATTTTATATACGTAGTCAGTAGGTCTGAGAATCGGCTACTATCTATTTTTTATACCCCTAAGTGATAAGGGTTGATCACCCTTAAATATATTTTTTTTATTTTTTCGACAAATTTTTTTTATTTGAATTTTATATAAAGTGGCTATAAAAAATACATACAACCCTAATTTTTTACTTTTTTATCATCAACTCCTATTTTTTTATAGCCATTTTAGTAAATTTCCGTGTCACAGTGTTTGTTACCGCACTCCTCCGAAACGGATTGACTGATCTTTACGAAATTTTATATACGTTTTCAGTAGGTCAGAGAATCGGCTACTATCTATTTTTTATACCCCTTAGTGATAAGGGTTGATCACCCTTAAATATATTTTTTTAATTTTCCGACGAATTTTTTCATTTTATTTTTGTATTAAGTGGCATTAAAAAATACATACAACCCTAATTTTTTTACTTTTTTATCATCATTCCCTATTTTTTATGGCCATTTTAGTATTTTATTCATTTTTCATCTCTTATAATTCAATAAAAGAGATGAAATGTATTTAAGATTGGTTATAATAATCATTATAACCAATCTTAAATACTTAAAATTTGTCGCGCCTTTACTTTACTGGTGAGTGAAATGCCACACTATGCCATAGACCGAAGTCGGTCTCCTGTTTTACTCACAAAATTCTTCTTCACAGACTTCTCTCACTGCTTACACAAATTTCGACCTTCGTTATTGTTTATGTATCGTATGTATAGTATTGTTAACAATTATCATTTTGCTATATCAATGTAACTCTCTTATTAACTTAACCACGGCTCCACCCGCGTGTAAGTCGCTTTATTGCCTAACCTCTCCTGCACATGACTGTTGTAAAAAAATGTATTTTCATCTGTGCGCTACTGTGGATCGGATTATACGTTAAATTGTAGGTCCTCTTAGCACAAACATATACTCGTTAAACTAAGGCAGAGGCTTGAAAAACTCTCGACAACATAACTTGATCACTTAGTTCTTACGTAGAAGAAGCTATAAAATTTGATGTACTAATAAACTAGACCCCGAACGTATGAGCAAAAAATTTTCAACAAATATGATGATGACACTACAAATATTATGTAATTTGTTCTGTTTTGGACTTCTTTATGCTCAAACGGCTCGAACAAATATGCTAAAAATTTTCGCGCTCGCTTCGAGCTCGCTCCGCTCGCATCCAGCTCGCTCCGCTCGCGATTGGTCCTAGGACTTTTGGGTCATAGCTTACGACACTACAAATACTATGTAATTTGTTCTGCTTTGGACTTCGTTATGCTCAAGCGGCTCGAACAAATATGCTAATAATTATCGCGCTCGCTTCGCTCGCGATTGGTCCTAGGACGTTTTGGGTCATAGCTCACGACACTACAAATATTATGTAATTTGTTCTGCTTTGGACATCTTTATGCTCAAGCGGCTCGAACAAATATCCTAAAATATTTCGCGCTCGCTTCGCCCGCGCATAGCTCGCTACGCTCGCATAGGGTTCGCTTCGCTCGCGATTGGTCCTACGACGTTTTGGGTCATAGCTTATGACACTACAAATATTATGTAATTTGTTTGGTAACGGCTCGAATGGAATCGCTAAAAAATTTTAAATACCTAAAACTTTAGAAAAATATCATTACCTACTAACCTGAAAAATTTTACAATGAAATTGTATTATACAAATAACAGACTTCAAAATCATACCTACATTTATAAATTCTAACTGTATCTAAAAAGTGAAAAATCATTTTATGCCTACACATAAGTACCATCGAAGACTTTATTTCATTAACTTATAAACATGCTATTTTAAATTTTTATTTATCCTGTATTCTTGGCGTCGGTGCCATCTAAGAAGAACAAATTAATGTTTGTTAAAATAAACAGTATTAAATAGATATGATTGAACATAATATTTTTTGGCGTTTGTTACTTTTATATTCCCTTAACATTTGTTCATGGCGCTCCATACCCATTTCACGCATATACCATACACACTTATAATAAGTAAGTAACATTTTAATTATACTAGAATTTGTCTAGAAACTAGAATAAAAATAATTAATAAGGCAAAACAACGTTTGCCGGGTCAGCTAGTATATATATAATAATATAGCCAAATGATATAAGGTGTCGGATGACGGCAGCAATGTCTAGCGACAGCCTTCCCTTATCCACGCCGCTGCCATTGTTACCATCCATCGCGCTAAAAAATCTACTCTATTTAATTTCTTTGGCAGCTGGCGTCGTCAAGTATATTTTCATTGGTTGCGTGGGCAGGTGCTCCAATATAGCAGGACTTTTTTTATTACGCTTGCGATGCAGTACCCAGTTACTATTGTTTTATTGACGAGCAAAATAAACGTGGGAATGCTGACGTAGCGTTGCCCGGTTTCCGTTTGTTTTAACGAGCCAGTAAGTGTGGATGGGAGCAATAAATAATATTTTTTGTTCGTTCGTAACTGCGCCCGCGCAGCGCCAGAGTGATTCATGCAGCTATCATCGCGCCGTGTTCTGTTTTGATCCATCAATGTCTATAGATCTTTTTGACGTTCGCCTGTAACTATTCAAACATTTTGAGTTGACGCCAAGTAGTTTTATGATGAGGATGGTTAATAGGTACCAGGTATATTATTGGCTAACTACATAGTAACTTTCACAATCCTTATTACGGAGACATCGATTACATTATATGTATATATTGAATTTTTATCAAAATTTACAGCTTCAGTGCAGCGTTTAAAAAAATACATTCTGTATAATAAAAAAATTAAAACCTATTAATACTTAATTCAAACAGTCCAATGTCATCAAAATTATCAACATACTTTAATAGAGTTACAATTACGATAAGACGGGTTAGATATTTCATATATACATATTTATAGTATCCCGTCATAAAAATCCCCGCGTAGGATGAGCGAAGAAATATATATTTTGACCCAACGAACTCACAAACATCGGTTTTTTGACCGAAAGTCCGTGTTCTGACCGCAACCACTCATACATTTAGCTGCCAAGCCGTAATGATATGTAACGATATAAATTAGATTAATATTACGAGCCAAGTGTCCTCGCAATATCTATAACGTCCCGTCCTGTCCTCATCACACAAACACAACTACCTAAATAGTAACCAAAAGGCAGTTCTTGAAAGATTTGCAAGCTGAAGGTTTATCTTTTGGGCGTCATACAAATTATATTTTTTTTACAAGAACTTAAAAGATTTGGGCTGTCACAGTGCTTTAATGTAATGACTACACAAAGCCCTTTAGTTTGACTACTCTTTCGCCGCTCGCATAAAAAGTAAATGACTATGGTCAGTGACATGAGTTCTCACGACGTCGCTCTCAGCCAGCTGTCCTTCAGGGGCAACGCAAATACGTGCGTTTATATTTATTTTTATATTTGTTTTGATCACGCACTGGCTGGCTGACAACTATAGCTCCCGTCTACGCACTTCCTACTCTACTCTCCGGCTACTGGATATTCCTACCTCAAGTGCTACGTGAAGTCATATTACGCGCCGGACTCGAATCCCAAGGCGTCTTCGCCGTAGATTGCGCAAGCGAAGCTAAAAAAACTCTACTACATGATTTTATGGGAAATAACCCTGTCAATATTTATCTCCAATAAAAACAGTCGATCAGGAAGTATACCGGTGTGAGTTATAATAAAACTGAGCGCCCAAACCTACGCGTGCACGTGATTGCATACCGAGTCCGAAAATCTTCCATAAGCAGATTTTTCGCTATTTGGCTGGCGATGCAGGTAACCTCTTCAAATCGTATCAGTTTTGCATGTTGGCGCATTTTCCGCGTGTCGCCGATGCCAAACAATGAGGGCAAAGAAGGGTCGCAGGCCGCGGCGGTCGGCGCTGCCCGCACCGCGCGGCGGCGGCCGCTCTGCGAGCCAGTCCCTGATATAAACTGCCAACAGGTGCCATTTACGTGAACTTGTCACGGTGTCTGCCTCGAGATGCGAACGTAAATTTAAAATTAAATGTTTGGCATCTAATAATATGATGATCATATCTCTCCCTCGGCTAAAACTGTTTTATGATGATTCTCGTAGGTTTAGTACTTTACGTATTTTTGTCGTCATAAAAACGTTCCGAAATTTGACTTTGTTTCTCTTATTTTTTCATAAATATGTGTAAAAATTTGATGCAAATAGTTCGCATAAATAAAAAAATTGAGAAACTCCCAAATTGTTTATGTTATTTAACAAAGTTAAACGTAAAACAAGAACAACGATTAACCAAAAAGTAAATTGTCTCGGCGATTGAGTTTGGTACATAAGTCTACACAAGTTGATGAAATGTAATTAAAGAAAATAAAAATCTTAGTACATACTAAGATTTTAGTAACACATTTGTCTAGCGGCAGAATACCCCGGCGAGCGCTGCGCGGCGCTCACTGGCTAATGACATATTTCTAGCCGGCAAGGACGCCCCACCGGCCACATTCGGGCTATTTCCGACACACTCTATTCCTGTAAGCTTACATTGTTTTATTTCTGTCTGTCTCTTAACCACCCCAAAACCTCACTCTAATGAAGAGGAAAACCTTGATGGAGTCCCGAAGTTCAAACCCGTGTAAAAATATCAACAGCTTTGTTTCGGGCGCGGTATTTGAAAGAGCAGTCAATCTGTGAGATTAAACGTGGGTAACTTTGATCGTGTTGCGAAAACATTGAAACAAGAAATCGCTTTTGTATCTTTGGGAAAATCGGTATGCACTCGCCGGATTTTCCGTAATAAATTAATTAATATTGCTAAAATATCCATTCATAATGCCTGATGATAACTAGGTTTGTTAGTTCATATGACCTGCAAAACCCACTTCCAATAATATGATATAGGTCAACGATATTTATCTAGAAGAGAAAATAACTTTAAATGTTTTGCGCAGATTTCTAAAAGAAAATATGCCGGAAAATTAATCCTGTTATATTTCAAACATTTCTTCGAATGCGAAAGCGTGGCAAAATAAAATTTCACAGTAGTTTATATTAAAAATGCAGAGTCTTTGATCAGTCGGCACATCGGTCTAGTATCTACTTGGTTTGTTTATTCGTGACGTAGACAATGACATCATGATTATACAATGTTCGTAACGAAGCAAATAATGGCCTCGGAGTACATAGGTACAACTTGTCCCTAAAAGTTAAGAATATTATATTTAGAAACATTCATTTTATGGGATGAGTCTATGGTTAAGACGGTATGGGAAGTAAAATATCATAATATGAAAAAAGAACTTGCGTTAATGATAGAGCTAAAATTATTCCAATTTTATCATTATTTTTGATTCTGTTTTAAGAATCGCTAGAGTTCAAGCACGCGATAAAGTTCGTTCGATATTTGAAAAAAGGCTCTCTTACAATTTAAAATTGGTGTGCTTCTGAAAGCTATTACAGAAATTTAAGTAATTAATCTTACTTCTTAGGAGTTAATTATTTCATCTTAAATCGTTGAAAGTTATTATTTAAATTTTGTAGTTTATTGATTTTACATGAATTTATTTCCTGATTTACCTTCTACCGCGGTTCAGCCTATTTCTCTCATATTGTAAGGTGCGGATGAACCCGCTAAAACGTTGTCCCAAGGCCAGGCAGGCAACTTAAAATCAGTGAAGCTCTTGTTTTATTGTTAGGGGCATAGCTGGTCTACCAATCAGACAAAAGTTTATTATCGACGACTTTTGATGTTTGTTACTACTTCTCGCTCAATCGGCAGATCAATCATCTTGCTGACACACTATATCCTTCCAGCGTCCCTACTAGTAACATGTAATTATACTTTATTGATCATTGACATTGCATTGATACAATGGCATTGTTTAATGACGCAAATAATTTCAATTACTACCGATGCTTCTAGTAGTAAATTAAATGTGGCCTTTTCGTTTGATTGAATTATAGGTTGGGATCTAAGACGCATACACTTGGGCAAAACCTTAAATGTATTGTTGTATCGTTATTTATTTATTTACGTTTAAACTTACAGAAAAAAATGCGTTTAACAATACTAATTTCATTACCAATTCACTTCAAATCACACTGAAAGTACTCGAAATAAATATATCTACTCAAGTTATAAGCTACGCGTTATATCTGTTTATGGACTTTGTCGTAGGTACTTCGTTTAGTGCTAGATATAAATAACCATGTCTCGGTCACCTGGACCTCGCGAGCTAGTGCCAATGCGGACTTTTATACAGTCCGATATGTTGATATGCGAGCCTATGAAACAATTCAGTAGTCTCTAAAAAGATATGATCTCATTTTTGTTTTTTTTTTGCATACACGCTGCCTTCAATTTTTTTGACGTGACAACGTCTTAAATTAGGTTGCGGCTGGGAGTCACTTATGAAAAAGTGTAACGCCCGGTAACGTTACGATGAGTCACCGAACGAGAGAGAGGCCCGCCGAATGCCTTGCGTCTCTCTCCCACTCTACTATGATCGGTCTGCCGCGCGCGCAGCACGCGGCAGACGTTGTCACGTAAAATCTTCGCCCGTAAAACCGACTTTACAGGCAACCATTTTTTACTTACGAACACATTAAGAATGTTACTAATAATATATGAACCATAAAAAATAGGAAAACCAACTTCAATTAAATACGGAACCAAATTCGATAAAATTGATATGGAATAAAATGGAACGGTGATTTATAAATTTAATTAATATAAAAAAAATTATTTTAAATTATGAGGTAACAGACTTTAATAAAAGTATATTCGTATTGATAACTTACTTTAAAAATACAACGTTTTGGAGGCGTTTATAGTATATTATAAATATTCTACTCGTAGTTAGTAAAGATATGATCTACTATTGTGCTAAACCCATAAGAAAATTATTCTTTTTAATATTTTATACAGTCATTAATAATATTTGAAGTGTGTATCTGTCTGTTGCATAATAGCGACCGAACGGATGAACCGATTTTAATTTAGCTATTTTTTGTTGTGTTGGCCGGAATTAGCTATGTTTGATGAAAATTGGTCCAAGATGACCAGAAAATGTCGTAAACAACAATGGCGGCACAACACCTTGATATCAAATGAAAATGCTTAACGAGTAGAGTAGATTAATACTGTAAATGTTTGATTTTTGCGTGATATTATTTATTCAATTCTATTCTATCGCATTTTATTTGAAAAAAAATATAAAATCGTGTCGCATGTCGTAACCTGTAAGAGTAGAATGAACGTGTGTCTGAGACAAAATAGTCTAAACCATGACACAAAATAAATAGGACAATGTCGATGTCATTTCTCTAAATAAAGTATATACGTAAAAGTAGATAAGCTTTGTATTTATACATTACAGTTATTTTATTTACATATTACAGCTAGACATTTGACCGTTCAATCACGTAATTACACGAGTTAGCGATACCCTGCCATAAGGTGGAGCAAGCCTGGTCTGTAATAACTTGCTCTCTAGGAAGAATCTGAAACACTCTATTAGGTGCTTAGGACAGATTTTTCAAATTGAGGGTAGTTGGAAGCCAGGCAAGCACTAGAAAATACCCAACTATCATGCTATAGTTTCCTCTCAATGTTTCCTTTCATCGAAAGTTCGAGCTCATTGGCGGCTATCGAAGCCATGACCATCGGGATGTAAGGCGACCACAATCCCGACTGCTACTGAACTGTCATCCCTTCGCCATCGGCATCGATATATGTGTGCTCTTACAGAAAAAATAAGTCAAAGTACTACTACTAAAGTTACTGTACGATCTTAATTTTATGTCTTTTAATGAAAATCCAAAAAAACCGAGGGGATATTTCGTTCGAAAGTAGAGGCCGTAATATTTAACCAATCTCGACGTAACTTCGTGTACAAGATTCCTACAGTACCTTAACTCATTAGATTTTTTTAGTCGTCTACGGTTATCGACGATTTCCACTAAAAGGGGGAAAAGATACAATTTAAATGTGAATATGAAAAAAAAAAATATCAAAAAGGCGAGATATATTGTCATAAACTTTTGGTAGTTGTAAACGATACATTTTGCTAGGGAGGTCTACTGGTAGTAGAACTACTCTACAATTCTCTGAATTCTCTACAATCAAAATATTCAGTACACTGTATGTGTTAAAATTCACAGGCATTTTTTATGTTGAATAGACTAAGTTTAGGCCACAGCTTGCCTGATATTAAACTTTAATGCGATCTAAGATGAAAGATGCAAACTAGCATAGAAAGAACGTATTTACTCAAAATGTATTCAAACTAATTTTGTGGAGATTTCTCATAAACTGAAATAAATATTTGCAAAATATGACGATATTTCATCTGTTAAATTTGAAATGCTTCTTCTTTAGAGGATCAAAGCTAAAGCCACAGATTTAAATAATCCGGGTTAAACCTCACTGATGTGGCAGTTATTCATTTCATTGAAAATTTTATAGCCAATTAAACTCCCAAAGTAAATATGGTTTCTACAAGTGAAGTTTTTATGCATATTGGGTACCTTTGCTTTCACAGCTCCTAGTATTTTTAGGTTAAGTGTTTTTTATTTTAAGTCATTTTAGGTCAAAAATAGTTTTTAATGAAGGTACGTTAAGAAACCCTAAAATAAACACTTTTTTTATGGTTTAGTTGAAATATTTAAATAAATAAAAAATGAAATCCTACTAATATAATATAATGCGAAAGTTCTGTGTGTGCATGTTTGTTACTTCTTCATACTCAAACAGTTGAACCGAACTCCATGAAATTTGGTGTGATGATAGCTCAGACCCTGAATTAACACATAGACTTCTTTTTATCCAGGATTAACGTGGGTAAGACCGCGGGGCGCAGCTAGTTAGAAATATATTTTATGGAAAAATAAACATGTTTTTGTAACTTAGCTGTTTTCTGTCTCCTTTAGTTATAATGTAGGTACCTACGAGTACTTCTTTTTACTTAAGAAATTTAAAAAGAGCTACATAAAAATTACTAAATATCCTGTATAAATACTTGACGTGGTACTTTACTGTACTATCTAATATCTACGAGACACTGTAGAGTATCTCGTAGATAAAGTACAGATTAAAATACTACGTAGCAATAATTTAGTATGTACATACATTTATGTATAATAGTTATGGTTACATATATTTCCTAAAGTGACTGCCTCAGAGTAAACACTAAAAATATTTCACGCGAGCAAATAGCACATGCTCTCATGTAAAACTATCTAATTTTACACTCAAGGTAATCTCACATAATGTAAAATGTGCATAATCTTCTGTATATGTTGATTGGATCCAGCTCTCTAGGTAGGATCTGTAATCTCGAGCTTTACGGGATGATCCCTCGACCAAAACGTATTAATACTGCCTATTGCCGTCGTACCTATGCCTAGGTACATTGCGCATGTAGCGTTGTTGCTTGGCTAACTAAGGTGATCCGTCGCGATCATCGATGTTAAGCAACGGTCGATGCGGACAGAGTTTGGATGGGTGAGAATCCAAGACTGTCTTTTAAACAGTGGCATTTTTATCTGCACGCTACCGTGCGTCGTAACTCGTATAACAAGTTAAATTGTAGGTCCCGGCTGTTAGTCTTAGTACAAGCAGTCGTTAATATAAGCCAAGCCAGGTAGAGGCCTTCGGGCGGCTTGAAACCTCTAGACACTAGAGCTTGTCCACTTAGCTCATACGAAGAAGATAACGATTGCGCATAATTTTCGACTTGTAATCGACCGATTTTGATTTAGTTTTCAATGTATTAATTAAATCAGAACAAATAGTAGTTGATAGTGACACTGGCGTATTATGAACATAATTGTATAGCCGTATTGTGCTGTTTACATGAACATGTAAACAGCACAATACGGCTCTTTCTTAAGTTTCTGACAACTTTGGCAGAACAACGTGTACCTGTACAAAACTTGCATAAAAGGAGATGCTTTGATAACAGGCTTTATTAAAAAAATACCAAGTAAAAATAATAGTATTTTCTTTACAAATATTCGATGAATCATGTTAGAAAATAGTTATTACTTTATTTTTCCTCTGTTTATAATGGAACGTTGACGCACATGCTACCAAATACACTTGCACTGTCTTACTGTGATTTATCTGTGCTTACACTACATACACATTAATCTTAGGAGCCTGCGATCAATAGACATATTTGTTTTCATATGGCTATTTTAATTGCATACTTCAATATCCTACTCAAAATATATTAGACGTAAATAAATAAACTCACGTGTGACAGTCAGACAGATTTATTTTTCCTGCAGGTAAGTATTTTTTTCACGAATTAAATAGGTACAAGTAACTTTGCCGGATGAAACAGTTAACAAGTAAGAATACAGGATGTTATAATTGTTGCTGCCTCAATGCTATCAAGGAATGTACATTATTAAAAATAAAATGAACCCAAAGCGTAGCAGTGATTAGTTATCTTTTGTTAATTCACCTACCGAAGAACTTCGAATCACAGAGATGACGAGTGACTGCTCTGAAGCGAAGTATTCGTTAGTTATCAAATATCGTAGTGCGGCACAAACTCAAACTAGTCGATGGCGGTGAAGCGAAGCGACACCAACCAGGAATTTTTAAAATGGCGGCTTGCCAGCACTCCGCTTTTTAAATTAATTATTGTTATACTCGGCTCTAAAGCATTCTAATATAACAACACTCATATGCGCGCGAGTGGGAGTCGAGAGCGCTACCGCGGCAATTTACGACCGTTTGATTTGCCCTCGCCTTAGACAAGTCTAATCAAAATTCTATGTCAATCCTCACGGTTTCCTAAACATAATTCGCAAACACTTTATAGACTAAACAAAGCACTTTCGCAGGTCGTTGTCATCGCTCGCTCTATTTCGGTACATGGCGACCTTCCGCTTCGGCGCTTACCTAAGAAACATTTTTAGAGGCGTCAATCGTTAATGAAAGCTTATAAACAACTGGAGCCATCTTCCGCGGTTTTCATAATTACGCACATTTTAACAGAGGCGTATAAATAAACATCGTAATTTTATTAGACGTCAGCCGAGGTGCTGATTGATTTAAACTCCGTATATTATAAAAGTGACTGGGAATATACCTATATATAATAATTTATAATAACGGATTGTTTATGAGAGGATGATGTGTTTTAGCTTTATGTAAACACATTTGTGTCAAGCTGCAGGCTGCGGTCGTGGCGGACTGAGTGAGGCGAAGCTAATAATGCTTTCAATCAATTTGAAGATACCTTTAAGTGCAGTTTATTTGTAGCTATATTTTTAATTTAGTACAATCTTTATTTATTGTTCACCACAAACAAAAATAATTCTGAATACAAGAGAAAAACAGTTGCACAATAAGGTTGTGCTGGTATTTTCAATGTAACCTCTATATGGAAAGTTCTATTATGCTTCTATTGTTTTTTCACTAAAATTATTTCTCTAAAGTAGATGTTAGAATATAGCTGCACAAAATAGTAAATTTGGAATAATAGATTTTAAAACGTATTATACAACATATTGCACAATTGGTAACTCAGACAACATAGCAACAAAAAGGTTATACTATTTCAAATGTAGCTATAAGTATATTGCACGGTCGTAAAATTTGTAAATAAATGAAAGCTCCACGAAAGCTCCCAGAGAAAATAAGAAATCATCTTTATTGGACGATGATGTCATGATTTATTGGACAGTGTTTGTTCATATACTCATACTTGCTATAATATGCTCTTATACCCGTACGCATATAATAATATAGCACCTGGTTGACCGTTATTAGCATATTTATGCAACGAAAAAAGTCAAATAGCTGGTGGCGCTACCTTCGATTGATCAAATTGGCTGAGGTTTTATGTCATTCAGCATCTTTAACCCTTAAATGGACAATGTTGTTTTTAAACAACATACTATAAATCACATATAAAATTGACCTTCATTTTTTTTAATTTTGCGCAATGAATTTTGTATACAACACTCACATTTTCAAAAAAAAGTATAGTAAATTAATGTCTAGATTTCTTTACTTATTTTTCCTAGATAGTAATACATGTCTATTACACAAATATATTTTTTTAAAACGTGAAACAAAAATCGTCCATTTAAGGGTTAAATAAGTGCCAGCTAGGTTGATATCCGCCTGGGTGACCTCAATTACCTACTTTATGAGCCGCCCTGTCACATCTCTGGCTAATTATAACAGTAGGCATTTTTATTGCTCTACAAATCTTACAGCGGCGATACAGCTTTTGACGGCTTCGATAGGTACAAATAACGGTTTCAATTCGACACCGGCCGTCGCACGGTTCGCCTATCACCGACATGCAACCGGACTCCCGACATACACAACATCAGAAATATCCCAGAATACACGGCAAGAAACAGCAAATCAGCTAACCGTGCCCTGAGTCGACTGTGTTATAAACCTATCCATCCATCTTTCATAACACTCCCTTCAAAGCAATGTCAACACTTCAGCCCGTGATTTATCGATGGACATAGTTCACGATGGCCCTGCGATGAATGCGATAAAATAAAAATACATAGCTCAAGGCAGATACCACTAGAGATTTGGACATCAATTTCAAGATTTGTTCCTTGTGTTTAGTAATAGCAGTTGAATATCGATGAAGTAGAGTTTAGTTTGGAACGCATCTATGTGGCTCCGCCGTAGAGCAGAGTGCGTGGGCTCTGGCTGCGGGCCAGTAATCACCTGCCGACCCTTGTATACCGATAAAGCCAAACATTATTTACAACAGTATCTAACGCACTTATTGTTGTAGAAGATGCCATTACCACAAGCGAGTATCTACTCCGGAACGAGTTTCCACCAAATATAAATAAACACTTACGAAATCATAAACACGTCCAAAATATTATGTTGATATTTCAGAATTAGGAATTAGACATAACAGATAGCCACTGTCTAGTATTGAGTGCTCTGAATAAAAATATACAAACATACATATATGCCATAGCTATGAAAATTAGACTTCAAGAATGGAATATGTAATCCGTGACATTTTCTTTTTCTTATCTTTCTCAAAAAACAGTATAATTTCTTTTAACTTTAACAATCTGCATACACGTCACTCATTCCATTCCTCTCAGCTTCTAGCTTCAAAAATCAGTGACCTCGTTTTGCCAACAATCATATTTTCTGACGTTTCTAGGAATGCGCGTTGAACCTTGATAATAATACACGTCAGCTAGGTATTCTAGTTTCAAAAGTTCCTTAAAAAAATAGCGCAAAAGATTAATAGTTGTCGTGACAGACGCGTGCGCAAGTGTCTAGTGATAGACTAGAAGGGCAGAGATGCCAGCAATGCAGACGAGAAGCCAGTGCCAAGCGAGAGCACAGATCTATGGTCTGATAGCCGAGCCAAGAATATCTTAACTTGGCCGCTGAGACACGGAAACAATTACAACTAGCAAATGGGATGCACTGTAGATAAATATGAATTAGTTTATATGTTTTATTGGGTAAACAATAGCACTGAACATATTGAGCTAATTTTGATAATAGGAAGTTGTCAGTAGGGACACTTTATAGTGGTTGCCAATTCTGATCATATTCAACAGATATGTATTGTGGAGTTGTAGACATCCACACATATCTATGTATATAGCGTGTTGTAACGTATGTATGTAGTAATTAAAGAATCCAACTTGTTTTCTAACTTTAAGCTGAAGCTTAAGAAATTCCTGCTTTTCAAGGCCTATTATTCTGTAAAAGATTTTTTATGTGACAAATTGTGAGCTTATTTTATTGGAATGATTTTGTTATAGTAGGTACGTACAGATTATGTATAGTAAATCTTAGAGATTGTGTAATAGTGTTAGTTTTTATATAAATTTGTACACCCTAACGGGTCTAGTATAGAGAACATTATATTTTTTAAAACGAATGTTACACACTTCGACCTATACTTTGCATTTATCATCAGCATATTACATCGTTTTGTACATCTTAATCAGATCAGCGTCCATGGATTCTGGAAATTTCGGAACGATCGTTAATGGCTGAACAAGCTTACCCGGTAGCCAGAAGTCTTTTATATACGAGTATATGCTTGCTTATTCACAGGTTGGTTATAAAATCGTACAGGAAGAAAATTATGTCCTCCTATGTACATATGTTGGCGGTTACTGGCGCCAGGATCACAATAAAAAAACAAACAATCTACAAAAGTGACACCTTTAATTGCCCATAATTTCGATAACTATTTAAAACTTGTACTAAAAAGTAGAAAATACCTAGAATTTTAGATGTTAAAGCCGTGCTATCTCAGTAAAGCGAAGGTCGTGAGTTCGATGCCCGCCATTTTTTTTTACCTTTGATAGGTTAGCGCTTGACTACAGCTAGCCTGATGTTAAGCTGCACTGCAGTCTACGGTGTTGCACGCTTACCTAGAAGATACCTATTCTCTACTTTTGAAGGCCCCCGGATGATACCTTTCAGGAAACAGAGATTCAGGTAGTGAGTTCCAAAGCTTCGCAGCCCTAACAATAAAGGTCGACGCAAAGCGTTTTGTACGAAAGTTTGGGACTTCAACTCTGTATCGGTGTCTCTTCACTGACTCTCTGCTCGTTCTGTAGCAGAACGGCGATGGGTTCGAGCTTTCATTTAAGGAAAACATCGTGGGGAAACAATATCATGGTGGTATAACTTTTTCTAGTGCTCTGCGGCTAGCAAACGCCTTTAAGTTGAAAAATATAAGTTACGGCAGCCTCTTTGAGAGCCAGTTATTCCAAACTAGAAATGCTTAAGCCAGAGTGTCGCTAGCTCATGTGGTTACTATTACATATTAATTGTGAATTTTGTGCCTTAGAAACCACCAGGTTGTTGACTGGCAGTAAATTTATCAATTCAACATAATTATAAATAATTCTACAGGCAGCATTATAACTCGTAGTACGTCTACGCTCGTAGCTGAGTTACAATCCTGCTACGCCGTAGCCTTCGTATCCTCTACACACTAGGTTTACCATAGAAGAATGAATTTGGTTATCGATGCTGGATACCCTATTCTACGTAGTAGGTATATAACTGGTGATACTAGTACTTTTAAAATAAAGCCGCATATTTGCCTCACTCGCCAAAGCTGCATATTTAATTCACCACGAATGAAAATAGGCAAGGTACGAGTAGCATTTTCAGCCTTATTTCTTTCAGATGACGAATTTTATTAATCTGTTGGTTAGTGAAATTATTCTTTAGCTTTACGTGATAGAATGAACGTAATAAAATTCAGTCAGATTAGTGTTAGACAAATGTATTTTTAAGGAAATAATAGGTAGTTGCAATAGATTTAAAAATATCACATTAGTTAATATTGACTACGGACACCTTTGTAAGTCAACTCAAAGGTGTATTAAGGTTAATTATATGCACTTACAGATGTTTTCAATTCCTTTCAAAGTTTACTGAACATTATCACGAGTACTAAACTGGCAACCCTTATTTCCCGAAAATTTGTGTATCGTAATTTGAATCTTATATCGTTTGTACAGAGTTTATTTTGGGTATTGAAGAGTGTTAGAAGAGAGCTTCAGTCGGTAACAGTATAGTATCTGGCAACCGGCCCGTGTAGAGTAACCATTCCTATAGCGAAAATAATTAGGACACACCTATCTGCTTTAATACTCTTGTGCAGTAAAATTGAAGCAAACGGTAAAAAAAAATAACGTTTTTGTACAAACCTTACGGAAAAAAGTCGTAATGAATTAACTATTTAGTATGGGCTCTTAAATCTAGTTAACATTTTGTTTACAATTTACTTACTAAGCTATTATTTATTTGTATGTGTCTCGAAAGCCTTTTTGTCCTTAAAAAGGTAATGACATAGTTAGATGGTCGATGCAATAAAGTGTTTTATGGGTTCCGTGCCGAAAGGATTTACTTTGTGCTTTACTAACGTGATTTTCTGGGTTTTTTATAGAACACACGAAACGCGCGTGCGCGAATTGGAGTTGCACTTGGGTTACGATAATATAATGACTGACAACTGACTATTACAGTAGATTCTATTTTTTTAATATATATGGTGGTAGAAGGTACGTATGATATATTTATAAAAAACAGTAGAAATTAATATTTGTAAATGCAATATAGTAGAAACCGATCGAGAGTTTAATATGTAAATTAGTTCAATTAAAATTAATATAACAGATAGCAGTTTAATTTTCAATATTTTAATTAGTTTTCAATATAAATGCTCTATAAGTCTTTTATTTATAAAAAAAATAACCAAACGCTTAGGCATATGAGCCCCGATTTGTTTCAAAAATTGAAAATTTAACTAATACTTCAGTAAATACCACTTTGCAGGGCCTTAATGGGATTAGTAATATAAGAGTGACGTAAAATTAAACTGAATAACTGTAAGCTTATTTTTTTATTGTCCTCGAAAAAATAGCCAAAGAGTTGGTGTTAGTAGTGCGCTGCGTCCGAACGAAGCTTATAAAAGAGCGGTGCGGGTTTGTGCCTTGCCCGGCGCGCCGCATACTCCCGACGCACTCCTCATGGGGCGCACTAACCTTACTCGATAGCATTAACAAAATATACCTATGTATATCAACCATTAACCGAGTTATTGGGACCAAGTGATACAGTGATACGGTAAGTTCATAAGCCCAGTGAAAGTTTCGAGTTCCCCAGCGGACTGAGTGCAGTGAAGTGACATCAAGTGCTTTCTACGGACACGGAATCACGGACGCTAGTGCCCCTAGCCATTGGACGCTACAAGTGGATTTAATATAACGTGTGCAATGATTGATTAAAAAAATAAGTTCTAAGTTTAAAAGTGACAGACAGAAGTCAGTGTTGCCAGCAATAAATAGTGATTTTGATTTGTACTGATGGATTTATTAGTGATATCAAAACTAAATTGTTTTAAATGAAAATCTTTAGCATATTTTTTTATTACTAAAGATACTGACTGCTGTTTGTTGCTAAAAAATAGGGGAAAGTAGTTATGAATAGGTCGTCAGCGCCATCTTTGTGTGAGTGTATCAAATTACCGTCACAATGAAAATAAAGCAATTTTTACCAAAAAGTTATATCTAGTGACCATAGTAATAACTACGTGTTGAAATATTTTAACTGATCCATCTTTTCTCATCAGAATTCTGACGAGATAGATTCTTATGTGCGATCATTTCACGTCCAAGCGTGTTCGCAAATTACAATTACTAGAGACTGATAAAGAGTAGGGGCCTGCAAAAATGTTTCATGAAAATCTCGCAAATATTATGATTTCCTCCGCCAAACACCCATGAACACCGTGGGTGAAATTGGCAGAGAGCATCACCATTTGACTTTGAGCATTTCAGTCCGTTAGGTATGTGCCTAGTTAAATTTAGAACTTCAGTCGCCAACTCTTTAACTGTCACGGTCGTTTTAAATATCGAGCACCGGTTATCTACGTCAGCGAGGTATAAGCGTCATTAGAGAAGCTGCATACTAGACTCAAGGACACTTACCTTTACGTTAGGAACAAAACAACAATATATTCTTCTAAACAAAACGAGACCACAAACAAAGTAGTAAAACATAATCGCAGTCAAATAAACTGTCCAATACAATATGCTAGCACAAGCCTGCAAAAGATCGCTGATCTACAGTCTTCAGTGTTTACTCTATGCAAGTATTGCCAGCTGTAAAAATACACCTCATATTGAGATTATAAAACCACGAATATGCAAAACAAAGCACTTAATATTCGTTGACGTCAATCCGCGCCATTATAAACACATTATAGATAGGTATTTCATATAAAATTTATTTAATCAAATTGTATCAAACTTGTTACAGGATAAATAAACGAAAAGATAATCTCCTAAAATTATTAATAATGTTCTTAAAACATAACTAATATATCTAGAGTAATCTTATAAGTACATTACTAGTAACTCCTTGTGATTAATTATCTTTTTTCAGAGGTGCAAATAATAATTTAATGGTTTCTACCATTCTTATAAACTCTTATTCGTTTTCAAAAGTGACAGCAAATACGATATTCCAATTCAATAAAATATTCCAAATCCAATTTAAATTCACCTTTTTCCGATCTATTCAATATGCGAAAAGCTTACTTAAGTCAGCCTTTCATAGAGACAAACCATAAATTATATCATCCCTGAAATATTCGAGGTCGATCATCGTAAAATGCTGACCTTGGCCGTCCCTAAGCTCGCGGGGATTTGGGGACGTTTTGAGCAAATCCCGGCCAACGTACGCTCTGGCAGGGCCGCTGGTTACGCCACTGGCAACACGATAATTCTATTTCGATTATTACCTTCGCCTGTTTATTTGCAGATGACGAATAGCCTTACAAACATCATTGGGTACATAGTCTGCGTAGTCGTACGACTGTGTGAGCAGAATACTTTAACGTGGTACGACACGTAGGGTTGTATCATGACAAAATCTAATTAGTCAACTGTAAAATAAAAATATGTATACTTACCAATTTTTCATGCTTCTCAGCCGAAAGCACTGACGAGTCATGATACGTTCAAAATTATGTATGTAGCTTTTCGTACCCATATTAAATACTATACTGTTTGAACACATTTAACAACTATTTGTCAACTATTTTACTGAGTTCCGTATATCTCCAGCACTATACACTTTATACACAAAGCATATTTTATAGGGCTAAATCCTACATTACAGAAATCATCTAATGGCAACCCAAAATACATACATTCGCATTTCAAACGCCAACGGTCGTTACATTATCTAGGAATTTTAAAAGCTTATTTCGGTACTCCGCACCTCGCAATATTCGCTGTTCTGCAATGTAGTCTACTTGTAGTAAATTTATTTATTTATTGCAATCTTTGATCCCACTACATTTTGCTATTCCTTCTCGGAAGTGTTTCGCAGAGCACGGCGGAGAAAAATTAGTAATTCCGCGAAAAATGTACCTTGAGTGCATCAATATATGTTTATCAGCTACTCTTCCTCATTTTCCTAAATTTCTCTTTTTTTGTTGAAAATAGTCTCGCAAATTACAAACTTACTTGTGTCTTATTAAGGTATAAAATTGTATGATTGGTTACAGTAGTCATAAATATACAGTAGTACATTACCTATATAGCTAAAGTATTTTCATACTTAACAATACTAAGACTTTGCGTACCATCAGGCGAAACGGACAAGCATACATGTAACTATTATAAAAAGAAAGTTGATTACTTGTTACAAAAGATAAATCTTACTAAGTATAATGATAAAACAGTTGAACTAACCGTAAACAAACCTCCAAATATAGCCTGATAAATAAAAAAACAAATCACAAAGATTTCAACTCAATAAATGTCTTAGTATTTATTTGTAATCAAATAGCAAAAATCAATAACCCAAAAACTGACAAATACTATCAATCATTCGAAATAATAACCGGCCATACATCCATAAAAAGGAAACCATTAACTTCCTGAGGAGGCAACTACGTCAAAATATAAACAGAGCGTGTTCTGGTAATCGTTTAGTATGATTATACATACTATATGTTAACTATTAGGATATTACTTATTGTTATTACCCATCGTTGATGACCGGCGTTCAATAATTATTGCATAAACAAAACACGTAACGCGCAGGGCCCGACATACAGCGTATTAATTGATGAACTATAAAATATCGTAAATAGTACGCGGTCTCTGTTTCGAGTGATTTTTAGACGGTCGTTAAACATGCACGTCGGTTTATAGCTAATATTGAACGCTGCCAATCGGATCTTGATTTGGTTTATTGTTAACCTTCCATCGAACACCGGAAATTGGGGCGTAATCTCAAGCTCCAGTTTTGACGTTCCGACTGATTCAATCGTAGTAAACAACGTTTTCTGACTACGTTTGTTGGTTTTCGAGACAGATTGGTCGTTAAGGCTGGATTATGACTTGTGAAAAAATATACTGGGCGGTTTTTATCGATAAGCTAGGAAATGTTAATATAACGATGCGGTCGTAAGGAAAGGCCTACTTTTAATTTAAACTTGTTCTTCGTCTATCCCATTCAAAATATGAATTATTCGACTACTACTAGAATTTATAAAGATAATTGATATGAATATGTATAATATTTTTTTTATTTTTTAACACCTGTATTGATATTAATTGGTAAGAAAGAAGCAGTAAATATATATACATTTCTCAAAGTTATGCTTAAATAAAGATTAAAACGGAACCCTAATACAAAGCCTCCTTTGTCTGTCACCAGGCTATATCTCAGAAACCGTGATAACGAGCTAGAAAGCAGAAATTTTCAAAAGCTATGTATTTCCCGTGCCGCTATAACAACAAATACTAAAAATAAATATATATATATAGTAAGGGGATCATTATACAATAAAAGTAATTTTATGGCATTTTTTATGATAATGGTATGATAACACTTCATGCGCGAGCCTGACTCGCACTTGGCCAAATATTATAACAATTAATTAAGCATTTTAAAGTTTAGTTTGTTGAAAAATTTATCACTTATATATTGCAAAACAAAACTTTTAAAAGTAACGTGTAAGTATATATAATTACTATTCTCGTATTTAAAATTATGTTTGAGGGTTCTAACAGAATCGTTTTACTTTGCACTAAGAATATGAGCCAGTTACGAGAAGTGACTAATTAATAAAAAAATGTGTTTCGCTTTTCTAGCCAGCTTTTTATTATTTTCGTTGTCAAACGTGCGCTAATAAAAGTAGCGACAATATATCTCCATAAAGATCCTATTACGAGCCGACGAGACTAAAAAAATGCATAGATAAAGTTTCAAAGCATTACTCCGATGCTTGTGATATAGAATTCTTCTAGAAAATGTTTTATGGCAGCTTATTTATTCAGGCAGACGTATTTCTAGAAAATTAATTCTTTCTTTTGCTATGAAAACTAAGTTTCAATCGTTAGTGTGGTACAAAAAATATGAATCATTCCAAATATTCGAAAAAACCATACATGACAAAAATTGCTGTTTATGTGTTTGTTCTCTTAGAAGACTAAAATTTTGTTCATCAAAATAATATACGTAAAATATTTTAATAACATTAATTAAAGTGAAATAACTGATAGTCATAAAACCAAAAACAGTGCAATAATTAATAAGTTACGTAGACATTGCGTAGACGCCTACGTAGTTACGTAGAGGTCTTTACGATAACGTAATGATCACAGACAATACAGGAGTAAACTAGTTACTGGAAGATCACAGAACCAACTAGTTTTTGAGTTATGACCTACGTAACACTTAATAAGTTTATGTTATATACTCTTACATACTTTAACTGTCTTCCGAAAATGTAAGTAACTACTTCATAAAGATAAAATAGAAAATGTACATATTGTAAAAACATTTAAATGTAAGCACTCGTACTGCGTAAACATATTGTAGCAAAAATTTAATACGATATACTTTCATTTAAAGCGTTTAAATGGTTCGGTTTGCAAAAGGTACTTTAGTAATCAATTTTCCTTAGCTAATGTGTACTCGTTAGATCACAGTTTGGCCTCGTTCTAGGTAAAATAACGCTTAATCAATTGGTAGCTGTGTCTACAAAGAGCCTATATTCTTTAGATTTGAAGACATTTGTGCGGTTTTTGGTGTATTGCTCAATTACACGATAAACACGACACGATTCTCTTAATAATGCTTATTAATTTAAATATTAAACCAAACAGATTAATAAAAATATATTTCTACAACTTATAGGTTAGCTTTTGGCCACAGCTTGCCTGGTGTAAAGCTACGATGTGGTCTACGTTGTTAGACGCTTACCTAGAAAATACATATTAATACTAAATTTTATTCCAAAATAAATAGACATAGAGTATGCTATTTAATACTACCCACCACAATAGTTTAACATTGGCATTCAAATCTTCAGACATTTCCCTCTTATATTCTATTTTCTCACTCTAAAATATATGCCAAGTGCTCAAAGGCGAGTTTGACATTTTTCCTAGTTGCTGAATAGAGTTTGACGTCGTAAAATACGCGTTTTAAACTCACAAGTCACATTTATTATTTTCACTGAATTAAACAGCTGCTGCTATG
The DNA here is from genome assembly GCA_035578125.1 of Mellilla xanthometata. Classification (NCBI taxonomy): domain Eukaryota; kingdom Metazoa; phylum Arthropoda; class Insecta; order Lepidoptera; family Geometridae; genus Mellilla; species Mellilla xanthometata. Next base: position 11,726,481 of record JAPUBQ010000006.1, read on the forward strand.
GTTGTTGTGAAAGCTTTTTTCAGCCTCGCGGTATAATAAATCTTGGGAGATATTAATACGTTTTAATCGATTCAGATAGCGTGGATAGACCAACGGTTTAACAGATGTAAGCATTTAATTTAAAATACACTTTACTCGAGTGATGTTTTCTGTTTCCAAAAAAATATTCAGGAAAGTTTGTGTCTATAACTAAAGGCAAGATCTCAGGATTTGACAGAACATTTACTTATGCCTTTATGTATTTATTTATGGTAGAGCGCTCTACAAAAACGCAGCGTATGGACCATCTATGCACATACTATGTCCATTAAACTGTAAAATATTTTACTTGGTCAGGGCGCAACGCGTAATCGGATGTAACGAGTTTGCATATATTTTTTGCTGTTGTTTTCATTATTGTCAGGTGGATTCAATGAAAAAGAAAATATATTCATAAAAAATTTGAAATGCATATAAACATACATTTCTGTTACACTTTTGTACTAAGCTTGTGGTGTTTACCATAACTAGCAGTCATACAGGACATCTGTCGGGTCAGCTAGTGTTTATACATAACTATAAATCTACCACATTCTTGTTTTATACACGTTATTTTATATAGGTACTATTCTTTCCTAATTCGCTCATTTTAGTATTCTCATTTTTAAAGCATCTAGTAGGCTACACACAAGCTAGCTTGATATGCAACATCGATAAAGCATTTGGTATGTTCAACACATATTCTAGCATACAATACAATCAGTTATTAATAACACCTTTTTACACGTCAAAATACAATTAAATATATGAAAATTAATGTAAAAATTTTACACATTACATTATACATATAATACCAATAGATAATTATTATAAATAAATTAATAATCCTTTAATTTCGTGAAATGTCGTCAATTTCGTAAAATAATATGTCAAGCAACCAAGCTTTAAGCATTTTTTTAAAGCGCGCGATGGAAGGTGCATCTCTGACGGTAGCGGGTATGCGGTTGTATACCGCGGGCCCTACAATATACACCGACCTCTCTGACTTGGCGAGACGATGCAACGGTGTCACTGCTGTCATGCTATGCCACGTTGATAAAGCATCGATATGAATCGCTAAATTTTTGAAATAAATTAAATTACGAGTTTATACACCGCCAACGGTAAAGTTTAGGATATAAGGGCCACCTCACTCCGGAATTGCAGAGAGCGGCAGCGGTATGGGTCTATTTAATTATGCAAGTTTAATATAATTTCACGTTGTACCACTATACAACGCGTCCTTCTTTCAAATTCTTACAGTACCTATACATATCCTATAGATCTCAGTATGGAAATTACATAGTCCACAAAAAGAAACAATATGAAAGTAATAACGATTTGGTAATTTACCAATACAAAATTTACGAGTACCTAAGTATAAGAGCACTTATCTAAAATTTAAACAAAAACAATAATTATGTTATTCAATATTACCTAAAAGTAGTGGCAAAGGAATAGTCAATTTATTCCGCTATGTTATTTTATTTTTTACATCTTCTATGCCATTCAAAAACATGGGGTAAAAGTGGAAGTACAAAAACTTCTTTATTCATTGCTTCCACCGATGTTCAGCTCAAGACTACTAGTTTTTCCATACAAGATTAAAAATTGCTATAGTACCTTATAAGGTTTAGAATGGTCTGTGATGTAATATGGCAAATAACAGTCTTAAACCGATTTGTGGTGGCATGCAAATTAAATAGTGATACCATATAAACGATAGCCAAAGATAAGGAAGGCTGAACAACCCAAACTAAGCTGATAGCAATTAATGCATTGTTTGATCAATAGCCGTTTTTAGAGCGCGATTCAAAAATAAATGTGCTACATAAGCGTGTCTAGAATATTTATGGTAATAACATAAAGAAAAAAATACAAACGCCTCTTTTTGATATCTTTTTTACCGTAAATAGATTTCTAAGTCTGGAAATAATTAGGAAGACAGGCTTTTTATCTGTCGTAAAGAGAAGTGAGCACCGGGAGCTCGAGCCGGGCAGCGCCTGCTATAAAAAGATCATCACAGGACGGCGCTGGCTGCGCGACATGCAACCCTGGAAAGCGACTCGGCTGTGCCATCGAGTACTGTTGCCAAAATAATTAAAGAAATCTCCGACGGTGTCCCTCCACCGCGCCCGCGCCGCTCTAAAACCGTCGCTCTTCGCCCGGGAGTCGATACTCGGGGCGCGGCGGGAAAACATCTCCCGCGCCACTTTTATTTCTTCTTTCCTTCCCGACGCTGTCGAAAAAAAAAATATTTCAGTAAGTTCCATATTACCATAAACCGATATAATTGTGCGTGTAATACTGTGTGCGAATAAAGTGCCCTCGCTGATATAAAAGGAAGTTAGTGCTCACATAAGTGATAAGTGTTACATAACGCGGAGAAAAATTCAGATTTTTAAAAATACCGCATTTTGTTGGCGCCTTTGGCACCGAAATAGCTTTGCGTCACGTGGTACAACTGAACCTATCGCGAGGCTCCACATTAGTCTTGAACTACTAAATAAAATATGGGATAAATATGTCTATTAATTCGTTAACATTCGTTATTATCCAAATAAACAGGGTTTAAACCATAAAATAATTATTTTAGCCTATTTTCTTGAAATAGTATTTATAAAGCATTGCTTTGAGTAATATGGTTCAAAACTATACTAAAAGGTGGCGCTACGATCGATCTTGCTTTTTACGTCAGTTTGGGAAAAAATGACGGCTGGATTGGATACGTGTTCTTGTCGGTTATGATATTTACGAGAAAAGTATTAATATCAGTTAAAAAAATATAGTTGATAGAAAAATATATTAAGAGAAATTGTTATAAATTAGTGAAGAACTGTGCTCTGTTGTATCTCATGAATTAGACATAATTTTCTTTTGGTGAGTGGTTCATTGAGAATACGGTGCTAGCAAAAGATATCGCTCATTACCTGTGTACGGTGCTTGGCCTATTTATCTGCAGATAATCAATGAATCGTAAAATATTTCTTTGAGCCAAAACCGGGGACACATTTATAAAATAGCTACAAATGAAATTGGGACATCAAACGAAGGGTCCTGAATGATCCCATCCTGCTTATTTTCGAGAGCGTCTTGTTTTGTCTAGAAAACAGTTTATCCTGGTTTTATAGTCTAAATAATATTGTAAGGTAATAGAATATCTGATTCCGGGTCCGAAGAAACATAACCTCAAAGCTTTAAGTTGATAATGATGACTCGTCATTTCTAACCTCTACTCTGTTTTTGCATTACAGAACTGACGGCAACGTAGTAATTCCACCATGGAGGACGCTCACTCGAAATCCGTGGAAGAAGTTTTAGGATATTTTGGCACAGACCCAGACAAAGGCCTCAGTCCAGACCAAATAAAAAGAAACCAAGACAAATATGGGCCAAATGGTAAGTGTTTTCATTAATTATTATTATTGTACAGTCTTATCAATTGTAACAAATACCTTTACTAAATAATCTGCATCTTTTGTGCTTTATTCTAGTCAGAACAGGCATGTGTGTATGGCAAGGTCAATCTACACAAAATGTACATATTTGTAAGACAAAACCTTTATTATTTTATTACAAACACGGTTTAAATATTTGAATTAATTGTATTGAAAATAGTATTGTGTCTTAAAATAATTAAGAAGTCAATCCATAGTAAGACAATAAATAGCAAAAAAGTGAGACATTAAAATACAAAATATTTTAAACTTTCATTTGTTACCTTAAAATTAGTAATGACCAAAATCTATAAGTTTTGATTAGATAGAGAAAAAATAGAATTCTAATTCTTCTTTAGCACTTCTATGGTAATTACTACTCCTATAAAAACAAACAAGTTGTAGTACAATTTCTGGTAGTTCTTTTTGAGCCGTCAACAATCTGGTTTCTCGTCGTTACTTATAACTATTTCCATTTGCATCTTTGTCTTGTAGAGGCTAGCTTCTGTTTCTGGTCAACTAAATAAAACTTAAATGAAATAAAAATAATAACTGTGAATCAATGATAATTATCTAACAGTAAATCCACATATCAAATTAGATTCCAGTTTCTAGTCAGTCAGGGTTATTTGAAATCTTGCCAGATGATTAGACTTGACCATGAATCATTCATTGTTGACAAGGAGAATTAAAAATACCAACACCTTGCCACATTATTGTTATGTTAGGATCATACCGGGTAACATTCATAGAATGGTGAAAACAAAAATTTGTGTGCAAGTCGGATTTACACATGAAGGGTTTCTTACCATTATCTATAAAAATGGCAATAAATGTAGTTTTGTTGTATGAGAGCTTCTCCTCATAGTAAACAATAATTTTGATTTTAATTTAACTATTTATTTGAAAAGTTAATATAAATAACTCAATATTTCAAGCACCTACAATTTGACTTTATTAAGACCGAGAAAAAGTATGCAAAATAAAATGTTTGTTTTATGGGAGCACCCATAAATATATAATTTATTTAATTCAGCTTATAGTGTTTGCTGCTATAGTGGCAACCAAAATTAATCATCTGTAAAAAAAAATATTTGTCTAACTATCATGTCACGGAAATCTTAGTAGTGGGGTTTCTATTTGGGTATGTAAGCCTAAAAAAAAAACAGTGTAAATACAAATGGTAAATTGTTATCTTCATTATTGTAATTTAACTAAGAAAAATCTATAGGCCTTTATTTAAAAACAAAGTAGATATTCAAAAAGAAACCTATTTTTTTACAGAATCTATCCCAAGCTATTTCTTTTTTCGCTCTTTGCAATAGATTAACAATATGTAAGTCTTTAAATTGTTTTCACTTAAGTTAAAAATAAGTATTAAAAAATATTCATTGTATGAAATTATTTAAAAAACCTAATCAAAAATTGTAATAAATAATACATTCATAACAAGAAAAAATTACAGTACAAGATGTCTACAATCATACCTGGCGCAATGCTACCCCTAATGCTGTCGGTTTTCCTAAGCAAAATCAAATAGTTTATTTAGTACAAATACAGGGGTGAAACGTACTATGAGTAATTAAATACTAAATTATAGCTAAGTCTTAGTGTATGTTTTGCCATATCCACTACAATTACATTTTAACCAATATTAAGTAAATCTACCGAGCGATGAGGACTTAATATTTTTTCATTTTCCATCAATGTTATAGGATTTCTGAATGCCATTAAAAATTCATTTAATTACATATACCGTAAATTACATAGTCGCATCAAAAACTACTTTTGTATATTGACACAATGTGTATTCAAACAGTTTTTATCACTTTATTGGAGCTGGAAAATATTTGATAAGCGCTTGAGATTAGGTTTAGTACACACATTAATGTATGCACTATGTACCAATCTGGTTGTTCAACTTATATGTTGTCTTGTATAGGTAAACAATATGTTATTTTAAATTCCCTTTCATTTTAATTCGACATATACATAAGCATAAGCAGCCCACTATACGTTTCCACTGCTGGGACTCGGGGCCTACTCTCACGAGGAGAGAGATATAGGCCATAATCCACCACGCTGACCAAGTGCGGGTTGGCGGTTGACACACGTCTTCGGATATTGTGGTCCTCAAGTCTGGTCTGATTGAAAAGCAGACGTTATTACCACCGAGCTACACTTGGTTTTTTTTTTTTATTCAACATATAAAACTAAGATATCATTTTATTATTAGTATGGGTTAACTTTAAAATCAACATGCAATTTTGTTGCGAAAATTTAATTCTGCATTATGTATGCAAATACTGATACATTATACATATTAGTACTTTAATTATAGGATAGACTTAGAATAGGTTTGTATAACCTTCAAGCTAACAAATATGATAAATAATAACAACTCTACTATTATGGTAATAGTGATACTATTAGTTATTAACCTAGTCAAATCAGATGCAATAATGGTAGCTAGTTTCTTTATTAAAAATATAATTCAGTTACATGTCATCATTATCATTACATTTTTAAATTATTACAAAATAAAAATTGAACTAGAATTATTTCACAAAGTATTTAATAAATTGATTGATTAAGAGAAACATTTGTATGAATATAAGCTAATGTTTATAAATAGCTCAAACTTAAAGAAAAGTAGTTTCAAGTCTGTTATAAAAGTATGAATTGACTGATCACTTTTATTATAATTTCCTGTATAAACGTGAATAACACTATTTAGATATGGCGTTAGAATTCGCGCGGTCTTGTAAATTATTTATAACTAGTTGCGCCCCACGAGGTTAACCGCTTTAATCCGGGATAAAAATAAGTTAATCCGGCATATAAATTACCCGATGTGTTAATCCAAAGTCTATCCTAACTTGATTAATTGGAGCGTGAAGGAGCTACATAGATTTTGTAGTTATTTGCGTATCCCACGGGAAACACAATTGTTTTCGGGATAAAATGTAGCTTGTGTTAATCCAAAGTCTAAACCTTTCTTCACATCAAATTTCATCAAATTCAGTTCAGCCGTTTGAGCGTGAAGAAGTAACAAACATACACATGCACACACAAACTTTTGCATTTATAATATTAGTAGGATCTTTATTCATAATATTAAGATGAACTCCTATTACCTTAAGTCCCATACTATTTCTGTTGTTATTGTGAATGGCATAAAAATTATACAAAAACTTATTTTAATTAAGAACCTTATAAAAAGTTCAACCAACATAATTATTATTTTTTTCTAATGCAAACCTATCAATTAGACATGACTAGGTTTGTGGTGATTGCTTGCCACTCTTAAAAGAAAGTAAGTTACGATCCCTATTTTCCATACATTATACAGTTTCGCCATCATCCTCTGAGTTCACCTACGGGTTAATTCAGTTCAACCTAACAGAGCACGTGCGCGTATCAATAAAATTACGCATTCCTTTCAAGTTGTAATCGTATCTATGGATGTAGGTGCATAATAAATACTATTGAGATGTGTTTGATGTAAATTTAGGCAGATTGATAGCGCGAGATCCCTCCGTAAGCTTCGGATGATGGACGATTAGCTGGATGATCCACATAACGGTGCAGGCTAAATGCAACGACCAAAAACACCGTCACAGCCAGCCTCAACGGAAGACCAGCGTTGGTTGCTCTCCAGCAACCAGCATTATGCTGAGTTGAGGCTGTGTTGTGACAAATTAACGTTTATTATGTGTACTATTTTATATATTATATTTTGTCTTGTGTTAATTTGTCATAATAAATAATTTTCTTAATTTTTTTTCTTTCAAAAATAAAAGTAGCGGTATTAAAAATAAAAGTATTATTAATTGCCAAGTATTAGGTCAATTGAAATATTTAGATAACACCTATGTTTGCCCAAATAATTGATCTGATTTAGCTAATTCTTTTTTAAAGCCCATTTGACATTGTTTGATTGTATTGTCACTTCGCTTATCAAAGTTGATTTGATAAATGCGAAAATAAAAACAACAGATTTGTTATTTCAGTTTTACGAGCGATTTATGATTTCCTTCTACTTTCTTGTACAGAACAGCTTAGGATTTCGGTGTATAGTTTCCTAACTTGACGCACGGAAAAATGGATGCATAAATGTTGTCATAATATGTCAGTTAGAGGATAACTTCGTTGGCAAGTGAGTGATGTTTAACTACAATTAACTACTCGTACGTCCACCTGTTTATTTATAGTGTAAGAGGTGGTCATCGCAAGGCAGTGGTGCGTGTACATTGGCACATGACCGGACTGGAGCCCTCAGGCGTGCGGGCGCGTTGTGGCGTACCGGCCGCCTCCCGACCTCGCCAACCCTAGCCTACCCTTGACGATTACCACCCGTTTAACCATAAATATGGATCGGAAAATATAGATAATATTATCTCACGTCCTTCACACGGTTTTTACATACTATATACATAGGTACATAGGAGCATGATAGGAAGCTCACTTATTGTCAAAGGCTAAGCTGATTGCTCGCTCGTGTCTCAAACATCATACTTCATTCATGTCATTGTACGCTACTAGAATATATCTACCTATATGTTTGTTTACTGTACCACAATAATCTTAAATTAATATTTTCCAATATCGCATCGAAATATATATAACTAACTGCATTGCGCGCTGTATTACCTGTGTGTGTTTATCAGGACATAAAAATAGCTTATTTGTTAAACCAAGATGTAAGCTAGCTATGTCAAATTTCAACTTACGCACACACACCGCACATAGACTTGCGTCTTTATAAAATTACTGAGCCGAAAATATCGAAAAGTATCCATTATAATGCTTATAATTTATCTAAAGTTAAGTGTATTTTGGCTATGAACAAGATAGTTATGCACTGTAGGTTATTATTATAAAGCTGCCCTAGAAACATGTTATCTAAAACAGCGAACTCAATAAACGTGAGTCATTCCATTCAGATATCGGTGTATTAAAAGAACAGCTGGTTGAGTCAAACATCGTCTAAACAGATGCTGCAACAAAACCATACTTCTCAGAGCTCTGTCTTCCCGTTATTACGTTCATAACTTACCACTCGTACCAGATATTCACGTGAATAAATAATGAATCAGTGCGTTAAGATTTTTACTACATATTTACTATCTAAATATAATAACTTCGCGTCGCTATTTGTTTGCGTCTTCCTTCCTCCTTTATCTTTCCAATCTCGCCGAGCACGGCAACATAGATAGACAACTGAAACTAGTTTAAAAACACGCGGCCGACACAAAATCTTACTGGCGTTGTTTGTTTCCCTTAAACATTTTGCACAAGAAAACCACATAAACCTCGCGTCAGTCGACTAGTGATCAGTAGAAGATCAGTCACACAATACGGAACATCTCAAACAGGAATAGATGTAGCGTACAAAATATGCATTCAGTTTCAAACCGACGATTTCGACGCTTATTGTAAACGTATTTGCACGTTTCATTTTCGACTCCATTATGAACATGCCTAGGTGGATGATTTATTTATTGAACTGCTTCGGTATTACTCAATTAGCTTGAACGTCTGAGAATTAGCCACCTGAATATTGAAATCAGGATGTGTCTGTCTCACTTGTTTATGTTAATTAAGGGAATTCACGTTTTTACAACAGAAATAAGACGTTTCTGCTTGTAGTAGACTGTATTTTAGTCAAAACAAATTGTATTGTTTTTGTAGAAAAAAAGTGAAGGTGTTTAGCTTTTTTTAATCTTAATTGTTTTAAACAAAACAGGTTTATAAAATTCTAGAAATAGACGATAAAATTAATTCAACGACAATTTGACCTCGAAACACATAAACCTACTTCATATTATGTACTCGTAAGTATACTGCTAATACGCATGTTTTCCTGATAATGCGACGATATTTGCGTGGTATTATACAAACTGAACAATTCGTTCAATTACTACATAACTCGTTTAAGTTACAATTGAAAACATGGAGTAATATCAGCGGATGTGTCCCACATGGAATGAAATGTTTGGAGTTTGCGCCGGCCGCGTCGCCACGGTTTAGCGATAGAGTGGATTTAATTCAATTGGAAAAGGGAGCAGCGAGTCAGCGCCCGCGAACCCGACGGGCTTCGCTCGAGTGTCTAGTGAAATGTTATAGGTAGCCTGGTTTATTTCTGATACTCTACGTTGGCGGGTTACGTCTACCGACGCCACTGACGCGCTCCAAGAATATGAGCACTCTTACAAATCTCACATAGTGTTTGTTATACATCCACTAATGTCTCTATAGCGTTTCTTTACATCTAGCGTACTTGAAATTGGACCGAGAAATCGATTCGTCTCGCGTTTTCTTACTTGCTTATATTACAAACAGAGTAGATCCGACAATGCCTGCGTTCGTTCATTCATTACGTCTGCAACGGACGATTTCTTAGCCAAAAACCTAAAAAGTTATGTGACGTGGTGCTTCACTTTCTACCTAGTTTCTCCCAACTTTCTCTTTGCTACATTAAAAAGACAAGGCAGCTTGCAAACTTCGCTGCCGAAAACGTCGCTCTTTCAATCCTTATCGTGCTTTCACCTCAACGTTCAATATCAGACAACGGAGTCTAGTCTGCTTTATGTTATTGAACGAATTATTGATTGGATCTTATCATAATGATGCAAAATTTTAGCAGTTATTTCGTAATTCCGCTTTGTTAATAAATTGCTCGAATCGCGTCAGTCGCGCAATGAAACGCCCGATCTACCCACCTGTGGCATTCCGCTTATGAGATCCTCAGAATATACCGATAGTTTACTGCTTCAGATATACCTCGCATAAAATTCTTTCTCGATGGATAGCAATAAATTCTAATTTTACTCGGCCGCCGGAGATACCTTGACGAACCAAAAAACAAATTGAATATTGTCTATTGTGTGAACCGATTGACATTCTCAGCACGTGTTGACGTGGTAATGACGTAGGCTCTCTCTAGAGGGAAGCGACAGCCAGCTAGATAGACATTGTTATCCACAATTCATTGATTTGCAGCGTAAGTAAAAAAATATGCAGAATGTTGACACGGCGATATCGGCACGTTGACTAATTGCTTACATTAGTCTCAGCGCGCTGGCAGCCCGGATCGAGAATATTGCGTACACAAATAGTATCGATATAATGATTGACTTAGCGTACGTTGCACGATTACACCATTAAGATACAGGAAACGCTTTGGCTTATCGTATACGTACCGATAGACTGCCATTATTATCCTGCTATAGAAACGAGCGCGGCGGTTGCAAACAAATGCAATATACACGTCGATAAGTCTGTTGATTGATCAGTCATTGTCCGTGTAGCCAAGCTGTTAGATGAGTGACGTCATCGACAACAAGGTTGCTTTATATTACGCCATGGAAACACGTCGTCAATCTGAGGTCATTGGCGGTTCGCACCCTCACTCCACCTCCTTGCAACGACGTGGCCTAATCTGACAAGTACACATTACTATAATGGTGAAACCGTCCCGTAATATAACGTAATGCTCGACCAAACTCTAATGATAATTTATGCGATTTAGCAGGATCTTTAACTATGGCTTATGTTATCGTTAAACCAATCTGGGCGCGAAACTTACTTTATAGTCTTATTTTTTATGCTGGTCTACCAATATTGACGAACAGAGGGAATGTAAACGAACACCGACTAGGTTTTCGACCCATTTATCTGTACAAGATATTAGATTGTACTATAGTAAGCAAACAAGCAGATAATATTTGAATAAATAACATCTTCCCGCGAAACTATTTAAAAGAACTGCAAAGTCTAGCACGTTGCAGTTACTGAAAGCTGTTCCCGAAATAGCTAGCATTACCTGCCTGAAGATATTTTTAAATCGATATTTACGCTAGAGTATAACGCTACCTGAGTCGATAAATCACGTGCACTTATCACCGATCCGGCATTCATTATCGCGGAAATCGACACATCATTATCTCCGGTTGTGGTTATACAGACGTAAATACCAGCACACGTGGTTTACTTGTGTTTTAACTTGACTAGTGCGTAGTTGCCGAACGGGAGCCGGTTTAAGTGTTTATTGATAACGTAGAGCAAGTCGTATGTTGACGCCTTAGCTCACGCTGTGACGTCATGCAGCTAGAACGACGCCGGTGGCTGCGGCCGCGCCGGCTTCTCTTGAGCCGCGAAGCCGGGCGCCCACCGAGCCGGTGTATTTACGTACGATCGTAACTGCCGAGATAGATCGCACGTCTGTTCTGACTAGTTTATCGCCCGCTAAATTAACTCCTTTGATGTTTTATTCAAAATTGTAATAGTTGGTCTTTTCTCTTTTCAGAACTGCCTGCCGAGGAAGGTAAGAACGCCGAACATCGAGTTAGGTTTAAGGTAGTAGAAAAAAGAACTGCGTACTAGAATATTTAACTCTAGATTAGCAAAGCTAATCCGGTGTCCTGAGCATTGTTCAAATATAAACATCTCCAAGGTCTCGTGAGACATTTTTTGTTTGCTTCGCACTGGCCGCATTGATTTTCTACGCATATGGCTCTACTGTCCACTTAGCAATACAAAACGAATATTGGAAAGGAATAATGTCTATTTTTTGCCATTAATTTAAATACTCATGGCCATAGAAACAATTTATAATTCAAGGTTTATTGGATTGGTTTAAACAACCAGTTTTCTCTTAAAAAAATATAAATATTCATATTTCGATCTACAGTATAGTATGAGCACTTTTTCTAAAAATAGAGCTCAGAAATTCACGGCGTCTTAGTTTGCTCGCCTTTTTCGTCCCATATTTTCCAAGCCCACTCGAACGTCTTTTGTTCTATAGAAAAATAGCCCCGCTAAGAGCTTTTCATATTTTGGTTCGCTCGCTAAAATAGTCGTAGGTACAAAAAATAATACAGTGCATTTTTCTTTTAGGCAAAAGTATATGGCAGTTGGTCCTGGAACAATTCGATGACCTCTTAGTCAAGATTTTGCTATTAGCCGCTATTATATCATTCGTAAGTATCGACGCTTAGTGTGTACATCGTAGCGTAAATTAAAGTGGTGTACTTACCCAAGCCTCATTTATATTCCAGGTTTTAGCTTTATTTGAAGAACACGAAGATGCATTCTCCGCCTTCGTCGAACCCTTCGTTATTTTACTAATTCTTATCGCTAACGCCGTAGTAGGAGTATGGCAAGAAAGAAATGCAGAATCTGCCATCGAAGCTTTAAAAGAATACGAACCCGAAATGGGTAAAGTAATCAGAGGCGACAAATCCGGTGTACAGAAAATAAGAGCGAAAGAGATCGTTCCCGGCGACATCGTAGAGGTGTCCGTCGGTGACAAGATCCCCGCTGACATCCGCCTAATCAAAGTGTACTCTACCACCATCCGCATTGACCAGTCTATCCTCACCGGAGAGTCCGTGTCGGTCATCAAGCACACAGACCCCGTGCCTGACCCCCGCGCCGTCAACCAGGACAAGAAGAACATCCTCTTCTCGGGAACCAACGTCGCCGCCGGCAAAGCCCGCGGTATCGTCATCGGCACTGGCCTCAACACCGCCATCGGTAAGATCCGTACCGAGATGTCCGAGACCGAAGAGATCAAGACTCCCCTCCAGCAGAAACTCGACGAGTTCGGTGAACAGCTCTCTAAGGTTATCTCCGTCATTTGCGTCGCTGTATGGGCCATCAACATCGGACACTTCAACGACCCCGCCCACGGTGGCAGCTGGATCAAGGGCGCCGTCTACTACTTCAAGATTGCCGTCGCTCTCGCCGTCGCCGCCATTCCTGAGGGTCTTCCCGCCGTCATCACCACTTGTCTCGCTCTGGGTACCAGGCGTATGGCTAAGAAGAACGCTATCGTCAGGTCTCTGCCCTCCGTAGAGACCCTGGGTTGCACATCAGTCATCTGCTCCGACAAGACCGGCACGCTCACCACCAACCAGATGTCCGTCTCTCGCATGTTCATCTTCGAGAAGATCGAGGGTGGCGACAGCAGCTTCCTTGAGTTCGAGATCACCGGCTCCACCTACGAGCCCATCGGTGACGTTTACCTGAAGGGCCAGAAAGTTAAGGCCTCCGAGTTTGACACCCTGCATGAGCTGGGAACCATCTGCGTCATGTGCAATGACTCCGCTATCGACTTCAACGAGTTCAAGCAAGCCTTCGAGAAAGTCGGTGAAGCCACCGAGACCGCACTCATCGTGCTCGCCGAAAAGATGAACCCCTTCAACGTCCCCAAGACCGGTCTCGACCGCCGTTCGTCTGCCATCGTCGTCCGCCAGGAGATCGAAACTAAGTGGAAGAAGGAATTCACCCTCGAGTTCTCCCGTGACAGGAAGTCCATGTCCAGCTACTGCACCCCTCTGAAGCCTTCCCGCCTCGGCACCGGACCCAAGCTGTTCGTGAAAGGTGCGCCCGAGGGCGTGCTTGATCGTTGCAGCCACGCTCGTGTCGGCACTGCCAAGGTCCCCCTGAACTCGACCCTCAAGAACCGCATCCTGGACCTTACCCGCCAGTACGGTACCGGCCGCGACACCCTGCGTTGCTTGGCCCTGGCCACCGCTGACAACCCGATGAAGCCCGAAGAGATGGACCTCGGCGACTCCACCAAGTTCTACACCTATGAAGTTAACCTCACGTTCGTCGGTGTCGTGGGCATGTTGGACCCTCCCCGCAAGGAAGTATTCGACTCGATCGTCCGCTGCCGCGCCGCCGGTATCCGTGTCATTGTCATCACTGGTGACAACAAGGCCACCGCTGAAGCTATCTGCAGGTAACTGTAATTCGAACAACTCTCGTGGTATTTATTGTAGCTGGAATTACCTTATGTCTAATTACATCCTTGTTCCGCAGACGTATCGGCGTGTTCACTGAAGACGAAGACACCACCGGCAAATCTTACTCTGGTCGCGAGTTCGATGACCTCCCCGTATCGGAACAGCGCGCCGCCTGCGCACGCGCCCGTCTCTTCTCCCGCGTGGAGCCTGCCCACAAGTCCAAGATCGTTGAGTTCCTGCAGAGCATGAACGAAATCTCCGCTATGGTGAGTGCATTATTATTATTATAGTTTGCCCGATTTCAGTCAGCACAGTACGGGTTTTAAACATAATCGAAACCTCTTTGAGAATTAGACATAAAACAAAAACTCTCTGCAGATACATTATTTAGTGGCAAATACATTTTGTAAATGTTTGTTGAAGCTGTCAAGACCTCCACTTAGTAATACTCGCTTGCACACCGGATATAAGAAAACACCATTATGCTAAATGAAGCATTGTTTTAGCTAAAACAAACATGCAGTTATAACCCGAATATATTAACTAGGTAACTCTTGAATGAAACTGGGCCATAAATTTACAGGAATAGGGGAAACTGCTGATGTTAATACAATGTCTCAATAATTTTGGTGGAGTGTTATTTATTGTTTACCGTTCGCGACTACATTACTCGATGTGTGCTTGTTTATGTTAGGGCGTCGATGTTTATAAACTGGCTCGCTCGAAAATTATCATTGGAACATATAGAATATTGTACTGTTGATTTTATGGAGAATATGTTTTCTCATAATGATAATGTAATGTAGTACTTTGAATTGTATTATATAAATAGGAAATCCATATTAAATTATAGCACTCCACTCTGTTATATTACTAGTAATTCTCCAAACAGTACAACTCGCGAGCACAATTTCTTGATAAATATATTTTGAACGGTTACTTTATGACTTTATAAAATATCTCATCAACTTCTTAATCGATTTTTAGATGTTAATTGCTCTGTAAAACAATCAAAATCGACCAGCAAATGAAACTTCCCGTGAACTTTCTCGCTTTTTGCTCGTTCGCTCAATTGTAGTAGCTTAATTTGGAAATATTTATATAAATAGCAGAGATAAATAATGTTTAACGATGCATAGACAAGTATTTCTAAAGACAATTATTTCCCAGGAAACCTAGGGATGGAAAAAAAATATAGAGTGAAATTATAAAGATAGGCAATTATTTATTGGACTCCAATACAAGACATTACAAGCAAGAAAGTAGCTGCAAAATAAGTGAACCACAATTGGCGGCGTTATCTCCTAAAGCGATCTCTTCCAGGTAAACCATGACGTTTGTTTGTGATATTGCAGACCGGTGACGGTGTGAACGACGCCCCCGCCCTGAAGAAGGCTGAGATCGGTATCGCCATGGGTTCCGGTACCGCCGTAGCCAAGTCCGCCGCCGAGATGGTGCTCGCTGACGACAACTTCTCTTCCATCGTGTCTGCTGTTGAGGAAGGTTAGTACTCCACTGGTAGCTAAAGAAGGAAAACATTTGAAAGTGTCGTCTGGCTCGCTCTCAGCTAGTTGTGCAATGTGCAAGCGAGCTGACATGAAATTATAAATGTTTTATAATAGTAATAATATCTTTATTGACATAAAATACAGAAGGTACATAATCTCGTACATACTTCCACAAAATATGAACAAGTCTGTTTATTCATGTTGGTACAACTACTTAACTAATATATTTTCCATTATGAATTCTAAACAGTTTTACATGACACAGTTATGGTGTAAACTATGTGTCTCTGATGGTGAATGTTCCTAAAAAATAGGCCCACACTCGGCGGCTAGCGATTATCAGCTGACAATGACAATGGGCGATGATAAAAACAGCAATGTCATAACACAAATGCATATTGCAGGTCGTGCCATCTACAACAACATGAAGCAGTTCATCCGTTACCTGATCTCTTCCAACATCGGTGAAGTCGTCTCCATCTTCTTGACCGCCGCCCTTGGTCTTCCTGAGGCCCTGATCCCTGTCCAGCTGCTCTGGGTCAACCTGGTCACTGACGGTCTGCCCGCCACCGCTCTCGGCTTCAACCCCCCTGACTTGGACATCATGGACAAACCCCCCCGCAAGGCTGACGAAGGTCTCATCTCTGGATGGCTGTTCTTCAGGTAAATAACACGGTAGCTTTTTTGTATTTCTTAAATCTCAAGAAAGAATTGAGAAATATTTTACTGTGATTCACAGAAAGCATTTTAAATGCAAAAGCTTATAAAATATTTGAATCTCTTATCTTAATATAACAAGTGACAAGTAATTTAATTTATGTCACGTTTAATTTGTGCCTAGTAAAGACAAAAGAACAAAGAGTCTTTTACTACTTTACCTCATGAATATTTAACGAGAATGTAGCGAAACTAACGTCGTCACAAAACATGTGATGTTATCTTACGACATCGAATGCACCATAGAGGATATTCGCTATTTCTAATTACTACGCCGACATTAAAACCCAAAAATATTTTTGTGACATCAAAGAAATCTCTAGTACGAACACATGGCAGTTTCAAACATGACCCCTCGTAAAATTGATTGAACGGACGCTAAACGTTCGTTAACCTCAACTAAATTAGATCATAATGTCACAGACTGCGCACACTATTTACTATGTTTAATTTAGGATACTGTGACAAATTTATTTTATTATAAGTTTGAGTTAGCATTAGAGAGGGTTTATATTTTTATGATAATGTTAATAAGAATAGAACACGAGTAGGTTGACGTCAATAAACGTATAATGTAGTCGTATTACAAGGCTACATTTAAATTCTAGCCGGAGAAGCAGATTTGACTATCATAGCAGTATTATGATTACCATAAAACTTCTAGAGAAATGTTGACTATATTCAACTACAAAATTTTGTTTCACGGCGTCCGATGCAAAATAATGCCATCGATGTTGTTTAATTATTATCTTTATCGAAGTGAAAATATGGTCACTATACAGAAACATTCAAACAAATATGTGTATATATATATATATAACTTCAGTTTTATATACAAATTAAGCGGTTTACGAACAAAAACAATACCTTTTTAAATTATTCACATTATTTAACAAAGGAAAATACTGTGTGATTTCAAAAATATGGTCATCGTAATGAATCTGAGTATGTTTCAGTTTTATCCTACCAAAGTAAATAAGTTCTTTAACTTATTATCCTAGAGTAAATTATACAATGTAAGAAAGTAAATGTTGTCTCGAGCACTATTTACCGTTTTATTTTATTTACACAGTTTACTTGAACTAAAAAAACATTACCGTTAGCTCGTTGACCTCTTTCACATACCTTATTCTCTATCGGTCTAACAAGAAGAAGTTATTTCGTCTTTTTGTTTACTACCAGTAAAAGAACCATCTGGTATTTGCACTTAAGAATTATTGCAATGTCTAGGTATATTAATATGTATTAATTTAATTTGCACTGTACATGTTATGCTAAAATGAATAAATATCCCAAATTTGGCTATAAAGACAAACTATAGTAAGTATATACTACGTAAATAAATCTAAAAAAAATGCTCCAGTCATAACTTAATTTATTATTTTAAATTTCCTGATAAACTTGCACATGCGATGCTCAAAAAGTAAAAAATAAAACATTCATGTACTATATGCTATGCTTTATACACTACTACCATTAGAAATCCCTTTCTAACAAACCTGTAGTTAGCTCTTTGCGCTCTTTTTTTTTCATTTCTCAAAAAAAACGCGTTTATTTTACTCTAAAGCTGTTTTTTTAGTTTTGAATTTTTATCTCTCTAATCTAACAAAATGTTAACATGTAGCCTATACATTTCCAGATACATGGCTATCGGTGGTTACGTAGGTGCCGCGACCGTTGGCGCTGCCTCCTGGTGGTTCATGTACTCGCCCATGGGACCTCAGATGTCGTACTGGCAGCTCACCCACCATCTGCAGTGCCTGGGAGGCGGTGACGACTGGAAGGTGTGTACCACTCTCATCGTCATTGGCCTTTTGCATCTACAAGAAAATATTATAAAGTCCGTAAGGTTAATCTGCATTCATGGCTGAATAGGCTGATGCAAAAGGCCACAGATGTTATAAGAATACTCTCCAGCCAACATAGCCTTAAAAAAAATACGTTTTATCTGATTCTGGAAGTAATAAAAAACAAAAATAGAACTGATTTAAAATGCTACTTCATAAAATTAAGATTTTGTGAGGGGAAAAAAATAGTTCCTCAATAAAAGTCGTGCAAATAAATATTGTTCACTACATCATAGCTTTTCATCAGGCAAGCTGTAATCAAATGCAAACATATCTAATGTAACAAAAGATTTTAGTAATTATTTTTAGATTATTAACTAACATATTTATTCTGTCCATTCCAGGGTATTGACTGCAAGATCTTCACGGACCCCCACCCCATGACCATGGCTCTGTCTGTGCTCGTCACCATCGAGATGTTGAACGCCATGAACAGTCTGTCTGAGAACCAGTCCCTGGTCACCATGCCCCCGTGGTCCAACCTGTGGCTCGTCGGCTCCATGGCTCTCTCCTTCACTCTTCACTTCGTCATCCTTTACGTCGAGGTCCTCTCGGTAAGTGAACAAATCTTCCTTCATAGTAAGTAGTAACAAAACTAACTGGCATAGCAAATAAATAAATATTTTCTACTATTCATAAAAAAATATTTCCGCTATATTATGAATGTGAGAGTATACATATTTATTTAAGTTTACAGATCTACTATGAGTGTTAACAAGATTGTACGTTAACTGGGCAAAATGTTATTGTTTTACCTGCTTCATAGGTCTTCAATTTGTTTACATTTATTTTTTCTAATCCTATTCTGAAAAGTTCTCTCCTCAGATTTAATTTCTATTCTAGAGAACATTATGTTTATTTGTAAGATTTTATTTCTGCATCATCATCTGTACCCAGTACACCCACATTGTGCATGTTGCGTGTGTCCGCAGGCCGTGTTCCAAGTGACGCCGCTGTCCCTGGACGAATGGATGACGGTGATGAAGTTCTCCATCCCCGTGGTCCTCCTCGACGAGGTCCTGAAGTTCGTCGCGCGCAAGATCTCCGACGGTAATACGCGCTCAGTCGCGGACTGGCTCGACGGCATGCAATGGATTGTGCTCATGTGGGCCGTTTTCTTCGGCCTCATCATCTACGGCCCCCTATAAGCCGGAGTGCCACCACCCGTGTGCTACCAAACCCCCGTTTGTTCACCCGCACACCGGCCACTCGCGTTCCGCCCAGACCTGCTGGAAAATCGCCAATCTCATTTACGCTTTGATTGAATTATCTTTATCATTTTATCAGATTACGGTGTCTAGACGCTGGCTCTCGTGCGGTAATAAAACAACCTATCTTTTTAACGCACGGTAGCTTAATGTGAGCTAGAAATTTATATCTGTTAAAGTGATCAAGGTAACTTGGGCAATCATAGACTAGATGAGTTTCAAGTTTCGCTTCACGAACGTTTGTTGTCTCATTAGATGTGTAAAAAGGTCGGTCGGTGTATGTGAGTGGCCGGTGCAGTGCCCCAACTGTGGAAACCAGGACAATGAGCGCGGCTCACCACAGTACTAACCGTTTGGAATGCTAACCCGACACACGTGTGAAGTGCGGTGAGGACATGAGTGACTGTGCGCGAACAGAAGACGCTGAACTACCCCGCTCCTACCATTAGCGGCGCATGCGCACCCGTGCTCCAGGTAGCCTTCTGAATCGTGGGACAAGTCTGCTACTATTCCAACGAAATAACTCCATTATATCACCTTATTTTGCTACTGACGAAAATTCGATATTAGACAAAATATTGCGTATGCGGTTAGAAGCTTTGATTACAAATCAATATTCCATGTAAAGAGTTCTAGGATATATAAATAATTCTGGCATTCGTATAGGAGACTTGTCCCGATGATTGTATGACATGTGCTCCGATCCACGGCAGAACAGTGCAGCGTTGCCTAGAGAGGCGGGGGCGCGCGCCGGCGGCGAGACCGCTCAGTGATTTATTATTATTATGCATTTTATATACATAAATGTTTACATGTGCGAGACAATAAATTGGGAGCTATACCGCTCGAACCGAGCGTTTTTTGCGCGACCTTATACATCTTCCTCTACTCATAACCTAAGAATTGATTTGAATGTTTTCACGTGAAGTGGCTGTGAGGACCTTCATAACACGAAACACCAAAAATTGGTTTTATTTGAAGCGTAATTTATGAATAAGGTTTATTGTAACAAAACGATGTGTATGAATATATTATGTATTTTAAGCTCCACGTTGCAATAACTCAACTCGCACGTAGCTCAGTACCTTGTCCCTGCGGACTGCAGATTGTAATCTTACTATTATAGTAATGTGCATTCTTAGCTTAGCGTAATTTTTATCGTAAGTGTATTGTTAGGGACGTGGTTCATAGATGATTCTATCGACATAGTTATGAAATAGATATAAAACGAGTATAAACAATCTCTCTGTCCTGTCACCTTTGACGCTTCCTAACTCCTAACGCGTTTCAGTTTTCTATTGTAACAGTTTTCCTGACAATAACGCACTTGCCTGCTACCATTTTCTTTACCCCAACATTAATATGGAAGTGTTTCCTTTTGTTAACTTACAGGAGATATCAGTAAGAGCACTCGCGAGTGCGCTTACTGGATTGTTGACTTGAATATCTACTGTTCCATGTCAACACTGACATGTAGCTAATTATGCAGGTTTATACAAACCAGAAATTAACAGAGTGTAAGTCTATGTACGTACAAACACTATGATCACTCTAATCTATAGTTAAATAATTCGGTATTTGGTGTGACTATTTATTTATACATCATTTATTTCTCTATATGTGTATAATATAATTGGATTTGTAATTTTTAAGTTTTTCGTCTCTACAGATTGAGGTTAAGACAATCAAATAATTTTATTAATGAGACATAATACTATGTTAAGTTTACAAAAACTCGAGATCGAAATTTAGTCCATTTTTTTAGTGAAATTGTTATTTTGTACAACAAGTCCGTACCTAAATAAAACTTTAATTTTGAAAGAGTTATGAAATATCTTGCATGTGTGCATTGCATGGTTCTTATGATGAATATTTAAGAGTGCAGATTGAAGTGAATTTTTTACTAACTATATATATATATATATCTGATTTAGCGTTTCAATCAATAACTTGGCGATCTTGAGCCCAAATTGATTTTCAAATATTGAAGTATTGTTATATAGGTTCTACACAGTCGAAGTTATTGACTGAAACGCAATTAAAATGTATAATGTGTAATCGATATAATATTGCGTCTCTAGAGGGTAAACAGTAAGAGGCCGTCAGCCGTAATGATATCCCCACAAATACACTGCACAATCAGGGCATGCTCAAAACATTATTGTGAATGTCCCCCAACCATTTGAACTGTTTGATATCTGAAAACTATACTATTAAACTGTACAGTTTATATACCTACTATTTTAAATTTAATTAAAATAGTCTACAAATAATGTTTGCATTTATTTCCCTTGTCATTTTTTTTTTGGGTTTTGTACTAGCACTTCCATCATATTGCACTCTCCCTTGCCTTGGTTTTTGTCCACACCCTGAAGTAATTGTTTCTATGTACCTACAACTATCCCAAAACACAATGCAATGTTGTAAAAATAAGCACTAGATGTTTTGTGTTCCCTTACTAATGGTATCTGATCCGAAGAGTTCTACAAGGTCCTTATGTATTGTTTTTTGGAATATCTACATTTTCTTTGGACAAAGAGATGTAGCGTTCCCGCCACTGAACTCTAGATACAGTTCTCGAGGCATCGACCAATGCATGACAGAGTTGCACCGCCCCGGCCGGTGGCCCCGCATGCACTAACTCGGTATGTTCTGCCCCCAGCCCAGCCGACGTGGAAGATATAAGCGCCGGAGCCGCCGCAGCGCCCTGCACGCACGTATTCCATGAACACTCATTGTTTGTTGTGATCCCGCAGTGAAACTACACATTTAGTAACTACGACACGGTTGTGATATCTTCATAGGACCCAGTAAGTTCGGACGGCAGCCTCCGGCCGGGCGACGCGACTCTAACACTCCCGTTGTTTTGCAGCGAACGAGGTGGTCATTGACAAGTGGTAATCGCCACCGATACAAATAGTTCCTCACCCGCTTCTCTGTGCTACTCGTACCGCTCTCGCCTCCGCTGTTGTAGCCGGCTAGGTGCGCCCGCGCGGCGCCGGCGCCGGCGCGGCCCGGGGGCGGGGCGCTCCGCGGCTCGCTCGCGCCTGCGCGCCATCCGACCACCACAGAGGACTCATCTTGTTCATAATGTGTATATACTACAGTATGCTTAGGAGGTTTATTCGATTTGTTATAATATTACGTTGTTCTAATAAAGACTACATGGTGCCCGTCGACATAGCAGTGCGATAGACGATGTGTACTTAAGTTGAGAGCACTTTATTAATTTATTGTTATATTTTTATTCTCTTATAATCTAGTTTGCTTATCTAGAGCCGAGTCTGTTTCTATTAGTGCTGACGCCTCGACGAGCAATATGGTGTCTGTAAGGGAAGGATAATTCACGATTGTCCAGTGTTTGGGACCTGAGTCCAAAAATTAAACATACCTGTACATTTTAATGTATTATTGTTTTGTACAATAAATCGTTATAAAACGACGGGTGTTTTATTTCACTGACGAGGTAACTATAAGAAATATGTATCTACCCTCAACTAGCGCTACAAAAACCGTTGAGAGCATAGACAAATTCTCTGTCTACGGTTGAGAGTAATAGGTATTATAAGTTTTTAGACAAGAATGACATTATTTTTAGTATAGGACCTAGCTGCAGCAGTTTGGACCATTTAAGATACTCAATGAAATTAAGCTAAAAATTGTCTAGATGACAATATTGTCTGCAAATCAATCTCAACCATGAATGAAGTAGGTACATGTAAGATCGTTATCTCAACTAAAGTGACTGTTTGTGGTAGATTAATACCGTTTAGGTAAACTTTATTAGACAAGTTTCAAAGAAATCTTAATTGAAAACCATAGTGAACTTGGACAATTAAAACATATTTAATTAGGAAATTATATTAAGTAATCGAAAAATATTCGGTAACTTACATGATAGATTTATGTGCTGGCCCTACTCAAGGTACTCATTAGGTCCTGACTGGCACGTCAACACAGTAGACATCAAATATTATAACCTAATTTAAGCAATTTAAATTAATCGACAATCCTGAGATATAAAAGTCAAAATTAGCGAAACACAGTCAGTTGTACTAGTTTGGCACCATAGTAGTTTTCACTGTTATCCTTTGACACATTGAATGGTAGGTCCCGGCTGTTAGTCTTAGTACAAGACTAACAGTCCAAAGTAAAGCCATGTCAGAGGACTCCGGGCGGTTAGAAAATTCTCGACACTTAGTTCAAGAAAAAAGTGAGAAGTGTTATCCTTGGGTTAAACCAAACAAAGGTATTAAAGAGGTTTGTAGGGTAATGTAGAAGAAAATTATACAAATGATTATTTTTTTTGTTTTCATGAAGGCATTAATTTATGAGATGGCCACACTTTTCAACAAATCCTTTTATTTTAGATCGTTACAAAGTGGAGCGAGTGAAATTAGTTACTCTATGATTACGATTCCAAAATCGAGAAAGCAACGGAAACTAAATAATTTAGATTTTAATAGTTTTCAAATAAATAGAATTACATATTAGAATGTGCAGAGCAAAATAGCTTTATGTTTAGTTTAGGAATTGGCTGCAGCTATGGACAACAACAGGTATGTACATATCGGTTTGTTTTTATTTTAATACCACGATAATACCTGAAGAACAATGCTAAACTTTATTGTCACTTATTTCCAGAGCGGAATCTGAATTACCAAATACACTAGCTCGCTTGGATTTAATGACAATAATGGAATCCGAAGATTCAGTCGCCTCTGAGGAAAAAAACGAAGTTCCAGAGCTTAATACTCGGACTCTTAGAAAAAGACACTCATTGATACCCGAATTAAATAAAACTTCAAATCGTAGAGTAAACATGAAGCCACGTAAACGCATTCTGGCAGAAACTGCGAATCCGAAACAAATTGAAGCATTGTATCTGAACAAAAAAGTTAAAACAACCACACAGACTTTAGAAACTATATTTGAAGAGCCTAAGATTAACAATACCACCGAAACGTTTATTGGCGGAAGAAAAATCAAGAGACTGGTCACATTCCAACTAGGTAGCCAATATACTAAGGATAAAATAAAAAAACGCCGTGCTAAAATTAAGAAGATGTTAGGAAACCGGTCCTTTCTTAACAGAAAGAAAATACCAATGCAAGTATTTCTCAAGACTTTGGAGTGTCTGGAGCTTGATGAGCCTATACAAACAGATTCATCCCCACCAAGCACTGATGCAAATGTTATGCATGTGCCATCTAATGTTAATAAATAAGTAGGTTATCTATGGTATTATTCTTTGTGTCAGTACAATTAAAACAATAAGAATGATTTCCTTATTTCCTCTTTTTATTTATCTATAACTAAACACAACATAAGTTCATAGCTAATAAAGAGATTCTGTTAACTCAATATTGCTATAGGTATTTTTTAAGTTATGTTGATTTAATAAAATATACAACAGATGTGTTATCACAATTGTCATGGTTACCTATGATATTTTTCTTTGTATCAGTATAATTGAAACAATAAAAATTATTTCCTTATTTTCTCTTTATTTATCTATAACAAAATACAACTTAAGTACATAACTAATAAAGAAAGAGATTCTGTCAACTTAATATTGCTATAGGTATATTATAAGTTAGGTTGATTTAATAAAACACACAACAGATGTATTATCACAATTTTCATATTCTTTAAACTTCATAGTGGAATCTTGAATATTATCTGTATTGATACAGACACATTTTGGCCGTTGTTCCCCTGGAGTGTAAAGCTGTCGGGGTAACCCCACCCAGCTCCTGTGGATGCCACCACTGCAAACAATCACAATTTCTTTTAAATGACAATGTTACTATTACTAGCTTTTATATGACACCACTGACACAATTGAGCAGGGCATAGCATCAATAATCGCAAGTGTGGCTCGTCGGCAAAAACTTCTGCTTTTCAATCTCAAGGAGCCTGATTCAATTCCAGACCTACACCAATGACATGTTTTTCAAGTCATGTGTGGATTTGTACTCACTTTACAGTGTAGGAAAACATAGTGAGGAAACCAACATGTTTGAGGACCACAATATCCGAAGATGTGTGTAATCTGCCAACCCGCACTTGGCCATTGTCGTGGATTATGGGCTATGTCTCTCCACATGTGAGAAGGCCCCGAGTCGCAGCAGTGGGAATGTATAGTGGGCTGATATGCTATAGCAACATTGAACCCTTGCACATAGACCAGAAAATTAGATGACAAATAAAATAGCTGTTTCCTAGATTTTCTTATTTTGTTTAAGTGAATACTTTCTTTTGGATTTATAAATAGTTAGTGTCTGTTACGTTTATAACAATACTGAACCAAATATAATTTAAATAATAATTAATGTGTGTCAGTGTGTCAAGCCTTTTATATAAGACACTATAGAAAAATATTTGGCAGTGTTTAGGTATTTGTTAACATAGTTAAAAAAAACCTCATAGAAATGTTCACCACTGGTCTCTATTTGAAATAGTCAGCCATAACTTTCAAATACCTCATAGCTAATGTTAGCAGTTACCAGTATTTGTCCAGTGACTTGAACCCCATTATAGTTCTAAAATTGCCATAAGTATGTGGTATTTTCAAACTCAAACATCAAGCCCTGATAATTAAGCCACTTCAATTTTTTATAATAAAAACTTGAATTTTAATATAAGAACCTACCTTGTCTTTGTACACCACACCTTAGTTCCCTCCTCTTGGCTCCAAGCTATGTTGCAAGGTGGATACTGCATGTCTTGTCTTCGCTCTTGCTCCTTTTCTTCTAAGCAGATCTGGATTTTATCATCAAACTCTTTTGAGTATGGTGTTTTATGCCCATTGCTGTCATAATACCTCCCAATCAAGATACCTGTGGAAGTAATTAATATGTTCTGAATAAAAAAATGAAAAAAGGCATTGCATATCATTATTAAAAATGTATATCATAACTAGCTGACCTGGCAAACATTGTTTTGCCTTAAGTACAGTTAAAAACACTAAAAAGTTATTGAGCGGGTTAAAAAATGATTAAATTACTAAAATGGCCATAAAAATAGGGGTTGGTGATAAAAAAGTAAAAATGTATGGTTGTAGGTATTTTTTAATGCCACACTATGAAAAAAAAATCATTAAAAAATAACAATTTAAGGGCAAAACTAAAAATAACAATTTAACATCTCTCTTCACTTAGGGGTATGACAAAATAAATAGTAGCCGATTCTCAGACCTACTGAATATGAATTTAAAATTCAGTAAAAGTTGGTCAAGCCGTTTCGTAGGAGTATGGTAACTAACATTGTGACATGGAATTTTATATATTAGTTAACCAAGGATATTGCTCCAGCAATAATTACCTTGTAACTTAATTTTTTTTTACTGTTTAAAGATACAATACATTTTTCAATTATAAGCTAGTGGTATATTGTATACAGAAATTTGCCTTGCTTTGAATTGAACCTTGCCCATTCTTTTATTATTAGATAGATAATGGTATAATGAAACTCTGAATCTATGTACATACTTATGTATGTAATAAACATTACAAATATTTTATCTAACTTACCAACTTTCTTATACTTGTTTTGAAGAGACTCCTTCCACTTGGGTAAAGAAAGGAAATCTTTGCAAGGTAAATCCAAAACATGATCCTTATTTTCACTCTCATTCTGAAAATCGCCAGTTACTAGAGCTCGACTGCCATCTTTACCTGAAAAGTTTTGCCAAAAAATAAGATGTCTTTCTCAAAAAAACACTACTACAGTGTAAACTCTATATAACAACACTGAAGGGACTGTGCATTTTATGGCGTTATAGAGAGTGGCCATTGGAGAGAATACAAGCTAAACCAACTCAAGCAAATAGATTTTGACGCTTTAGAGTTTGTTAAATCAAGAGACGTTACAAGGAGTATCTATCAATTAATAAATAAATAAGGTGATGTGTAAGTTAAGGCTTTTTTGAGCTGTTACTAATACACCCTAACAAACTGATAAAACAATATCTTTTAGGTACCAGCATAATTCAAAGATTGGTAGTAATATAATGGTAGCCCTAACCTTTAAGCCGTATCTCATCATTCATCATTTCATCAACAGTATAGTATATACATAGCCAGAAAAGCTGGCTTAGGTGATGGGAGCGATCATCGAAGCTAAGCAACGGTGGATGTGGACAGTATTTGGATGGGGGACCATGCAAAAGACTGTAATTTTAAATAGAAGACAAAATTAAATATTTAGTGTACTTCCCCTGTGATCCAAAATCCAAATTAAGTATTTAGTGATTCTTAACTTAATTTGAGTTAAGAATTTCCGAATTGTGATAGGTAATGTTAATCTTAATTAGTCTCAGTTAAAATTTTTCCTTTCCTTGTCTTAATTTGGATTTCGGATCACAGCGGAAGTACACTAAATATTTAATTTTGTCTTCTATTTACAATGGATTTCCGCAAAGTAACGCCTGAGTCAATAAGTTATTGACTGCAATTTTGAAAGTGGAATTTACATCTGGGCGCCACCGGTGGTCGGCTGACAAGTTAAATTGTAGGTCCCGGCTGTTAGTCTTAGTACAAGCAGTAATTAATCCAAGTAAGAGGCCTTCGGGCGGTTTGAAAACTCTCGACACCATTTAGTAATCTATTTATAAACTACATACCCACAAAATAATGATATGGTGCGCCTTTTGCATAATGTTGTTTTCCTGAAGAAACGTCATATATTACTCCAAGTACAGCTATGTACATTTTGTTCTTGTTTATACCATCAAACTTAGCTAGTGATTTAGATGTGAAGACTCCAGTTATTTCATTATATTGCCCTGATTTTACATAATTACTGTAGTAATATTGTAATTTGTCCTGAAATAGCACTGCCACAAATAAGAAAATCACAGGAATTAATACTTTGTACCAATTTCTTATTCCCCGAAGCATTTCGAGAAATATAAAAACAACGACAAACACTCGTAAGAAAATCGCCGGATATAAATTCTTTTCCCCACTAATACATAAATATCCGTTTCCTATTTTCACTCTGTTTTTCACGTATATTTTTGAACTTCTACGCTACGCATTTACATTTTGTAATATCCGCTTCCTTTCTGCAAATAAATCGAATGAATAGAAAGAAAGGGGAGGGGAATGAACAAGAAAGTGTGATCTAGTGGTCAATGACCGGGCCAAAAAAGTAACTGCATTTTTTAATGCTGCCAGGACTTAAAATGTTTATTCCTATTAACATTTTTGTATTAAAAATAGACCTGAAAGCTCCGGTTAAATTTTAGGCGTTATTACAATGGAATAAAGTTGTGATTTTGTTCATAGAAATATGATTTATCAGATGACAACTTGAAACAGAGGTTATGATATTGTAAACAAATCAACAAATACAAGACATTGAATTTTACAATGACCGCAAAAGTGATAAGACATATTATAAGAAAATATTCACAATTCCCACCGCGGCGAAGAGTCGTAGTTACAGGTCTAGGAGTGGTGTCTCCTTTGGGAACTGGCGTTGAACTTGTATGGCAAAACTTACTGAAAGGACACTGCGGTATCGTACCCCTTCAAGGCGAGGAATATTCTAAACTTCCCTGCAGAGTGGCTGGAGTAGTACCGCTCGATCAAGATGATAAAATAGCAAAAGCACTATCTAAAGCCAATTTGAAATCCATGGCACCAGCTACTTGTTTAGCTTTGGTAGCAACTTCCGAAGCCCTGTCGGACGCCAACTGGTTACCAGAATCAAGTGCTGACAAAGAATCCACAGGAGTTGCCATCGGCATGGGTATGATAGATCTAAAAGATGTATGTGATACTAATGATGCTTTGAAGTTGGGGTACAACAAAGTGAGTCCATTTTTTGTCCCTAGAATCCTGCCAAATATGGCGGCAGGGCAAATCAGTATTAAGTACGGCTTCAGAGGTCCTAATCACGCCGTTTCCACAGCGTGCGCCACAGGAGCTCATTCAATCGGAGATGCCTTCAGATTCATAAGAAATGGTGATGCCAATGTCATGTTATGTGGAGGAGCAGAATCTTGTATAAGTCCCCTTGCTATCGCTGGCTTCAGTCGCTTGAGAGCACTTAGTACATCTTTTAATGATGAACCTACAAAGTCATCCAGACCTTTTGATAAAAGAAGGGATGGGTTTGTAATGGGTGAGGGTGCGGCTATTTTAGTTTTGGAAGAATATAAGCATGCAGTGAATCGTAATGCAAAGATGTATGCTGAAATACTAGGCTATGGGTTGTCGGGTGATGCTGCACATATAACTACACCCCGGGAGGATGGCAGTGGGGCTGTGCTGTCCATGAGTAGAGCATTGAGAGATAGTGGAGTCAGCAAAGAGCAAGTCACTTATATCAATGCTCATGCTACATCTACACCTATTGGAGATGGTATAGAATCAACAGCGATCAGAAACCTCTTTGGTAATCACTCATCTAATATTCATGTCTCCTCAACTAAAGGTGCACATGGCCATTTATTAGGAGCTGCTGGGAACTTAGAAGCTGTATTTGCTATCCTCTCTTGTCACCATGGCATAATCCCTCCCACAATAAACCTAGATGATCCAGTTGACGATTTAAACTATGTTGCTCATAAACCAAGAAAATGGGACTCTGAAAGAAGAATAGTACTGAAGAACTCCTTTGGCTTTGGTGGCACAAATGCTACACTTTGTATATCTGAAGTAAAATAGATAAGTTATCATTTCTATATCTTTGATTTGAAATAGCTAAAGAAAGTACACCTACTTACAGAAAGATAGGGATTGGATAAGAAAAAATAATCTTCACTGTATTACATAGTATATTGAAACTGAGTTACAAAATGTTTCTTCAATTTAACAACGGCAATATAGCCACGGTAACTCCCGACAATGCTTTTAGCTTCTGATAACAAGCAATAATTCAAGGTACCACATAATAGTCACATAAAGCAACTAAATAAAATAATTTGATCAAAAAATGCTACTTTAAATATTTTTCCATACTAAGCTTTCTAACATTTTAAATATTTTTAAATGCTGGTGTTTATCCAGTCAATGAAATGTTCATAATCATAATATTATTAAGATTGATTGTTGGAATAACAAGTTTCATTCAAACTTGCACTATTAATATTGATAAAATAATGCATGTAAAAAAAATAACTTGAAGTTGATAAGATAAGGACAAGGGTATTATAGTATCAAACATTGAATTTTTGATTTCACCTATATTTGCAGGCGCATATAGTCGACAACAACTGTTCAGAACACTAAATGAGTCTTGCTCAAATCTTATATATCTATGAACACAAATCTTTAGATGACAGACTTTCTTACATACAACAACATAGTACCACAAGTATGTGCTCATTCTGATATCAGATAGATATATTACAGAGAAAAAATATTTATCTGTTGAATTTACTGAGGTTATGTATAGAAATCATTATTTGAGTATTGTCTAACAAGCCTGGACTAAACAAGGCTACTGAAGGCTTAACACAAGTTTTATAGAATGCATAAGACTACATCATAGTTTTCTTTTCATTTATGTTTAATCCATAAAAATATGAACTCATTGGTCCTTATCATGGATAACAGCAATCAGATTGCATTATATGCTCTGTCTTTGGATATAACTGTATCAACACAAACTATAATGTAGGCTTGTGCAATTGAAAAATCTTGTACTAGATATCAGCCGTGTTGTTTTTGGCAAATTAATCGACCAGTAATGCTGTTACTTCTATATGCATACTTATAACTGTTCTTCTAATGATTATTTTATCAAAGCTGGTTGGCTGGTATCTGCCAATTGGAGCGAAACTGTACTGTCATACCATCCAAATCAATAACATTGCGGGAAAGATAACAGTAGAATCCAAATATAAATACTTTAGAAAATTAAAATCAAAGTAAATACTCAAATTCTGTCACTTTACACATAAATAATTTATTATTATAATTAAAGTATATGTAGAATACAGGTAGAATAGTATCAAGCTTCCTAGTCAGAAAACTGAAGAATTGTTCAGCTTTTTTAAAGAATTCTTATTATTCAGTGAACTTCTGTGACTAGTCATTGCTGTTGTAACATTGAAAAAAAACAAAAGTGACAACTAAATATGCGTATATAAAGATTTGCTAGCGACTACTAAGTTACATACATGTATTGGCAATATCTAGTCACAGACCTGATAAAATTAACCTTTATGCAAAGCAGAAGAGTCAAGAGATATTTTTACTATAGCTTAATCTCTTTCTATCTCATATAAAGCCCCTAGAATGCAATTGGCCAAAGTGTGATCACTATAGACCATGCTAAGCCACGATTCCTTTGAAGAAAAGATAAATAAAAATAAGTGTGCCAAAACCCAACAACTTGTCAAATGCTCGCGAGGTTGGACAATTTATCCGACAGTCTACTATTGCCCTGTCTTGGACTAGCATCGGCCTATGTGTACTAGGGGCATTATATTAATAAGCTAAAATACAGTTCACAATCTCTTTTACATCTTCATTTATCTTTCTTTACTTAACTCTTCTCACCTAACTTATGGTAGCCTGAAAGAAACTATGAGTTGCCATAGTTATCAAGCTTTTAGAAAAACCACAGCATCTTGCAAAGGACATAGAATTTTTTGATAGGTTATTATGATTAAAATTTTGTATTTTAATTTTTGAATTGAAGAACCTGTTCAGATTGTTGCAATTTTTGAGGCACATTAAGTAGTAGGTATTTTGGATGATATGACAGTACACCTATAAAGACAGCAGTGCAGTTGAACGATGAGACAGGCGCATCTAAGCAGGCTGGTTTTTCTGTGCCCGCGGCGTATTGCCACAGAGCTGCGCGAACTTCCGACGCAGGTTCTGTCTCAGCTCTTGTCGTTTCTCTGTTATGTTCCTGCGCGATCTGAACTCGAGTACTTCCTCCATGGGTATGAAATCTTGCTCTTCGTCCGATGAACATGTTTCCTGGAAACATAAATACGACGGTTTAGTTTATAGGCAGTTTTAATGCCACATTGATGACTTTTATATTGTCACTCCAGTCAGTCAGTAGCCAGTCAGTTACTAAATTCTGTACAAAATTTGTGTATTAAAACAAATATTTTTTGCAATATTTTGATGTTTTTTGAGAATTACTTTGGTAGGTGAAATATTAGAATTTTAATGCACAATATACTCCATCACAAACGAAAGCTAAACTTTATTCCGGAACTAAAAGATAAAATAACAACTTACCATTAACATTTCCTCTAATGAGAGTGTGAATTCAGTACATAGAGTTTTATCGCTCTTAGTGTTGTCTAAACAATCCCCTCTCTCGTGGTTGCAGAAACCTTCAGAACACGCCACCTCGGATCCTTCGGGCGAGCTCATTAGGGAGGATGTTCCTGAGAGGTTATCGCAGCACCCGTTCCCGTTGCCCGAGGAGTAGCCACAGTCTTGCGAGTGTTCGTTGGTGAAGTTGTTGTTTTTTGTTTTGTTTTTGGTTGGTGAGAGGCGCTGCGGGTCGGTGTCCAGATGGCAGGAGTCGCAGCCGTCGCCGCTGGCCTCATAGCAAGGTTCGTAGTCTGTCGGCGAGAGGAGCTCGCTCGGCGTGTCCCGCTCCTCTTGGAAGCATTCCTCGCATTGGCACTTCTCAGGTTCTGCGTCGGGTTCCTCTGAATCGGCTTCCTGTTCACACACATTACGCTTCAATATCTTTTAACTAACTATTAAAAAAGGTATTAAGGCGGATCTGTAATGAATAATCCACAAAAGCTAACACTTTAAATTAATTTTAAAAAAAATAACTAATCTCACTAAAATCTCATAAACATAATGTACAACATGAAAAGTTCTGTCAACCCATGATTTACTTTATATATGTAGGTTTGAGCTTAACCACATTTGACCTGTGCTAAGTGGAATGGTGAAAAGTATTTTTTAATGTTTCTGATATATTAGAATTGGCCTCATTGTAAGTTGTTCATATTGATGAGTACATTGACCTCTTTTTCACTTAGTA
This sequence comes from Mellilla xanthometata, assembly GCA_035578125.1. Classification (NCBI taxonomy): domain Eukaryota; kingdom Metazoa; phylum Arthropoda; class Insecta; order Lepidoptera; family Geometridae; genus Mellilla; species Mellilla xanthometata. The sequence goes on from JAPUBQ010000006.1 coordinate 11,759,959, forward strand.
AACAGTCTTTCCTAATATAAACCCTGTATATTTATATCATGTTTAAACGACTGACACCAATTTAGATGAATTTTGGTACAGAGATAGCTTCGCATAGATTAACACGAGCTTTATCAGTAGAACCAGTAGTTGATTACTCGGGGTTCGCAAAGTTATCCACAAAGTAATACAATCTGTAGCCAAAGTCAAATGTTGACTTCTATATTCTATTTCTATATCTATATTCGATTTTGCTATAAAATTATATAAGTAATAAGACTTGGAACAAATAATTGCTATGATCTAACATCAAAATACTACAATACCTGATAGAAATGTCATTAATAGCATGAGCTGACATCAATAAACATATTCTTGCTATAAGCTGATCTCAATATACTAATCCTAGCTATGAGTTAACATCAATACATATCTTTAATCCATACTAACCTTGCATTTGCTCTCAACAGCCAGTCTTTCCTTCTTCTTACGCCGCTTCAGCTTCTTTTGTTCCTTTCTCTGTTGCCTCGTGAGTTCTTCCTGCGTGATTTCATCATAAAGCAGTTGTAACTTGGAGACCCCGCTCTTCTGTTCCACGGCGGTTTCAAACTTGCGGTAAAGGGCCTCTACAGCGACAACGGCGAGTGTTTGACACGTGCCTTCCTCTTCGCGCAGGCGGAGAGAGATGCGCTGGAGTCGCTCGTAGATACATATGCCGAGACATATCAACACCTAACAAGAAAAGAAGATTATATCAATGGAGTTTATTTAATATAGTCCAGACAGCGAACTAGTACAAACGGAAGAGTAACTCCATACAATTGCCGCTTAGAATCTGTATCCATCTACGCACACAATTATACTGCTATCCCATCGAAACACACACACAAAGCTCGCACGCGATTGGTGCCGTGCCACACCATGTGACGCCAAACGGGCGCTCGGGTAGCTGTTTTGCCCTGCCCATCGCGGTATTTTACGATCACGCGTGGAACCATTTTATCGGCCAAGTTACTATTCTATTTATTCCAATTCGCTAGGTCCAGAGCGATTCACTTGCAAAAATTTTGAGGACATCTGTGGCTCCAGAATTGGCTTATTAAGCCACAAGCGTACCCAAGATAGTACACAAAGGAGCAAAACCAATTTCATTATTTATCTTTATAAAGTATATGTATAAATTTATATATACATATGTAGTATAATTATATCAGTTGTGTTAACAACTATAATACAAACTAGAATTGGTTTACCATGGGGCTAACCAGCCGTGTGTGGAATGTGTCATAATATTTATTGTTTTATTTATTAATTTATAAACACTCAATTGATTTTGTCAAAATTTATATGGGACTATTTCAGAAGTATATCTTTTTCAGTCAAAACGTAATAAATCTTTTCGTTCATATGTGACGGAATTATTAGGTATCAAACACAAAAAACATTCAGTCGAGAATTTTTTCTTTTTTTGTGGATTAATCGGTATTTCGGTTAATAAATAAGGTCGTTAATTGTGGAAAAAATATGATTATTTCATGACAAAATATACAACTTCTTTTTTATTAAATAAACATAGCCTGCATTAAGTAGCAAAATTAGCTAACATCTGTATGTATATACGCAAGTACATAGGTAGAGTCCGTAATAATGGAGTTGACAAATGACTGATCTGTTTACGATTGACAACGTTCAAATTTGAAATTCAAGGTTTTGCTTGCACCTTAAACGTGATTTGGATAGAAAAATAGATTCAAAACAAGTAGGCATTGAACTCAGATGACTCATACGGCTAGACTGGGGCCTCACACTTTATGTAAGACATAATCAAATAATCCGTTTATGTTGAACAGCATTTTAAATTGCTATCGTCATCGATAGATGTCTTATTTAGGCCAAAAGTATTTTAGTCGAACACTCTTTTATTATCTAAAAAGTTACGAAGATATTTTTGTGCAAATAACGATTTTAAGTATACGAAACAATTCGTCCAAAGATAAGCTGAGGCAGCATTTGCTAATATCGTCACCGATAGGTGTCTTATTTAGGCCAACAGTGTTTTTTTGAGAATTCTATTATTATCAAACACATCACACGGACATTTTTATAGATTTTAAAATAAAACTACATTTGAGATTTTGAGTCGTCCGCATATTGAGGCTACACGTGTAAATTTTTTATTCAAAATTGCCGCTAGAGGCGCTTTTGACATATCTTCTGAAGGAATACCTAAAATTAGTTGGTTTTTATAGTTTACCAATTTCTTAATAAATGAGGTTTGCACTTGTCTCCCAAAGAAAATTAAAACCGATTTAGTGGTGCCACTTGCTAGTTGAATAAATACAGGTTTCAGGCTTGATGACTTAGGAGAATATTAGCTTTGGCAAGCCTTTATTGCGTAGATCAAAATAAAGTAAATAATTAAATCGGTTTAAGGGTTAAATATGAAAGAAAGTAAATGTGGAGATAACTGATAGAGTAATGTCAAAGCGGCTCTCGCATCGGCTTGTTCAGCCACGAGCGCAGATGCAATAACAATCCGGACGCTACATGAAATCATCTTTCGTAGATGAAGTGGGCCAATGATGATGATGATGATGAATGTCAAAGCTAGCTATTACATAGCTACCTGGTGGGAAAACGCAAGAATTTAATTGAAAGTACTTACTTCTTCCTGAGCAATCTCTAGCGTCTTGGCGTGCCTCTCCCTGTGATTTCCGAGGAGTTCGGGTTCCGCTCTAGCTATAAGATGCGCTATATAGTCAGTCTTCGCCTGGAGATGTAAATGTTTGTCTAGGAGACACCTCTTGATACCACTGTACAAGGCCCCGACATAACCCTTCTCTTTCTGAGGTTCTTTCTCTTCTACTAACAACTGATAAGCTCTTAAAACCTGAAATCAAAATATTTTACGCTTTAGTTTGTTGATAAGATTAGCTTTGGCAATGACATAGATTGTTGTATATACTGATATAGAAAGATAATTATAGATAGCATTATGTGCTATGACTCCTTTTATAGTTTGGTTATTAGTTTCCAGCGCAAAGCTATATTGCACTACATTAATTAACATGTGTTCTATGGAATTAGGTTGTTTCTCAAGGATAATTTCGTCTTTTGATTCAGACTCAGCTTTTAAACACATTACACATAGTACTTTATTTTCTTTTAACCAACAACTGGAATAGGACTTTAATGTTTATCGGTTTAAAATTATCCTTCTTCTGGTTCAGTCTATTTCACACAAAATAGCATTAGTTACACAATGATGTTAAACATTGGGTAGCTTCAAACTTTGGACAAAGCTCAACCACTTGGCTCACTTGTTTAAGAATTATCTATTTATATAAGAAAAAATATTTTTTCTGGCAATCTTATCACAATGATTGATTACATGTTGGACAACTTATGCACACATCTGTGTTCCTGCATAGTTTTATTCTATTTAAGAGTATTTGAAACAAATAAATCTGTAATGCAGCAGATATAGAATATTTCTCTCAAATTTACATCTTGTAACTTGTAAGGCTGTTGTTGCAATTACATTTTTTTTTAATTTTAGTAGTTTACAATGAGAGTATTTATTTCCATCCAGTGTTGCATATACGATGGGCAGGCTATCTAGTGGCAATGAACAATAGCTGGGCTGTGAATACTATAACGAAATTGACCACATAACAGAAACACCCGAGATATAGACCATGAAAACAATGGATCTGAAAAGCTGGAAAATAATTTAAAGGTTTGCCCAAAGATAGCACAAAATGGATGAAAGATAGATAGATAAATTTTATTATTGCAACATAAAATAAGGATAGCAGCATTGTAGCACTTAGTATCAAAGCAAAAATATGTATGTTTTGTTACAACTGATTAGTAGAGACAGTATAGAGACACAGAATAGATGAGAATAGTAGAGGACACCATGAGTGAACCAGGGTTTAGAGCCATCATCCCTGCTCCTGTTGTGAGATGGGACACCATGAGGTTGTAGTCGGTAGTGAGTGCCCCTCTGGCCATTGAGTCCGACATACTCCCCTCACCTCTCCCAGACTTTTAGCGTAAAATGCATTTCCTCACGAAAAAAAAGGGTTGAGAGCCATAGGAGTAAGTAGAGAAAGAATCATCTGTCAATCCAAGATGAATTTTGCAAGAATTACAGAGCAGCGAGATTTTAGACCTTATACTTATACATCACAGATAAATGTCACTAATGTTACGGTACAGTGATGTAACAAATTTTGTAACCTAAGACTCTCAGTGCCATTGCATTAGGAAATGTGATGCTTATTCACAGACTTGCAACTAACATACCATGTTACTCCTTACAATAAAAAACAATTTCTCACCTTAGTCTTACATTCGGAACAGAATCGATGTTTCCTCAAGTAGTTGTGCAGTGTGTCGTGCAGCGTGTTGAAGTGTACCAGCGTGACATGCTCGCGCGCAGAGGCCCGCATGGCGTCCCACGCCGTCCGCCAGATGGCGCGCCCGCCCCACCCGCACAGCCAGGTGCCCCAGCAGAGCGGGGGCGCGGCGGCGGCGCCCCCCGCTCCCGCGCCCCAGCCTCGCGCCGTCCCTGCCTCGAGCGAGTGTAAAGCGCAGCGCTGCGACTTTTTCCACCGTGGCTGACTTAATAATAGGCAGTCGATGCCGGAACTGGAAAGAAGTGTTACGATAAAGAATATTCTATATCTCTATATAATTGTTTCTTTTTTTTATTCTATACTTTATACTTACATAGTAAAAATCGACATTCTAATGAATATAATAATACATAATGTAGTAAAATAAAAACGAAAGTTATATCCAAAAACATCATCTAGCATCTCTGGACGAAAATCACTTAATATTTCAGAACATTTATATATTAACAATTATTTATGAAAATTTCAAGTATGTCAACCAACAAGTTGGGAAGAACCATCTTCGTTGAGTCAGCATATTGGTACCAGAACTACACTATTGTGTAAGTAAAATGTGAGGCCAGAGTTTAGCCTGGTTTGCCAGAGATATGCAAATTTGCAGATAACCTTTTGTGCATTTAATACTTTAAATAAAAAAAAAAATATTAATTTACCTGTGACCATTGAGCAAAGTGGCGAGTGACTGTGGATGAATGATTTTATCTTCTCTTATAGTCATTATTTCATCTGGTGTTAGAACTAGTGGGTCCAATGTGGGATGTCCTGATTTACATAGCTGATAAAATAGGCGTTCCACGCTGCAACAGAAAGTTTCAAATTATGCTTTATTTTATTAGCAATTAAATCTTTTAAATTTTTAATACAGTAATTCTAACAGGGCTCCCAATTTTCTAAAAGTGGAACAGTTCTCAATATTCTGCAGTAGAGTCAATATTCAGTATTTACGTACATTTTGGTCAATAATAAACATTTCTCATTTTGTTGGGAATATTGCAGGAACACACATTTCCAATAAGAATTGTCTTTTTTGGGTTACTTAAATCTGAGTTACTTAGTACAGCAGTATCTCCAACACTATAGTTGTAATAGGAAAATATGAACAGCCAGTTACATTCTTATGTGTTCACTAGCAGAATTGTCATTATCATGAAATCTAATTAACAGATTTCCAATGGCAGTAGATTTTCAAGAAAACAACCTTTATTACGCAGCTGGGTATAAAATTTCACAGGGATTTAAAATGACTGGGGATATAAAATAATCATAATTTTGGCCTTGTTAGTATAATGGTTACCATACCAGAAAGCCCCGGTTCAATTCTCCGCATAACCAAAATATTTTTATGGACTAAATTTATTGGCTGTTGGTCCGGGTGTTAAATATGTATCAAAATAAAGTATTTATGTATGTATATGTAGTATATAAGTAGTGTTTAATCATAATACAAACTATAAATCTTTAGTATATGGCTAACCAGCTATATGTGATATGTGTCCTAGTTTTAAAGAGAAGGTAGTTTTTGCTTTCTTTGTGACTAGTTTATATGTTTTAGTAGTCCATTTTGTGATACAATGTATTTTGTGTTTTAAAACTTTTGTTAGGGCTATAGATTCACTACTGTAATATTAGTAACTCACTCATTAAAATCTAATATTATGAAAAAAGTTAAAATAAACTTTCACCAGTTAAGTAATCTACCCTACATTTAGGCTAAGTTTACTATTAAATTTTATACAAAAAGAAGTACATACATTGTATCCTGCTTATGCTAACTTATAAAGTGACACATACTGGTATAAATAAAATGAATCTTCATTTAATTTCTAAAACAAATACCACAATTATAGCTTATTAGCTTGTTAATGTTATGTCTGAGGTTAATTTACAATTGAATAAAATCAGTTTTACCAGAAAATTTTACAGAGAATTTACAAAATGTATAAAAGTTGGCATAAGGCATACCTCCTCCGACAGCCCACACACGGAATGCTTTGATTTAGTACGTTAAAAATATCAGAGGCGTCCACTCTGAGTGCCGCCTTCAGTTCATCAGTTGTGAGGATCTTATATTTGCGCATGAAGTCCTCGTATTCGCGCCCTTTCACTTGAGGATTGTCGCATATCAGGCCCATTGTGTTCAAATCCATTATCATCTGCAAACAAAAACAAAACACGCAATATTTAACAAAGAAAATAACAAAATAAGGTCAAACACAAGGAAGAGGTTGTTGGCCAAAAAACTTGCAAAATTTATGATAATGTTATCACTGTTGCTCGTACACGAACTCGAGAGTACCCCGCGAATAGTTACTATCTTTAGACCGCTCATTGTTGCTGTTTTGGACCGTAGACTTCCGAGTTTGGTGAATTCCACCTTGATTAATCTACGCTTGTGGTAATGTCAAAGTGCAGGGAAGAAACTTACAGTAAGATTTTCGTAGATAGTTAACGGCAACTGTCTTCTTTTTATAACAGGTTCCTTTTCGCTATTATAAATATCAACCAATTTCGCCATTTTGGTGAGTAATCACATAAAATCTTCCACAAAATACACAAACAAAATGACGACTAATTTCTCAAGGAATACACGTCGTGCGTTAAATTTGACAGCCATAGATATCAAGCGAATGAACTATCATGCACACCCTGAATCAATCAAGACAGATAGTAAATAATTCTAATTAGAGATGAGCAATGTAGCTACTGGGGTTATCGTGCACTGAATCGATTATCGACAAATATGTTTTCAAACGGTTCTATTGAAGTAAAGATATAACTTTGTCTATGGATTCTTGGATTATTAATTGCATGTTGTTATTGTTATTTTGATTGAAGAAAAGAAAGAAAGTTATTTATAAATAGGCAGCTGTAACTTAACAAATACTCATTCAAAATGTCTAAAATATTCACACCAACTAATCAGATTCGTCTTACAAACGTTGCTATAGTTAGGTTAAAAAAAGGTGGCAAGAGGTTTGAGATAGCATGCTATAAAAACAAAGTTTTATCGTGGAGAAATAAACTGTAAGCCTTGCTTAATAACCAGCTTATACATCAACTTATTATGCTTAGTAAAAATGTTGTATATGTTCGTATTATTCCAGAGAGTCTGACATCGATGAAGTATTACAGACGCATACAGTGTTCACAAACGTATCCAAAGGCCAAGTCGCGAAAAAGGAAGAGCTCGTCAAAATATTTGGCAAAGAAGACCAGACCGAAATATGCAAAGAAATTCTACAGAAGGGCGAGCTACAAGTTTCGGACAAAGAAAGGCATTCCCAGATAGACTCCTTAGTCAAAGATATTGCTACAACTGTTGCAGAAAAATGCGTGAACCCCGAAACGAAAAGACCGTACCCTGTATCTATCATTGAGAAAGCCATGAAAGATATTCATTTTTCAGTAAATGTTAACAAAAGTGCTAAACAGCAGGCATTAGATGTTATTCAACTGTTGAAGAATGAAATACCCTTGGAGCGGGCCCAGATGAGAGTGAGAATTCTATTGACCGGGAAAGATGCAAGGAAAACAAAAGATAAAGTTGTGAAACTTACAACTAGTGTGGAAGAAGAGAATTGGGAATCAGGAACAGCTAACATTATTTGTCTCATTGACCCTGGTAACTTCAGAACTTTGGATGAGCTTGTTCGAACAGAAACAAAGGGCACAGGTCAATTTGAACTACTAAACTTAAAAGAAATGGTAGAAGGAGACCAAGCATTGTAAAAGTAAAACCTATTTGTTAACATTTTGTAATTGTAACAAATTATATTAAAGATTTTGTGTTGAATTAACGTCTTCTTTGTTTTGAATTTGTTGTCAATACTTGTAATGAGTTATTCTGGATGCACATGCATCATATTTAGTAATATGTTAAGCATTCTGTAGGATCTTTAACTAAATACATAGTAGTTAATAGTGAGACAATTATGTAAATTTCAATTTTATTAAGTAGTTCACCTTACTTTTATTATGACATTGCAAGGTAAATTGCGTAAAATGGAACGAGTGAAGAGGTTAATGGCCTCAGCACTCGCGTTGCATGAGTTGCAATTCTCCCCCCTCCAAAATGCAACTAAGTCCCAAGGTTATCTTAGTCTCGAATAATTTTTGCTCTACTGCAGTGTAGCGCAGTTTAAGAATTTACCTCATCCTTAATGCGCATACAGTTTTAAATTCATAAAATCTAAATACGAATAGTGATCAAAAGATATTCTAGAACTAGTAAGATGAAATAAAGTTTAGTATTGATTGTGTTAATAAATGTGTCATCGATAGCTTGAATATAAAGTGTACAACACTAATGTTACAATAGAAAGATTAGAAAACCGGTAAATACCGTAACGTGAAACGAAACGTCAAAGTGAATGTACCGAAATGACAAATTAAAAAGTTTTTATTTTTCTCATATTGGTACGAGATTTTATTGATTGTTTTCTTTCATAAGATTTTCGGCCAGACGGCGACTGAAATTGCAAGTTACTGTGATATATTTATTTTCGTTATTTAACTATTCTTATCAGCCAATTAAATGAGCAGGGATATCGAGTTATGTCTATAAGTAATGGAAGGTTCAGAACTGGGTGGCGAGCAGCAATATTGTTTGAGATGGAACAATTTTCAAGCGAATATCACTTCTCAATTCGAGGCGCTGCGCGATGATGAGGACTTCGTGGACGTCACTCTGGCATGCGAGGGGCACAGGCTGGAGGCCCACAAAGTGGTGCTCTCGGCGTGTAGTCCCTATTTCAAGGAGCTATTCAAAGTAAGTCCATCTTTCACTCCCCACACTTTGATGTGTCACCATTACAATGACTCTAGTGAAAGTTGTTATGTATAAAACACTTGATCTACTTACAAATGCCATGTCTCGCGTTCCGGTTAAGTACTCGTGATTTCATTTATTTTGTACCTACTTTAAAATTCTGTTTCACAATTTCTAATTAACTCATTACCATTGGGGCTATACATTACATTTATGTGAAGGCACATAATGGATTCCTTCTACATTATATTGTAACAATGCATGCTAATAGCTGCTGATGGTTTCCTAATTTATGTATCAAAATACTGTTTCATAATCATGTTATAGAGCAATCTGGGGTCATTACAAAATGCAGTGTGCTGTATTCAACATGAACGTTTTATGTGTCTGGCTGTATGCATATTTAATCAGTTCACAAAGTTTGCTCCAAATTATAATAAATTTAAATTCTATGTTAACTTTCAAAAGATGCATTTGTTTTCTTTTTTGTGAGTGACAAATGAATGAGCAATAACATTGAGACAGTTTAATGGTGATAGGCATTTGTTTTAATTTATACCTATTGATTATACCTTTTTATAGTAACTTTTTTGTGTATTTTTGTAATATTTATATAATTAATTAGGTATATAGATTGTTGTTTTTATACACTACTAAGACATAAGCTGAACACAAATAAATCACAAATGTTTATTGCTTTTCACTACAAAGGAATGTTATCATTTGTATAAATAAACCTTAAGTACAATGTATAGATATATATGTTAATAGTCTCCCATCATCTTACACTTACATATCTGAAGTCCAAAGGTGATTAGTATAATAGCTACAATAAATCAATCACATCAATAACCATTTAAATGTGTATATTTATGTTGTTTGTTTGATTATTTAGAACATGGTACATATTAATATCATCTATACTTAAGTATATTGAGTATCTCTCAAAGGAGATACTCTTTGAACCCATAGACTGCAGCAGGAAATGATAAATCTACTTTTGCAATCAAACAAAACTAGTAATTCTGTATACAGTAGATCTTGTGAACAAATTTTCTTGTAACATCAATTGTTATCTAAACTTTATGATGTCATATCTCATCAATTACTAACTAAAGTGGTCACACTTTGAATATACACCAAATCTTCTATTAAAATTTAGCAGTTAATACTTTTTGCTGCAAAAAAATCCACAAACGAAAACTGCTGACAATAAAAAAAACGTCAACATTAATAAGTTTTGTTGAGAGTTCAAAATTACGACATTTACAGAAAACATACATACAAGACCATAATTGGCCAGTTACTGCAGAGAATTCGCTACTTCGCTCGCTCGGTCGATAATATGGTTTCTATAATTTCATATGCATATAGTGGCAGTCCCTATAGGTTAAATGAAACTGTCTTCATTTTAATTTTAAATGTTAATACTGATCTAGTTATTCCAGTAAAATAATGATCGTTTTCCTTGTACAGCTTATTACTTTTTTGTCAGCTACAATATTACAATGAGACTAAGTTGAGACTGTTCTTTTATATCAAGTTTAAAAAATGTAGTTAACTCCACTTTGTATAAGTCATGCCTTTAATTATAACATGTCTATATTCTATAAAGATACCATATTTTGTGAGTTCATGTTCTCTCACTCACATAACTAAATGAATGATTGAGTGTAAGAGAGATCAAACTTTCAAGTGTTTTCTTTATTGACGCGAGTAATACATACACCACTTATAAGAATAGAAAAACAAACTCTTTTAAAGATTTTATTATGATCTGTAAGGGTTCACCTCAAGTGTGTAAGCATAAATTGATAGCAATGTCTGAATGACAATTACCCATGATAGTGGATTTGTTTTATAGTTTCTTTGAACTTTATGGATTAAACAGAAAGGTAGTATGAAGAATACCTATTTTTCTATACAAATATTATTGTTAAACTGTTTGTAACATCCTGCAGGGTGATGCTTCTTCAATTCCTGTTAGTTTAGTTGCTTTACTTGTTCAATTTTTTTAGGATTTTCTTTTTTACCAGTTATTTCACATTGTTAGCTCTAATAACAAAATAGAATGTAGACAATTTAGATGACTATATTTAATTGTTATAATTATTTTAACATGACTTTATTATGTCTATGACTATGGTCTATGACTACCTTATGGGTTATTAAAGAAATACATCAACTTATTTTTTATATTTGGAAAATATTTGAAAAGATGAAATAAGCAAAAAGTAAATAAATATTTAAATTAAAAAAAACATTATAAATAAATAAATTGCCAATGACATCACACTAAGTCTTAGTTTAAAATTCAATCTATTTTCATAACATGTCTTTACTTTTTTTAATTGATAATATACCCATAATAATCCACATTACTTGCGTATTAGTTAGTTGGTTTTGTTATAAATAATACTAGAAAAAATAGATTAATTTATTACTATTAGATACATTTAAAGTTAAGAAGATAAGTGTAGCAATTTCATCACATTTTAATAATACTGTAAACGTAAAATATGCGTAAACCTATATCAAAATACCTAGTAAACATTTTATTCTAACTCTATATACATATAGTTATGGACAAAAAAAAGATTATATCCCAAAGCAAGGCAAAAAAAATACCTTAAGTTTATTAAGTTATCTTTAGTCATAATCATCTTGCACTTGCTTGCCTATGGGGAAAAAAATAAGAAAAAAACAGCAAGTAATTATTTGTGATAATTTGGTTACAATTAAATATAACACTTTTATTAGTGACATTGGTCTTAGCTTTATAATAAGGCTGTGAACTCTTCATATTGATTTTATCACATTCTAGGTGAATGTGATTCCCATGACATATTATAGTTTTTATTTTTACAGTTATTACTGTAGTTTTAATCTATCTATTGTAACAAACGACTAAAATGATTATTTACTTTGATAAAAATACTTTAAAAACATGATAAAGTGAATTGGCATTTAGTATTTGAGAATATGAGCAAAATCTTGATTTTATAGTTTTTTCGCTTTAAATCGTAAACGAAAAAAACCGAAGAAATAACTTAAAAACCACCTAAAGAACCAATCAGACTTATCTATATGAAAATAACTGGTTTAAAAAGCTTAATTTTTAATTTGTTTGACCACATCTATTTCTAATTCATAAGTCTAATTGACACCAAAACTTTTTTAATACAAAGGTAAATTATAACTACAAATTTTATGGAAACCTCTTAACAATATTTAGCTACAAACTCGAATCTTAATTGAATGCACCTTAAGCAAGATATGCATGCATATATGCATATCAAAAGTTGCATTCTAAATGAAATCCACCACACTTAATAATTTCAAATCAACTGACCATGGATTTTTATTAACATTTGCAGATATCATGGCCACTCACTTTTTGACTGTATGTTAATTTGTTGTGGTGTCTACTGTATTAAATACATATAAAGTTATAATATAATTATTTATAATTATGCTATAGTCTGGCGGGTTTCACAATATGCTTCACGCATGGTGGGCCAAGCTCAAAGTTTACCATACTTATGCAAGCATTAAGCAAGTTTTTGCCATAGTTGGGTGATAAATGGGTGTTCTGATAGTTAAATTCGCGTTTTGGTGTTTAATATAGTCATGGTTGGGAAGATGGGCTTATAGAAGAATTTTCTAGGCATTTTTTTTGGGATTGTAATGGCAAAGATCCAAGAAAACGGTATATTTTATATATGAGTACATATTTGTAATTCGTTGTTTTTGTAACTTCTTAGAAGTTGTACCTACATTTAAAGTTTTGATAGATTTGAAAGCATTTGTAATAGGTACATACTAAAATAGAGAGGTTTGTAATTATTCGTAAATAATTGACCAGGAGCGAGACGGGCTCGCGCATGAAAGGTTCCGTACGATTTTTTATAAATAAAATACGTCTGTGTTATGGGTACCCTTCTTAAATATTTAAATTATTGTATTAAAATTTAGTATTTGTTGTTATAGCGACCACAGAAATACACCGTATGTAAAAATTTCAACTCTCTAGCTATCACGGTCCATAAGACTGTGCGTCCGTCTATCACGGCCTGGTGATAGACGGACGCACAGCGAGGTCTCAGTAAAAGGGTCCCGTTGGTACGCTTAGGGTACGGAACCCTAAAAAATACGAGGTAGCCTGATAAGGACTAAACTTTTTCAAATCAGTAGGATAAGCTTTTTAGAAAAAAGCTTATTGTCTAGACAATGTAGAAAAAATATGTTGTAAAAGCACTGTCTGGAAGGCAATACAATTCCAAGAAACATACAGATCAAAATCTACCGCGACCTTGACGCGCTATGTGTTAAGTTTTTCATGAAACTGCGAAATCGACTTCGCAACGGAACGTTCTAAAGCCATAATAATTATAATAAAATGTCTCAAGTTGACGGCGGCTCGCTACATGGAGCGTTCGTTATCTCTTGTTATAGAAAATACCGACAGTGTACCAGTAATTGTATTTTGATCGCCACTACACGGGTGAACGTACCTACACACTTACTGTCCTCCTATATGTATGAGACTCGCATACAACGGCGTAATGCGGTTTCGTTTAAAAATAACTATGGAAAATTACTGACGAATTTCACTGAATTCCACCCGGTAGACGAGTCGTTTTACGACATCATCTCTACACGTATGTTTACATTGTATGTACTTTATATTTTATTGACGCGATGACAGCTCAATCTGACCTGTGGCCGCCTCACGTACCTAACGTTGTGGGTTCGATCCCCGGCAATGCGCTCGAGCTTTCTCGCACCCTCAAGTTAAGAAATCTGCCGCCAAGCACAACAGTGTATTGCAGCAGCATTCTTGCGAGCCAGTTATTACAGACTAGGCATGTTCCACCTTAGACCAGAGTGTCGGTGAATCGATTGGTTACGTGCTAGTCAAATGCCTGCTGTAATTAGTATTACAGCAGGCATTTGACCAGTAGGAAAAAAAAACTAGATGTCTAAGTCAATACAATTTATATATAATCAAATTGATCTCCTGTCTGCTTTTTGCCTGGTGCAAAACGCCCATCTTGTTCGCTGCATTACCGTGCTGAGTGGCGATGGCTAACCTTTGCACCAAGAACGGGTCATCTAAAGACCCCCGTCTTTGTGTGTAATTTCGAGTGAGTACATGTTATACATACGGTTCAACAGCGAATTCTCATCAAACTATTTATACGCCATACAGCTCCGAAGATTCGAGAAGAAACTTCGTTTTAATCTGCGAACGGACAAAGGAGTGTCTCAAATCTATAACTGCCCTTATTTGGCGTCGTCAGTAGTCGTAGGAGATAAAATACAGCTACGCTACCTACTTTCATTATGGGAATACTTGGCGTGTAGACGTTTGTTGCTTGTTTATCACAAAATGCGTTTTACAATATATCTCGGCCAATTTATCGTTTTGGCGAGTGTTTGCTCCGCACTTGTATCCTCATTAGCTCTAGAGAGCCACGGCTTGATCTTTTCTCTCAATTACGAGTATTATTGCTTGAATCGAGTTTTCTTCTTGAAAGATTTTGAAAGAATCAAAACCTTTTTATATAATATATTATTTACTATATATTTTTTTTTGACTTGGGAGAGATGTCTTTAGTTACTTAATTTATAATTTTTTTGTTTTCTCTACATCGGAATACTTAATCCACTCTCATTTGCAGTGACGGTTCTAAGTTGAATTACAAAGCTCTCTGTAAGAGTTTTTTTTTTCGTAAATCTGAATCGAAATCGTCTCTTAGCACTCACAATAAAAATAAAGTTAGAAAATCTCAAGGCCACTGTGTGCCACCAGAGCTTTCAAGTTGCGAAAATCTGATAATAATCGGTTCAGTATCTGTGACGCAACATGTGCATGTTTTTTTGAAGACCTACTTTGAAGGGCACGAAATAAAAATGAAAATAATCATAGTGTATACGCCGCCAGGTTAGAACTTCTCAATTCGTAAGCTTTGTGCGTGGAAGTTTCAGAAAACCTCACGAAAGTTTGTACACGGCTTTAGCTAAGACAAGAATTTATTAGAAGAATTTGCTTAGATCTCAATTTATTCATCCTCCATAGTCGAAAACTGCAAAAAGATTTCCGGGTTCGTGTTTTTGCCGCCGTCCTACAAATAGCTTACATAAAAAGCGTCGTGATCTTTTAAAACGTTTTAGAAAGTTGCATTTTGCACCATGCAGCTCTCACTGCATTTCATATTCTAGAATTAGCAGGATGTCATCAGCGTGGCCTTCTTAATTATCGCCGCTGAATTAGTTTTGCTTTGCTTACAATATGCATATGGTAATGTAAAGAATATGGAGTTGTCATGGGTCGCGAAATATGTTGTAATTGGCATGCAAAAATTTACGATTTAGAAATTCTCATCTCTATAGTTTTGTTGTTTTGTTTGTGCCAGTAATTTAGGTGGGATTTTGTTTTTGTATTATACGGTACGAGTATGTATATAATCGAGAAATATATTTAAAAAAAACTATGTAATTGGGTTAGCTCTAGCTTAATTTGGTACCTAATAAAGATTGATTACTTTTTAACCTCCGATGCAAATAGGATGAGTTATAAGTTTGACTTGTCTCTTTGTGTATGTTTGCGTATATGTGTGTGTTATATATATCTGTGGTTCCCGAAGCGATAAACCTTTGATTAAGTATTTTCTTATTTGAAGGGCATGTTAGTCGGAGCTGTTTTTAGCTAAGCTATGAAAATAAATTCGCTGCCACAAAATGGTAATTGACATATTTTACTTCCCTCAATATATGGGTATCAAATGAAAGGTATTGATTTGACACTATTATTAAATTCAAATCTATGTACTACAAAATGTTAGTTCGGGAAGTTTTCTACATTTTTAATTTACACTTATTATAGTTGGTATTGTTGTAAATAAAAAAAACAGGATGTTTGTCTGAGAACTACTTAACTTAGAACCACTGTGCTAATTACGCCATAGTAAAGACTTTTCTACCAAATTGTCCATTAGTCCTCACTTTAAACAATATATTTGTAGATTTTGTATGCACAATATTACCTGTATCACATGCATAGGTGAACCACGTCATCACTGGCCTTGGAAGTTTTAACCATAAGCATTCTATTTTAAAGTGCAAGATCTACGTCAATATCCAGCCGTTTTTCCTGTCCTACCTTAAAAAATGAGAAAAAATAAGGAGTATTAATCTGTTGGCAACAAGTTAAATGAGTGGAGGTTCGGAATGCGAGTATAGGTGCAGTGGTTTTTTCCAATATTACTTGCTGCTTATTTTTTTAACTGGTTGAGTTATATTTATCGAACTACATACTACCTATATATTGTTCTAAGTTCTAGATCGTTCTTTACACGTCAAGTTATCTTTAAGTTCAACACAGCTAAATGTTATTTAACTAATTGTATTATACGTTTTTACGCAAAGAAATGCTTAAGAGCGCCTTACTCAACCGTCTATCGTTAATGCAAGCACGGCCGAAAAGCTTGCTGTTTTATCCAATGCAATGTCTGAAAGAGAGAGAAAGCGAATAATTGGCCAAGTGCCAGTTGGGCTTGCGCATGATGGGTTTCGTACCATAGTTGTATGGGAGCCCCCCTTAAATATTATTTTTATTTTATAATTAATTTTTAAAGTAATTACATAATTAAATATTCTGTGAATGTATAGAGAGTAAATCAAAGTTCATTATAAAGATGGAGTAAAAAAAATGCTTAAAAATTACGTTTGTTGTATGGGAGCCCCCTTAAATATTTTTTAAGCTATTACGGTCTCTGAGATACAGCCCGGAGACTTAGCTCATACGAAGAAGAAAAATAATATAGTATGAGCTTTCTTAACATTTAATATACAGAAAATTCGCTAACATTCGTTTCCTTCGACGTGTTCAGCTCTGGCTAATGTGCAGTCAACTTAACTCAAAGAACTTTGATTGACGACTTAAAAGTAACAAGCGAATAAAACAGCTTGTTATTTTGTATAAAATACTCTCTATATAGGCTGCCACTTCTAGCTCAAGTATTAAAAGTCGTTCATGTAAATAAAATACTTTAACAAGTGTTTAAATAAATAATTTATCTATCTATTTGCACACTTGCCCGCTTCGAATCGTCTGAATTCGCCGTTCACACTTTCTTTCTTGGCTTCGATTCGTTCGGTGCGCCTAATGTACGATCACTCTTGCAACCATCTGATGAGTACTTACCAGTCTTCTTTTTCTTTACCTTATCCCACTTCATGTGGGGTCGGTACAGTATGTACGCTTCTTCCATACATCTCTGTCATACGTCATCTCTGTATCCACACACCTCCAGGTCGTATCGATGAGTCCCGACCATTAAAAAACAAGACTAACCTAAAAAAATCAAATACAAATACAAATCATTTATTGATAACACCAAAGTTAAATATCAAGAGAGTCAATAGAAGCATTTGTTTCCAGAACAACCCATGCCCCCACCCGATAATATTCATGCGCGACTGCGAGGTTTCGCACGTACGCGCGCTCCTGCAGTTCATGTACGTGGGTCAGGTGAACATTGCGCAGGCGCAGCTCTCTGCCTTCCTGCGCACCGCCGACGCTCTGCAGATACGAGGCCTCACCGACTGCTCGCACCACAATGATAAGGTAGGTAAACAAACAAACAATCATACAGAAATTACATACAAACAATCACACCTCTTTCTCATGAGGGTAGGTAGAGATCAATATTATCATTGTTAGAGACAATGGATTTCTATTGGCTTGATCCTGACTACATACCACGTTAAGTTTTCTCGAGATGTAAAGCGATCTTGTTATTTATTTCGATTTAATAAAAAAAAAAATTAAACAACAAGCTTATAAACTCTACTAGGGTTTTCTCCTGTGTCGGGGTTGCCATATACAGTATACTTACACACACACCCAATTCGAGACCGATCTCTCAAATAATTGTTGAAGCTTAAAACTTCTATCGGCCTACACGACTACAAAATTTTATTATGATAAGACAAACATTACTAAAGTTATTGTTGGATACATATCAGCGTACATAGGGACGTTTCTTGTTTTTTTTTTTTCAATATACCTACAGCTCAATTATCTCAGTCTAAAAAAGTTATGAATAAATGTAATCTTCTCTACCCTATGAGTTAGATTCATTATGTGTGTGATGTTTGAAAATATGGGTACATGTTGGCGTATATATATATGTATATGTGTGAACTGCTAGATGCTATAAATTTCTTATAGCAGAGCATAACATTAAAACAATATAATGTTTATGAAACATGACAGATACCATATGATTACTTGTTTTGTTATGTCTCATCCTGCATTTTTCTTTGCATTCAATAACGAAAACAAATGATGCGGCCTTGAAGACCATAAGTCATTTTGGCGCGGAAATGATGCTCTAGTCTAGTAGAATGAAATCGTGACAAGAATATAATTAATAATAAGAATATTATTTGGTTTACGTTAAAAATTATCATCAACAGTTAAGCCCTACTTTTTGTGGTTTCACGTATCTGTTGTTATTTTTCCTTAATGACTGTTATCAGCATGTTATCAGTTTAATGTCCACACTATCTGTGTCCGGCTAGCGAGCGCTCGTTCCGTTTCAGAAAGCGAACCGAAAGTCCCCGCCCTCTCAGCTGCGCAACTTGCTGAGCGCCAAGCCGTCTGGCGCGCAGTGCACCGGCACACCCAAACCCGCGGGCCAAGCGGAGAGCGCGCCGCCCGACGAACCCGAGCCACCCGCACGACGCACGCCCAGAAACTCTCCCGACGCCAGAAACAATCTCAACGATGAAGCTCCCTTCCAAACTTCTAGTCAAACGAGGCCTAATAACGACGACTTAAGTGAAATGCCCAGCTATCCCTCTCTCAGGGTGAAAACTGATCTCGAAGCGCCCGAGGTGAAAAATGAAGAGAGCGACGTTCTCATGGACCCGGGGGACCCGGAGCGGCCGGACAAGATCCAGGAGTTCAGTGCGGCCGATCTGCTCGAACCTAAGATGGAAATGATGGAGCAGGAGGCGAGTGACGACGAGCGCTCCAACTACCCGCACATGTATCCGTACGAGAACAACGCGCTCGCCAACCCCTTCGCCGCACTACAAGGTATACATACAGTACCGACCCTCATCAACCGCCCTGGCAAACCTCTCACTGTATCACTATTGACCACAGTTCTCCCTTCAGCAGGTAACATCGATCTCATGTCCGGAATCCCCGCGGACCTTCGGGAAGAGAACGCGGAAGGTGAGTGTCTCTATCTGTCTCTTGTCACGTCATTTCACACGCACAAGTCGACTCGGACAGCCGCGCCCCCGGCGAACCTCCTAAATCCCAGACTCTATTCGATAACGCTCGGTCAGAAAGTTGCGCGGTTCGTTGTAATGGTGGTCGGTAGGGTAGCTAGGCGCGCGGGTGTCGGCCGACGCCGCCGCCGCGCGACTCGCCGCTCCGCTCGCACGGTCCCTCGGCGGACAGACGGCCTCCGAGCAGCCACGTCGCGAGCGTCGGAGCCGGGATGATACTGTGGGCGGTGCGGGCGGGGCGCGGCGAGCGGGCGGGCGGGTGGCGGCGGCGGTGCGTTGGTGCGATCGTGGTGTTGTTGGCAGCGTGCGGAGCGGCTGCGGGCGGCGCGGCCGCGGGCGCCGGCGTGCAGTGCGCCGTGTGCGGCCGCCGGTACAGCAACGCGTCCAACCTGCGCCAGCACGTGCGGCTCATCCACGAGGCGCAGCCGGTGGCGTGCGCCACCTGCGGCCGCAGCTTCAAGACGCCGCTGTACCTGCGCCGCCACACGCTGGCGCAGCACGCCCCGCCGCGCCACCACCTCAAGCCGTCGCCCCCGCCGCCGCTGCCCGCGCCCTTCCAGTAGCGGCCGGCGTCGGAGCGCCTCTAGTCTGTCGGAGTCAGCCGGGGGCCACCACCTCCCGCTTATTGTGTGCCTTCTGCGATATACTGACCGAGTTCCGCGCCGACACCCGGCGACCTCCCGCCTCCCGCACCCTACCCTCTCGATACCAGACAAAAACTCAATATGAATTACGAATTAGAACATTATTTCTACGAAAGGGTCGGCTGATGTTTACTTAGTCATCAAGTAGAGCATGGGGAATTCGAGCTAGGTCGCCCTTGTCCGGAGACGGCATACGCCGCGGTCGGCTGAGTCACCGGCGAGCGGCGATGAGTCGTCGGGAGATGGTCGGCGCGTCGCGCGGTACCTTCCTTTCTGACAATAGACTGATTGTTGTTAAAGCATTTGTTGCGACCGGTGCTCGTTTTATAACATAGGATTATTTACTGGTTATATATTTATACACACTACAGTACATATACACGTGGACCGACTGCGCCGCGCGGTTTCGCCCGCGTCTACTGGTAATATAAGGTGTATTTTCGTAATAGAGTGAATATTTTGTACTGCGAGGCGGGCGAACTCGCGCCGCGTTCCGTTTTTATTTACCCGAGGGAATCTATCGCTTCTACATGGGGTGCATAGGTTCTGTAAACACCAATACTGATATTTTTATACACAATAGTTTTATCTTTACACAAATGTTATTTGTTGAGTGATTATGGCTCCCGGTCAATAGGTGTGGGGATGTACAGTCTTCGAAATCATATAATGTATCGCGTAATCTATTATAAATAGTTAGGAATTATACAATTTTGCGTTCACATTATCTGTCTGGTCGGTGTATGAAGCTAAGTATAGTAGTTTGGACTGAGTCTTATCAGAAAAGCATAAAGCACAATGTCATTCAATGAATTATGAAAGCAATGGTTAAGACTGAGATATGACACAATGCCATAATCTGTAATTGTGCTGTGTTTGAATTGAATGTGTGTATACATGTAAAGTAACGCAAACTATATATAATCAAGCCAAAAATTAAAAAACATGTGACATGAAGCAAGGCTGGTCCTAAGTGACTAAATGAAAGGAAAGAATGCGATTTAATATCTTATTTTTTCACCTTGATAATGGATGTACATAGTTGTAATTTCCATTAAAAAAAACGTATTTATTTATATGACGAAAAGTGGATAATGAACGATTGTATAAGTATTAGATGGACGTCGTTATATTTTTCAAATTATTATTATTTACTTGCCATTAATATCCCAATTTGCCCAGTGTGATGGTAAAATACATAATTATTACATATTTTTAGCAATATTTAAGTGAATTTATTATTTTTCTTTTTAATAATTTAATATTTTTATAAGTATGATTTTCTTATATAGATCGGGTTTTCTTTTTTTTCCTAGTAAGTTATACAGGGTGTTAATGAAACGTCGACAGATTTGTCATGTGGTCGATGTCAATATACGAAACTCTTTGTATTACATTTTTTAAACGTTATATCAACAACTTATTTTGTCAGCAAAATGTAATAATAACATTTAATATATAATTGATATATAACATACAATAATAAAAGTTAATGTAACAATATTTTTTTCTTACGATTGTTGACATCGATTGCAAGGCATTGAGTGCCATAATGTGCTGACCTAGGTTAAAATGATAATTGTTTTTTTTTCGGTTTGATCGATGATATATTAAGTTTGATGTGTTACAAATCGATACCAAGAAAGCTGCGGATTACGTATTATTATCAGTTTAACCCGCGGTGACGCAACCGCGGCTTCACGCCGAAATGACTTTAACGCCCGGTATGAAAAAATTGCCATGAAATAGAATGTCTAGTCATTTTGTAACAAAAGCATTTATAAGGGACTTTGTATTTGAAATGTATGATTAGGGTTGTGAATTACAATATATTTTTTGTCCTTAGAAAAGTGTTGTAAAAAAGTATTGGAGTGATCTCAAGTGACTTTCTTCCCATGATCTCTAAATTATCTTTTTGCATTTATTTTTAAAATGTTTAAGGTTAAATGTTATTACGGAAATTAATTGCAATAATAAAATTACTCTTAAAATAATTAATCGCTTGTACATTAGTAATTGTAATTTAAAGGCACGTTTTTTATAATTAATTTTAATTCCAATTAATAAGTTAAGGCGCTGCTTACATTATTGCCATATTTATAAAATATACAATGTAAGTAAAAAAAAAACTCAACACAGCTGAAAAAATATTAGAACCTTAATCGTTAGAGCATTATAATGTAATAATAAAAAAAATGTTTAGAATCATTTAATCAAAAATACTAAAGTAAATGTTACATTCGATGTCACTAATACTTTTCATTTTATGAACATTCTGTTGTTCAAAATAGTTTTTAGGAAAATTAAATATCAGAAAAGAACATGACACATACTATATAATATATATTACTAACACACACAGTTACAAACCTACACATACAAAAATTACCTCTACTAAGAGTTACTAAGCTCAATATTGGTATCTGAGATTAACTCTTGGCCACTACGCCCGGTTTTTTGGACTGTCCGTAAGCTTACACTTTCAACTTTAAATAGGTATATTTTTTCTTCATAAAACAAATGCCGGCTTTACTTTTCAGACCACCTGTGTTTAATCATCTACTTTGTAATTCTTAATCAAGAATCGTCTTATCTGAACAATTAGGAACGGCTATTTTTTATTTTAATATTATGCATTTTATATGTCGGTAACTTAAAAATAATAATGTTATTTTATTTATTGTGTCTAACAGTAGCTATCTACTGATTTACTAAACAAAGAGTTGCAGACTTTCCTAAAACCGACGGTGACTTTCAAAATATACATCTACACATACCAATTAATTATTATTTTTACAATACAGATAGATACAGACTGTTGAAGTTATACCACAATTACCTGCCATAGATATACATACATTGTTATACACATGCCGTTAAATATGAAAGTTGACTGTTTAATAATAGTAACAAATATTTCCGTTAAACCTGATTTTATGAACAATGTCTACAAAAACTAGTATCTCGTTTGAAAATCATCATGTGCATCGCTTGTGCATGGATTTTATTGTACATACATTATATATTTTTTATTTAATCATGAAATAAAGTATTGCGACAGAATATGTGATTTTTCAATCTTTTTATTCTCGACCAATTTTTTTTCGTTTCTTATTATTTATTTTTTTACGTACACGTTATTATCTTTTTGTAGTTGTCGGTCACAGAGGTTCTTGGTGTTTATCGGGTTAATTATTTATAATGACTTTCAATGGTATAAGATAAGTAAGTACTTATACGATACATCTCATTCTGAGATGCTTAATGTGGTTTCGCAATCATTGGTTATTTATTTGATTTAGAGATAGCTAAATCTAGATCCAGCTTCTCTTATGTCGAATGAGTTAGCTCATAAGACTCAGATGTGGTGTCATAATCAGTGTTAGTCTGAGAGATTTACATAATCTAGCCATAAGAATGTCTTGCAAGATTTCTCAATTCACTGCTGTATGCAACTTTTATTCGATGTTTGATGCATTCGACATAGCTTATTTGAAGGGTGGGTATTTAAGACGGACATTTATTTAAATTTTTGTTTTAGCGCAAAAGTTGCTTGTCTTGACATACTTTTTTCTTTTAATTTTTGTTCCCTAAAACCAGAAGTTTGTTACGTATCGCTTTAAGCTCACATTATTTGAACTATATTTGTGTAGTTTTTTTTTTGTTATATTTGTATGTATTTTATTCTGTATTTTATTTTGTTCTACATATTAGTTTTCACACTTGGCACGTGTATAATTTGTCGTGTGGTTGTAGTGGCGGGCCGATGGGACGGGCGTCGCAACCGCCCTGTTCCGGACGCGGTGTGGTTGGAGCAACATCGGCGAGCGCTGCCCTTCGTCCTTAAGCGAGAGAACGAGCGAGGCGGAGCGGCAGCGCCAAGATTTGTGAGTTTATTGATACTAATTTGTATATTATGGGTTATTTTATTGTATATTTGGATGGTACGGGAGAAAAACGCAGTTTGTTTTTTTTTAAACACATTCACACACGGCTGGTAACCCCATACTGAACCATTTCTAGCTCGTATTATGGTTGCTAACACAACTGATATACTTCATAAACAAACATATTATATATATAAATACATATTTAACACCCAGACCCACAGCCAACAAATTTAGTTAAGCACAAAGATGTTGACCGGGCTGGGAATCGACCCCTGAACCTTCTGATTAGCAGTCTGGCATGGTAACCTTTACGCCAACGAGGTCGTCAAAACTTCAATATTGTATATTTGGATGGTACGGGAGAAAAACGCAGTTTGATTTATCTATAAATAGAACATTTTAATGTTAGTTACCTTAAATATTACAACCGAATGAAAAATAGATATTTAAACGTACAATGTACTAACCTATAAATAGAAAAAAGGTTTTTACTTCCAGTATATTAGTAGATCGACACTGTATAGCTACAATCCAGTTTACTTTTTAATTGTCATTATTATTTACTTTAATCCAATCTTTGACTTTGACATTTCGGCTGTCCTGCTCGTATGTCATACTTTTAACAACATACCCTAAACAAAGCTTTTACATGTATAATAATGATTTGTGTAGATAATAGAGGGCAAACCAATTGCCCTGTGCTGCTAAGATCGCGTCCGTCTTAAAAAGCGACGTATTCTATGAAAGTATAGAAATATAGTGGCCGTATCTCCATGGCTGCGAATCGTAAGACTAATGTGATTGATTTTGTCGCTTTGGCACATATCGTTTCTCTTGCCTAAAGCGGATGCGAGACAAAAACAAAAGAATGGAAAGGTAGCCCCAGTTACTTATTTCCATGCGTTTAGATTTCCTTTGCTAGCTAGGTTAGCTGCGCCCACTGGCCAGGTCACTACGAAAGTTTTCTCTACCATTTCATCGCATCTTCAATTGGCCTTCTTTCTTCTTATCATCTTTATCTTCAAGTCTACAATAAGCACTAAATTCCTTAGCCAGTGCACTGGCTAGTTTGACTATACACATTCAGTTGACTTACTGAAGTGAGAAATGATACAAGGATTTGACCTCAGACTAAAGGAATAAAGGCAGACGCCGCGGTGTCGAACTTACGAGTGACTGTAAGTTCAGTAATACTAAATGCTCCAGTAATACGTTTCCGCCCGCAGTCGCTACCAAGCAACTCTCGCGTCAGACGGCTCCGCAGTTGTCACTTCGCAGCGTATCTTTCTATTAAATTATGCCGTATATGCCGTATACTTAATTTATTTGATATAATAACAAATGCTAAGATACCAGTTTTTTTTTAGATTTCCCGTAGACCCTGACTTACGCCAAGATTGGGTCTCCATTGCTCGCCAAAATCGAAAAGACGAAACATGGCCATAAAAATAAGAGATGAAATTTTTTGAAATGTTTAATTTGAAACGAATTTTTTTTTTATCAAGGAATGGAGAATGCTCATGAGTCGCATGGAGCAGACCACAAGGCTAACCTTATTAAGTAAATTGTTTAGAAAATTTTGAATATACGGCTTCACCATATATCAAAACTAAAAATGACCGTGAAAAGTGTAAAATTAGACGCCAAAAGGCAATATTTCAATAAATTGGTGCAAAATAAAGGCGTGTTAAATAATTATCGTCACGTGTTTTAATTACTACGTCAATCTCAGTCACTAGAAATAGGTACTAATAAAGTACATCTAACATTTTAAGGTATTTTGTTTGCTGATACTAGCAGCATTACACGCACACGACGACGCATGTCGCTACAGTGTAAAAAGTACGTGTCTATGTGTGTCACGCACACATGTATATAAAGTCGCATTCACTCGTGCGCTTGACACCGCGGCGTCTGCCTTTATTCCTGTAGTCTGAGGGATTTGACCTAGTACGTTGCTTACATCAATCTTATGGATACCTCGAATAGGGTGGTCTCGTGAACTCGAAAAAACACTGACGTACTTCTAGCTATCAGTTAACCTTTATCTGTGTTAAAGTGAATAATATTATGCTTTTTAATTAAGAACTTAGCTGTCAGGTAAAGTTTTTACATTACATTAATTTTTAAAGCTTTCGATAAGATTTCTCATATCGACTCTCACGATATACCTACATATGTATATTTACAGCTTGTAAATAAACAATAAACAAAAAATTATCATTTTTCCTACTATTATTTCTCAAGAGATGAGAAAACGAATACCAGTATCAGGCAATGCGGTGGGTTATCAGAAATGAGCACATTATATTTTTACTGTTGTTAAAATGGCTGTAATTGAATGGCGTTTCGGAAGTTTATCAGTAACAAAGCTACTTGGATGAATGATAAAATCAACTATACATGGTATGCCAGCGTGCTTCGGACGTGTTTTGTTAAAGCGTATCCATTTAAATAACAAGTTGTACTGAGACCTTCATTACTCTATTTTTTATTTGTTTTCTGTTTGGTTCCTTTTTTATTTTTAGTTGGTCTCTAAACCAGTATTTACTCAGGAAATATCATGTTGTCGATTATTTTACCTTTAATAGTAGCACTGGACATATTTATTCGTATTCGCATATTCAGTAGATATATTTAGCGAATAGTTACCAATGTGAAGACGGGATTTTTAATAAAGTAGTTTTCTTATTTGGCGAATACAAAATGATTTTGTGTTCGTTTGTGAGAGTGGCCTTATTTGCCTGTGTTAACTTTTTCGGGTTTTTGTCAATACTTTGTCGAGTTATGTAATTTTCGAATACTAGTTTGTCAAATTTGTCAATACTTTTGTCGAATATAGCAAACATCGAATAGCGACGTGAAGAACCAGCATTCATTGATTTTGATTGATTGATTGAAGTATCAGAGTTGTTTATTAATAATGTGTTTAGAAAAGTAATTATTCCACGTGGTTTCAGCTTTGTATATACAATATTTATTTATTCGTATATTTTATACTCGATTATGTAGGATTTTGGAGAGTTACTCGTATTTTCTGATTTTAAATATAGACGATGCTTCGGATATTGTCTAATAGATTGACTTTTTTATATCGTTTGTCAACGATTTCATAATGGTAGTACAGCGATCGATACAGCCGCTAATTAATTAAGAAATATTAATCATCAGTTATGATATCTTAAAAATCTCTATGTCTACTAAATAAACTGAAAACTTGAACAATGACGCGACGAGATTCCACAGCATGAGTATCTTTATTATGTATTTATTATACATATACATATGTATTTTTGAGTGTAAACGTTACAGTTGCAGTTAAATTAAATAACTGAGCTATCCGTTTATTGGATGTGTTAATAATATTTAAAATAATGTTTGTGTTACTTTTTGTACCAAACAGAGCCTCGAATATTACGAACACATTCAAAAGAAATGTTAACTCTATAATTCATTATGTAATGAAAAACATAATGAATTATAATAATTTATAAAATTGAAATTTAAAACTTGTTAATATCTTAGTTATTTTTTCTTGATTTTCTGACTTTTAACTTTCATATAAAACTTAGTAAAAAAATGTCTTTTAGCTATAAACATTTATAGGTTACATTAACAATGTAATATACCCTTTATAACGCTAAAACAGGAAACTTATACTTCGGTGCAAGTAAAATAGTAATAAAGTTGCGTAAATCAGTAAAGCAACAGTGAAGTAAAGCCAGGATAATACGTCTTAGGCGAAATAGTACCTGCAGAAAAGCGAATAAAGTACCTGCTGTAAGGCCTGTTTTAGGACGAAAGACTCTCCAGAGCATCGTTTAGAGCTATGTATTTGCGTACTATTCTTACATATATTTTCGTGTATCGTGTACTTTACACGATAGACATGAATGTTTTAGTAAGAATAGCTCAAGAGTACAAGCTGTAGGAATTCACTTTCATTTGATTTCTGTGTGATTATTGTAAAACTATATGTGTGACGAATAGATTAAAAAACTGCTATGCATAGGAAACAGTTTGAACACAGTATCAAAAGTACTGAAAGCCTTTAAATAATTTACGTAATTTCGAAACTATTCTGAGACAAAATATTTTTCAAGTAAAAGTAGAACACAATACATAATTACAAAAATACAAAAGGAAAAAATATAACGGCAAAATTAATGTCAAATGAAAATCAATCCCAAAAATATTAAGTGTCGTAAGTAAAAATTACAGAGATGTAGGTATTGTTTTCGTTAACTGAATTGTTTTGAAACACCGTGACTTTATTGACCATAAGATTGGCGACGCTATCTTTAATTAGCAATAACTACAATACATTCGGAAAAACAAGATGTGATGAGTTTTTTCTCTACGATTAAAAACTTTTACCTCCTAAAACTTGAAACTTTTCATAGCGCTTTTCTCGAATAGTCGAATACACGACGTTTTCTCCTCGATATACAGTAACAAAAAAATATTTACCTGTAAAAATGTGATCTGTGCGTAAGAGAAATTTAAGTTTCGTAAATTACCTAAACATGTTAGATTAAAATGAATAGATAAGATAAATATTTAACCGCGCGCGTGCTATAAAAATATTCGCGTTGGCCATCAAAATGATTCGGTTGTTGTGTTATCACACATCAATATCACTACGGGTTATCTCTGTGCGTGGTTACGTCACGTTTCCTTGTCTAAACAATGGAAACATTGGCCCTTGATTGGAAAGTCTTCAAACTTTACTCAACTCAAAATCTCGAAATTATTTTGGAAGTTAACATTAATTCTGAGAATTATTTGTGTCAGTTCCTCAAGCGTAATCGGCTGGATGGTTATAGATTATCGTATATCGATTATTTCGTTTGAGGTTTCATATGAAAATGTAGAAGTGACGTAGGTTAACCACAGGTACGTGGTCGTCACGTCATTTAATAAAAGATATAGTATGTCACGAAAAAACATAGTAATGCCAAGATACAGGCATAAATGAAATACAAAAACCATAATGCAGTGTTAGATATTAGACGTCTTCACAAGACGACTTTTGAAATTTAGGCTAGTCTTAGTAGAAGGTTGTTGTTAATTTTAAATTTATTACTGAAGTACTTTGACTTTTGTATGTACTCTTACATCTTGCGTTGGAACAAGAAACTTATGATTATAAACATTTGAGACTCATAGTGAAAGGTGTGCCTTCCATAGATATCCAATAATAGCAACTAATAAAATAACGCGTCAAACGATTTTATGATTTTAGATAATTTATCCAAATAATTTCCTATTCAGTACAAAATGAATAGTCAATTTCATAAAATGTCTATAAGTTTATGTAGATAAAGAGATATGTACGTTTGATATTTGTTAACGTTTCGCCTTATTTTTTTGTTTGTTTCGAAAGTCTATGTACATTTATATATCCTGCAAACATTTTAAGCGTCTACCTGTCATCGTTTTTGATATATAGTATTATTGTATGAGAACCACATATTTTTTTTTTAGTATTTGTTGTCATAGTCGCATAGAAAATACATGATTTGTGAAAACAACAGCTTTCTAGATATCACGGTTTTTGAGATACAGCCTGGTGATAGACAGAGAGCAGAGGCTTAGTAATAGGTTCCCGTTTTTAGCTTTTAGGTACGGAAACTTAAAAAAGAGCAAGAAATGTACTGTGTTCATGAAACACAAGCTGCGCCCTGCAGTTTTGCTCGGATTTATGCGGGATTAAAACTAACCCAGTGTCATCTTGCCTTTAGCGTCAGTGTTATCATTGTCGTTAACAGGGATTAGGGTGTATGGCCCACTCAGATGAATATAATCCTACTTCTTACTAATATTATAAATGCGAAAGTTAGTGATTATTTGTGTGAAAGTGTGTATGTTTGTTACTTCTTCAGGCTCAAACGGTTGGACCGAGTTTGATAAAATTGGGTATGGAGATTGAAAAAAGCGAGTGTAGCTCGGTGGTAATAACGTCTGCTTTTCAATCAGAAGGCTCTTAGATCGATCGCGACCCTACCAATGACTTGTTTTTCAAGTGTTTTATGTGTGGATTTGCACTCGTTTTACGATGAAGGAAAACATCGTGAGGAAACCGGCATGTTTGAGGACCACAATATCCGAGGACCTGTGTAATCCGCCAACCCGCACTTGGTGGATTATGGGATATATTTCTCTCCTCGTGAGAGAAGGCCCTGAGTCCCAGCAGTGGGAACGTATAGTGCTGCTTATGCTGGGCATGGAGATTAAATAATAGGTCGTAAAATAGTGAACCAATAAGAGAAACTGGGCGGGGCGTATGAGTAAAACACGAAGTATACGGCGATAAACTTTGGACCTTGCGATTTTGTCACTTCAGCCCGTGACGGTCGCTGAACTTGTTCTATTAATATTATTGCAAAAACTGTGAGTTACGCAGTCTGTCTGTCTGTAAAGTAATAAACAGATGGTGCGACGGATAAGGAGACATTTTTGGTACTCAAAAAGCCTAAGTAGAGCTCGATGTACAGTTCTGTGAACTAGTTTGAAAGCCTTTGAACTTTTATTTTATATTAGTATCTTTTACTTGTGTCACAAATAAAGAATTTTGTTTGTTTGATGACAGAATAAAGTAGAGTCAAAGTTTTTTTTGTGTCAGTAGTGTTTATTTTGTATTTAACGACAACTTTAAAGTCAACAAATTTTCTATTCAGCATAAAAAAACTGCTGTTTTAATTGCTATTTAGATTTCGAAAGTAGCTGCTACAAAAATGAACCTACTTAATTTACTTTTTATAAATTTAATTTTCCACAATTTCTAAAAGTTTTCCTCATGTTGGCTCACGATAGTACTGTAAACCAACGCCAAATACAGACTTCCTTATTAAAAAAATCCGAAATGGAGCATGACTTCTTAGAATCAATAGTGTTGCAACGGTAGCCTTTCAAAAACCCATCACATTTTTTGTACCGCTTGTGCAAGTAACTGTTATTCGCGCAAATAGCCTTGATGTAGGTCCGCTATATCTATAAGTAGGTATATCTGTGCAATCTATTTAATACATATACGAGAATCGTCGTGATAATCCAAATATAAAAACTTATTAAAAGTTAACAAGGTGCGGCACGCGATCTTGCCTACGGTACTCTAATATCCTTTAAAGACTTGATTGTGGTATAAAATGTGTAGCAGTCATACAATTTATTTGTTCAATATGTATCATATGATGACGTGTTAAAAATAATTAGAACATATCCTACTAATATAATAAATGCGACAGTATGTTTGTTACATCTTCACGCTCAAACGGCTAAACTGATTTTTATGAAATTTGGTATGGAACTAGGTTAGACCTTGGATTAATACAGGCTACTTTTTATCCCGTTTATTTTTGTCCTGGATTAACGCGAGGAACACCGCGGGTGCAGCTAGTATACAATGTTTTCTTATCATTGTGGGTTTGTTACTAGGTAGTACACCTATGTGTAATCAATCGTAGCCATGCCATGATTTAGATAAAATTGCGAAAATATGAAACTCTGCAAAAATCACGTGATGTTCGTTGTTTGTGGACGCCCTTCAGTTATTGTTCAACTAGCAGACCTGGCAAACGTTGTTTTGCCTTATTCATAAAACTTCCAAAAAACCGACATGACTGTCGTTGTAGACATATCGTTGATTGACAATTATGTAAAATGTCATAAGGTTACATTATAAGCAAATTAATATCATCATCATTAGCCATTGTTTCAAATCCAACAAGTAGTTTTTGCGTGAAAAGGAACAAGCTAAAGTTTTGTATGGATGAATTTCGCGTTTGAAAGAAAGAACATACATTTATTGTGCACCAAAAAAACACATAAAATTTACGATAAACATACATGAGTACTAAGTACTCTAGCGCTGATTTTCATTTTGCGCTTATAATACTCGTATTATCGCGTAA
This sequence comes from Mellilla xanthometata, assembly GCA_035578125.1. NCBI lineage: Eukaryota > Metazoa > Arthropoda > Insecta > Lepidoptera > Geometridae > Mellilla > Mellilla xanthometata. The sequence continues at coordinate 11,791,888 of JAPUBQ010000006.1, forward strand.
GATCGAAATTGAGCTCATTTGTTTGATCTTCGTGATTACTTTGTCCTTAATGACAACCAAGGCAGGAAGCAATGAAAAATTAAAAAAAAAATAAGACAAACTTGTAGTCTAAAAATCGATTACAATTTAAGAAATACTGAACCGCTTCTATAAATGTGTACCTAGCATTCGGGAAGTAACATTTAAAAAAAATCGGTTCATAAATAACGGAGTAAGTAAATGAACAAATACAAAAAAGAAATTACTTAGCAGATAAACGTATCTTCAAATCGGAAAAATTTAATTATGATTTCGTCTTTTGAAACGTATCCTCCTCTCATTTCTAGATCAAACTGGGCGAAGGCGTCGAGATCCGAGAAGAACTACTCCGGGGCGTGAAGTGGGGCGACTACAGGAAGGTGACACGAGGGTTGGCAGCCGCGCTGTTCTCTCCCATCGAGCTGGCCACCTGCTCGGTGACCGGGCAGCGCTGGTCGCGGGCGGGGCAGGAGTCGCGCCCCACCAAGCCCCCGCTGGACCGGCAGAGGGTGCACGCGCTCATATCCTACGTCAGCAGACATTTCCCCGACGTGGAAGTGAGCAGGATCAAGCAGGTGCTAGCCTACAAGTGCAAGGAGAACTGCGCTGCGCTTCGCATGAGGACGGCCAGGTACTTTGTTTATTGTTGTTGTGTAGCTTGTTCACAGCCGCATGCTTGAGGGGGACGTGCATGTAGGGTTCTTTTAAAGGGTGGCTAGATTAACAAATTTTGTTCTACGACATCTTCTCATTCTGTAGTTTGCCAAAAAGAGAATACTATACTTTAAAAGGTTTGCGTTAATACGATGTACGTTTTTTTGTTTGTAAAAGGTAAAATTAAAATAAATACGAGTATATCTAGGTGCTAACTGAATGCAATTTCATAAGTGAACTAAAATTGACGGATGCAATGTTCTTTGAGTCTTGTGCTACTGTTAGCTTAAGGTGAGGTGAATGCATCGCCTTTTTAACCGATAATATACGATTATCTTCAATCACTGCCAAAATAGGTGTTATATTAAAATTTCTTGGATTATTTTTTCCGCGACGGAATGGAGACCAGTCTGGGGTGAGAGGATGTTTCTGTGTGTTTTTACAAGCCAATGTTGCCATTCCAAATCGAAAAGTTTCAAAATGACCTGTGTGGTTAATCCATTTTTTCTAATCTAAAAACAAAAAAAAAATAGGATACTCAAAGTACCTACGAGCATGTACTGGGTGGGCAAAACTACTGGTAGGTACTTAGATTGTTTTTTATTATAATTTGAACTAAATCTAATTTCAAATTCTGCTACTGCTAGTAGTCAGTTACTATGATTATCTGGTAAAACAGTGCAACGAACATAGTTTACAAAAAAATTAAGCCTTTTTAAAATTGAATCTAATTTAATCTATCGTGTGATTAATGTGACCGATTAGTAAAGTATATGCGAATTACATAACTGATAACGCGATAACAATGCAGGATAACACCTAGTTCTAAATTGGAACAGATGTTACTAACCGAGAAATGAATAATGTAAAAATTCTTTTGTATTTTTTATCTGTCTTCAAAAAGTAGAGAATAGAGAAACAGTCTGCCTGTTCATGTTTAAGTAAATACATATATAGAGTAGTTTGGACGTACACATATACAAGTATACACACATATATTTAGACTAATATTATGGTTTTAAAGTTGCAAGGGCCTTAGCCTATTTTTAACCACGACGGAACGGAGAACGTTATGTTTTGAGGCAAGAGGATGTTTGTGCAGACTAATGTTATTGGTTTTCACTATTTATCTCCAAAACTAAAGTAAAAGTAAAAAAAGAAAAATATTTACATAAATATCGTTACATGACAATATTTAAATACGGAGACACTTGAAATTAGAAATGAATGTGGTCTTATAATCACTTAAATGTCTAAATATTATGAGTTTTTAGCAGCGGGCTAACCTCAGCATTGCCAGTATCTTGGGGGCTTTATTAGGAATTATCTTATTTAAACTAACTAGTAGTCCGATTTTGTTTAAACTATCAGTAATGGGTTGAGATTTGTTCGATGCATGGCTTTGGATAAGTCTCATAATGACAACTCACCTGAAGGCGCTACTGCAAACGTGTTTTGTACAAACCGATGTTGCCACGTAAACCCAAAACTACAAGTCCGGTTTAAATGTGGTTTTTATTCACAGGTTTGTGTTTGATTGGTGCATGCTCTTAGACCAGTATTATGGTAACAACTTACTAGAGGAGGCTGCAGTACATATTATAAGTACTTATAGTCAAAGTCAAAGTCAAATACATTTATTGCTTCGTTATGGCATAATTAAGATGTTATACATTTAAAAGGTAGGTATCTCATAACGGACCCTGTTCGGGTATCGCAACACAAATATAAATTAAACATTTACATACATATGTCTTGCGGATTTCTTCAATTTATAATTTAGTACATGTTGAGAGATAGGATTCAATCAATGTTATATATTATTAGTATTACATATACATACTACTATTAATATATGCCTCAAATTGAATCCTATTCTATTGAATTAAAATTGTTATTCGAGTTCTTTAACAATTTTACGATACTAGGATACACGTCGCATGCTCCCAATAACAGTTGGAGTTATAGTTTTGAAACTCAGCCAAAGTAATTGACCAATTTGCGCGTCAGATTTGATTTTCATATACATTTCTTAGTTTTGAGCAAAAAGCAGTATAAAAATATGTGACGACGCAAATTCGCATACAGTTCATGGTTCAATGCTTTGCCGTTTTTCTACATTCCTTGGTATAGTCAATGTGATAAACGCGTTTTTATCGATCTTCGTACCTAAAGGGCACCAGCGAGACCCTATAAAAAGACCACTGTGCGTCTGTCACCAAGGTATTCTTATGATCCGCGTGATAGCTAAACATATTTTTTTAAAAAGATATATTAAAGACTAAAGATACTTACTATATATACATTTTTAGAAATTAATGTATTTATGTTGCCGCTGTAACATCAAATACTATAAAGATGATGCCGCCAGCATTTTAGGCACTTTACCCGCGGACACTGACTTAGATTTAATCTACTGTTTGCAAGGTTTCTTTTATTGTGTGTGTGTGTGTGTGTTTTTTTTTTCATAGAATTATATCAATTTACTTGTATTTCAAATAAGTTACTTGATAATTTTATATGTATTTGCATCAATACTATGAATAACATCAGATTAAAATAAAAAATATTAATTCCAACCATTACTATTTTAAGAATCTAAATTTTTAGCTATTTGCTTTTGATACTGGCCCGACTCGATGTTAGCTAAATATTTTTAGTGAAGGACACAATATCTGTGATATTATCTCGCGTTCGTCTAAATTGTAACCTTTTGCCTTCCTCGACCTCATTTTCGAGTGATAGGTTCAACCAATCCACCATCGTGTTTCGTTATCGTCGATAACCTAAGTACCACACACAGATGAGCGGGAAGTATGTTACTTACGTGACCGATAATATATTCAAAGAAGTTACTGTCATAGATGAAAATATAATAGAGAAGTGTAAAGTGTATATAATTATTTTATATCACTCTTATCCGAAAGAAACAATATTTGAATACGTGTTGTTTTTATTACGTTAAGTGCCTCTGACATAATATTGTGTTTTGTTTATAATGTACCTACCTACCTGTTAAACTAAAAATATGTATAAACGTCCTATCTTGTCATGTTCCTTTTGCTATTCTAAACACAACACGTTTTATCCAGAATGACAATAGCAATACATACCGCAAGCATTCTTGATTCTTAAGGTTCCGTATCTAAACTGTAAAAATAGTAACCTATTACTGTACTTCCGCTGTCTGTCTGTCTGTCACCAGGCTGTATTTCATCAAGTAGAGGCTTAAAAATAATTTCACCTTTCAATATAAACAAGTAAATAAAATTAAGTCAATATTTAACAAGAAATCCCATACAAAAGACGTGTTTTTGCCATTGTTTAAAGATAATTGTACGAAACCCTTCATGCGGGAGCGCGACTCGCACTTGCCCAATTTTTTAATAAATTGAATAGTGCTGGCTAAACTCGACCGGTATCTGTTTCGGAATTAACATATACAATATTTCGCCTCTAGAGATGTATTTAGGTTGATAAACATTATCCTACTAATATTATAAAGGCGAAAGTTTGTATGTATGGATGTATGGATGTATGTTTGTTACTCTTTCACGTAAAAACTACTGAATGGATTTGAATGAAACTTTACCACAATATAGCTTATACATCAGAATAACACATAGGCTACAATTTTTGAGGTTTTTAATGTGAGGTCGTAAAAAAAACCCTTTTTTGCGCTTACATTGCAAACGCTGACTGAATCCTACAAGATAGATCAAAACAATTTACTACAGTATTGTACAACTTAAAAAGGTCTACAAAAAAGTCCGTGATGGTATATGTTTATCTCTTAGGAATAACCCACAATAACCATTTTTTATCCTTTACTTTGTACGAGAAATAATGGCTTATTTACGAAGCGATTTTAAGCAATACACTATTAATCCTTATCAAAATAAATTATTTCATCAATAAGAACAGTTTGTGTTGATAATATTTGGTCTTTGAATGATTAAAATTGGACGTTTGGTTTTGAAGTTATGGTGAAATTAAAATATTACGATTTCTGCTGCACGGCCCGTTGCGAAGAGGGCGTGTGCGGGGAAGGGGTGTTTAGATCTACGAGTAAGGTACCAGCGCGGCTCAGTCGCGAGGTTGGCTCCCATCGCAGCGGTCGTGCGCAAAGTCTAATAATTTTCGGGTTTTTATTTTTATTTTGTTCTGTTAACTACACATACGCAAAAGTTCTTCTCAGAGCTAAACTGTTGTCTAATATATAATACTAGCTGACCCGGTAAACTAGGTTTTGCCTCACTTAAGGGTATGAAAAATAGATAGTGTAGCTTATATGACACGTTCGTAGATTTACCATAGCAGTGCCATCTATTGATTACTTACTCAACCCAGTCGAAAGGTATCGACATCAGTTAGAATCATTTGGAGTTAACAGATAATTGTGACTGTCAAATAATAACAAACAATAATTAGCAGTAAATTAAAATTGCGACTATAATTTGAGATTTATACTATCCTATCTCTCAAGTTGGATCGAACTGCACATGGTGTGCGAATTTTATTATAATCGGTTAAGTGGTTTAGGAGTCCATTTAGGACAAACATTGTGACACGAGATTTATATAAATTAAGATAAGATTATTAATATTATATGTATGTTTTTTTATTATTCTTTATTGTACACTACGTCCTTCTTTAGTCGTTTATAAATTCCTTTCCATCCAAAGGTTGCCTGGATGAGATCGCTTTAAGCGATAAGGCCGCCAATTGTGGTACACTAATTTTAAGTTAATTGTCTTTTAATGTGCCTTTTTTATGTGTCCAATAAAGAATTATAAAATTTCCATGACACAATGTTAGTTACCGTAACTCCTCCGAAACGGCTTGACCGATTTTTACCAAATTTCATATGCGTATTCAGTAGGTCTGAGAATCTTCTACTATATATTTTTAAGGCAAAACAACGTTTGCCGGGTCAGCTAGTTAAAACATACAATTGTCCACCCATGATTAAATGTATACTCATTAGTATTTATTAGTACAAACAGGGTCTTATCCTTAACCTCTTACAAGCAAACACTTGATAACGCCACCATCGTTTCGTAATCATACCTAATTATAATTCACATGGGTGGTCTGTAAATATCCAAATTATAAATCAAATTTAAGTATCCAAAGAATATTTTTATCATCCAAATAACGGTAGCTGCTAGATACTTAAAATTTTCACAAAATATATAAATATAATATATTAGCAATCAAATACTATTATTATCCAAAAAAGTATATACAGTGTAAACTATATAACGACACTGATGAGACTGTGCATTTTATGGTGTTATAGAGAGTGGTCGTTAAATGGATAGAATGTATCATTGTATGAAATACAAGCTAAACCAACTAAAGCCAATTGATTTCGACGCTTTAGAGAGTTTGTCGTCGACGCTTTGACGAGTCTATCTTTTGTATTAGCCAAGTTTACGATTAGGTATTCGTTTGGGTCAAAAAAAGCTCCAAAACAGCAATAATAATCTGTCGCCAAGTTCGGTGTGTTTTAGGAGCATCCTCAAGAGCCAGTAAATCCAGACTAGGTATGCGCGAGCTGCAGGATTAAGTCCTGGGCTGTATTATATAAAATGTTTCTATATTAATTTAAAAAAAAGCGTATTTTTTTATCATATATCAAAAGTAGTTATGTACCTAACTTCTTTATGTATAGGATAGGGTAGCGCTTGCCTGCAGCTTACCTGATGTTAAGAGGTATTGTGGTCCATGATCACTTAACATCAGGTAGAATTAGGATTGGTTGTATTTGTTGTTATAGCGGCAACAGAGATACATCAGTTGTGAAATTTTTAACTTTCTAGCTATGACGGACGGACAACAAAGTCTCAGCAATAGGGTCCCGTGGAAACCCTTCGGGTACGAAACCCTAAAATTTGTAACACTTAGTGGACGAGAAACAATGACGCAGCAGAGCAAATAAATAAAAAAAGCCTTTTCAAGAAGCTCCGCTCCGCTTTGCTAACTTGTTCGTGGTGGAAGCACTTGTATGAAATTAGGCGTTGCGAGTTAAGCGGACTCTAATTCTGATTTGAAATGGGGGTTATGCGACCTGCACTGATATCCCGCTAGGGGCGGAAAGCACTTCCATGAAATTTAGCGTTGCGAGTCAAGCGGACTCTGTACGGAGCCTCTCTCTCTTTGACCTCTACTGAAACTCTTTCCGCAACTAGCTCCGCTTATATCCAGTGCGAGCACTTATATGAAGTAGACATATAATATAATAGACAAAAATTTAATATTTAGTGTACTTCCGCTGTGATCTGATGGATTTCCGCAAAGTAACGCCTGAGTCTGTAGGTCACTTATATCAAATTTTGCGAAAGCGGAGTCCGCGCGAGTCAGTTCCGCTCGCAGTGGAATGCGGGCATAAAGTCATTGTCAGCCAGTATCTGCCAGGCCTGGTTCTTTACATCATTTTTTATCAAACCTGACGTAATTTTCTATAGTTACATATGATACCGTTTTAATGACAATTTTACGATCGCAACCTTACGGACCTTGATATTGAAATCTTGTACATGTATTAATGGCCGAAGTAGTACAATGGCTTTATTATAGTTTATCTTATTGTATCAGATATCGGAAGTTACTCGTATATTTCCGAAATATGTAATACAATAATTTTAAAAACCGAACTTACGAAATATGTAATACAAGATTTTTTTATAAATTAATAATTAACTGCGGCGGTAGCCATATTATAAAAAAATAAAAAGTAACGTATATTATAATTCTAATAATAATACTAATCCTCACCATTTCCCCCTAAAGTTTTACATATTTTATTTTCAGTATTTGATGTTATAAGCGGCAACATATATGTATGTACCATCTGTGATTATTTTAATTTTCCTGCCGTCACGGTTCATGCGAGATGCGGATGGACAGACGGATAGCGAAGTCTTAGTAAAACGGACACCGTTCGAACCCTAACACGTTAATTTCTATAGGAGCCACGCCTATTATTTTTTCTTATATGATAACATTATTTAAATATACAGTGTAACGTCACTCGATTTAACGACAAACTCTCTAAAGCGTCGAAATCAATTGGCTTTAGTTTGTTTAGCTCGTATTCCATACAATGATACATTCTCTCCATTTAACGACCACTCTCTATAGCGCCATAAAACGCATAGTCCCTTCAGTGTCGTTATATGGAGGTAGTTAGTAATACACTGTACATGTTTATTCCAAAGCGTCTTGTTAAACATTTACCATACAAATAAATTATTTTATGACATAAACATATGATTAATACATTTCTTACTACTATAACCAAGGAACTATTCTTCCTTCTTACTTACTTATTATTTTCAATGACAGTTTTCTTCCCATGGTTTTCCTGTTAGGCTCATTCATAATTTTACTAAGAAAATACAAGATTTATGAATTAAATAAACTACAACGAGTTCTTGGGTTCAATCGTGTTATCCGTTTTTCACATAACACAAAACGAAAAATTTGGTATCTTCTCGCTAGCTTAACTTCTGGATGCGAGCGAAAGGAAAAGGGCTTACAAATGTTTTCTCTAAATACTCAAGTTTTACCTCGAACTCGAGATGATCAAGTTTTTACATCTCCATATCCTTCTTTTCCTGTTATTCGTTGTTTTTGGTGTCAAAAGAGCCTTGATTTTAATTAGTTACTAAAAATCAATACTAGGATTATATAAGAGTTAGATAGTAATTTTTTTTTTTGTATATTTATTATATTATTAATATAGTTTATATAGGTCATTCAAGTTATTTTTGTCGTTATCAACATGCCTATTCAGTTATTATTATTATAAAGAGCGTGTTTGGTCCGATTGTTGGGCAAACGCAAGCCTACCCTCTTTCTATTTGTCACCTTTGATTATTTACTTAAATAATCAAAGTTTGTCACCTAGCGCTATTATGGACCAATCCTTCAAGTGTTTGTCGAGTGTGGCGATTTTTGCCCATAGATCATTTAGCACGCAGCAGAATTGACCAGGCTAATTCCATTCAAAATTTTATAGTCTTTTGGATCACTTCGGCTATTTGTGTTCTGGAATGGTCTACTCAGTTTATTTACAGTTATACTATTAGGCACTTAATTCTTTAATGGAATGGTGATTACGTTAAGGTTAGTGATTTCGAATATAATTAAACTTATTCTTTACTCATGATAATTATGCTATTCAGATATTTACTCTAAATTGTACTCATATGAATTAAGTTATTATCGTAGCATTTTGAAACCATTCTCATGTCTTATTGAGTTCAATGATTAGGCATGACTCGATAACATGAGCTGGTAACTACTGGAATAAATAAACTAAAATGATAAACAATGTTATAAATTAAGTCAATAAGCGTGTTCGATGGTGAATGAAAACGTGACTTGTGAAGTTGTTTTTGTATCATTTAGGTAGGGTTTAAGATGCTCTTCATCTATAGGATGTAAGATCAGACCACTTGGTAAGAACTGGTGGAAAAGACTGACTGGGGGCTGGACTATGTGGCGTGTTAGACAGAAGGCCTAATATCTAGCAGTGGGAAGAAACAGGCTGATGATAATGATGATTTCTTTATAGCATGTCAGGGTACGAAAGCAATAACTAAACCAGGAATACTATTATCCGCCAAAAAAATACAAATGCTTATATAATGTTGTCATTTTGTTGTTACATAATTAAGGTATTTATACTTATAAATCGCTTATCATACTCAAAACATGAGTAAGGGGGTTATCAGTACATAAAACCATGTATTAGGGTTGCCATTATTAAAATATTTCCTGCTTCTGTTGATCTTTCAAACGGTAGCGTTTATGAATTCTGAATCATTCGTTATTCATTAAATTTAACCTGCACTGACCTAGATCAAGAGTTAGACATTATGGAATAGAAAGTATCTTTAAGATTTATTGACTCGAAACTAATATGAAGTTTTATAACTACAACAGTACTGCAAACGCGTAGTAAATATTTAAAAAAATAATAGAAAGTAGAAAGTATTTAATCATATTTTCTTAAAATTTTAACTTATTACATGATTTTTGTTAAAATCTGAAAGATAAAAACTTTCTTCAATTATTATCGGAAATAGATTTATCTATCTTAACTCTTAAACCCATTCTACATTATATTGCAAGTAATAGCATAAGTCTTTGATAATGCTTTTTTAATTGGGATCAATAATATAAATACAATCGATTGATAACTAATCAAAAATTATAATTTCATCAAATGTTTATATTGTTTGAAATGTCAACCGCCAAACTTTGTAATTCCTTGCCAAATTTGCCCGGTTCCCCAATGACTACAATCTAGCGATTTTCAAGGCGAGAGTGAACCGGTTCCTTTTAGGTAAGCGCGATCCACTGTAGACCTCAATATCACTACCATCAGGTGAATTGTGGTCAAACTCTGACCTATTCAGAGTAAAAAATAAAAATTTAATTGGTAAGCTGGCAACCCTCAAAAATATGTGTGCCATGCTTATCACCATAAATACCTCCAGTTTCGACATTGATACGAGTCAATGGCAAGGAACACAGCACACACACAAACAAGCGGCGCTATCGCTTGAATCACGCCTCGCAGACGATTTGTTTATAAAAACCATGTAACATGGGTTGTAGATAACGCCAAGTCTGGGGGTAGTTGTGACGTACGCTGACGTCACGCCTAGATAGCGTGTTGTTTATGGTAAATATTGACAGTTATCAATAAAGTTGTACTTGGCAGCCATGGGCGGGTTAGCTTTATCGAGGTGGTGTGTCAGGGGAATGCTCCCATCAAAGTGTCGGTAAACTTGAACCATAATCGGTCGAGCTCGTGCTCTTGAAATGTGTATTTTTTGCTAAACTGTAGCGAGAGATCGTTGACTTGAATGATATTTGAGTTTCTTCGGCTCTTATTGAAGGTAATTAAAGATTCAAGCGATTTTACATGCTAATTGTTGTTCCAAGAAGCTGTTCTGATGATGGAGCCGGAAGACGGTCATAGGAAACCTAACTAAACCAGATTAACTTATCGAGCTTGGGCTCATCTGCGAGAGCTTTGGTCTTAGTGAGGTCTTGGTTGGATACTATATAGGGATACTATAGGATACTATATATATCATATCTAGGGTCGGATTATGAAGTCTGAAAGTCACTATAGGGACTTCAAAACAAAACAAGATAAAGTCATCGAGTTTGGGCTCATCTAAAAAGTTTTGCTGTAACGAAGATAGTGCTCATCTTATCTTACATATAAAATTTCCATGTCAAAATGTTAGTAACCGTACTCCTCCGATATGGCTTGACCGATTTTTACCAAATTTTATATTCGTATTCAGTAGGTCTGAGTATCGGCTACTATCTATTTTCCATACGCCTAAGTGATAAGTGTTATAATCACCCTTAATTTCTTTTTTTTAATATTTTGCTGAAATTTTTTGTTATTAAATTTAGTTTTTTATCACCAATCCCTATTATTTTTTTATGACCATTTTAGTAAAATGTAAGACAACGTTTGCCGGGTCAGCTAGTTTTTATATATCGATAGATAGAAGATTATTTTTAAATACTTTTGTTATTATTATCTTTACGTTACATGTGATCAAAGATTTGAATTGAAAATCTTTCCTTAACTCGGGTGGTGCTTAGCGTTTACGATAATTGAAATTATTATTTTTGGCAACTGACCTTTGTTAATTTTTTTTTTTCAAGTTAAATTAGTGTTCTGGTTATTTTAGCATTCATGTTGTACCCCTGCTAAGTCTAGGCTTTTTTTTATATTATATTTGTGTCATATTGCTTTAAAGAGGCTTATGCTCAGCAGTGAGCGATTACGGGTTTAGAAGACAGAAGACAGAAAAAAGACATTATTTTGTATAATTATCATTATGAAATTTATTTTTATTGAATGTTTTGTCAGTGTCATCGGTCAGATTTATTTAGCATATATACATATGTATATTGTACAGCCTATACTATACATTCCTACTGCTGGAACTCGGGACCTTCTCTCGCGTGTAGAGATGTATAGGCCTTAGTCCATCACGCTTGCCACGTGCGTATATTATTATGTATGATTGCATAATTATTAAAAACAGTATAATTACTAAAGTACTAGAACTAATCAATATATTGCATGTCCACAGAAGCGGTGTTGAGAAACAACATGAGATGAACTACGTTTTTGATAAGTAATTAAATTTATATTGCTTAATCTGCTTGATTTTATGTTTTCTAGTGGACATGCAATTTTTTTACTCTTTATTAGTCCATTTATTATTATTAGCCCTTAATTTTATTGATTATTATCTTAAATCCAAATAACTGTGTGTAATCCACGTTTATAACCTGGTAACACTGCAGTTCACGCATTCCAAGAACGTACCATGCAGACAGTGACATAGAATTGTTACTTGAAAGTGTTCAATTTAATTCTATATTTCAGCGTATAGTTTTGAAATTTGTACCAAACGCTATTAGTGACGTTACGGCTCAAGTCGCACAGCATTTGAACAGCGTTGTACAGTAGACTTATCGCCTTAAGAAAACCGAGTTAACGCTTTCTTTTTTACGTTAGCCACAATCGTTTAGTACCGACCAAATTTATTGTTTTGTTGTACTTTAACTATAATGCCGTTAAGAACTAAACAATTTGACTAAGATAACGGCAGTATTTGGCTCCTCTATATCAATGCCAACAGGACACTATTATACTAAGACTTCACTGTCCGTCTTTCTGTAACTCATGAACCGTCATAGCTTAACAGTTGAAATTTATTTATCTTTCATCATATCTAAAATAGCATAAAATATTTACCCATCCCATATAACAGACGTGTTTTATGCTATTTTTAGATAATGGTACGGAACTCTTCATGCGAGAGCCCGACTTCGCCATTTTTTTTTATTTATACATACGATCGGAAACCTCGGGAGGCGTATCCACATCGCACTTTTCCGACTTTAAATCTTGGTAGGATAAAAAATTTCACTCGCGTACGTAATTCTTTTAGAGCTTTAGTGGTTGAGATTCAGCGGCACACACGAGTAAATTAAATTTAAAGAAAGAAGTCCCTTTTCATCTTAGGTGGTCAGAAAGAGACGGCACGTTCGGAACCACACACCAAACAATTAAAATCACGTCAAATATGAAATATGTAAGCGATTTTAGAGCGCACCCAATTGTATCAGCCCCTAAATTTGACGTGTAAGACGTGATTTTAGATGTTTTGTCTATGGTTTATATCGTACCATCTCTTTTTGGTCATATATGACGAAAAGAGACAGAGCTACTTTAAATTTAGTTTAGTCGTGTGTGCCGCTGAATCGCCACCATTGTTTTGGTTAGCGTTTGCTTCGAAAGCTTCTTGCGTAGCTTGCAGTTAGCAGTATAGGTGACCGTGTGACCCGAGACAGTAATACAATTTGAAGCAGGCTGTCCAACTGTTTCAGCGACTCGACCAACTACCTGCTGAGCGCGGCCGCCCGCCCTCCGCCCTGCGACGAGCCGCTGCCTGCCGCGCCCTCTGGCAGCGCCCGCCTTCCCTACTGCAACTAGTGAGTTCAATATCGCGTCTGTTGTGTCCAGAGACGGCCGTATCACGGTCATGCATTGTAGCTTGGACGTGTCATAAGCGCGATTCAGAAACGAGCGCTGTGATTGGTTTCGGGGGGGTGAGGTGTGGCAGTTACGTGAAAGTCTGTTGTTTAGGTCAAGGATTTGGCCGAAGATTAAAGGATCTAGAATAAACTCCACGCACAAGAGCCCAGTATCTGAAGTATTGATTGATTGATTGATTAGCCAGGGGGTACAAACGGAACCCAATTACTAAGTAGCTGTACGCAATTACGTGACAGCTTAGCCATTTGAAATTTTCACACTTGAGGAAAGCTTCCCATGCAACTCGCGGGGGCTTCTTAATATGTCTGAAAGAATAAATAACGGATCTCCGATTTTCAGATTCCGTACTTCACAATTACTTTCATAACGTGGGCGAAATCGCGGGTAACCAAAAAGGTCATTTTTGCTTACGTGTACATGATACCTGACAATGACATTTATTGTGTCCATTATACATGAAAGTGTGTGTTAACTTGTTGTATGTTTGTATTGGCAGCGAGGGTCCGAAGCCCCCCGGCGGGTGCGGCGAGCCGTCCCGCGCTGCGGGCGCGGGCGCGGGCGGCGCGGGCTCGGCGGCCGCGTGCGATGACGCCGACGAGCCGCAGTGAGCGCCTCACATCTGTCACTTACCAAATACATACAAGCATATCCGCGCGCCTCGCGCTACACAGAGATATATCAAGGGCCGCACCGCCCGAACATTCATATTTATTTAGGTGATATTTTTCTATCGGCTACTGATAAGGTTTTACCGCGCGCGGAGAGGCCACACCTCTAGCAATAATTTATCAGGTTCCTAAAACGTCTCCTAGTTAGATTGTACGGCGACGGCTCGAGCACTGCCGCCACTCCTCTAACCTTCGACTTTCGGCGCCGTCGCTCGACTCCTTTACTTTACAGTATGCGTTTATATATCGAGTCATTTCCGAGGTTACGTTGACATTTGTTCATGAGGCATTCGAGTGCTGAACGAGGGACCGTTGCAATCGCAAAGTAAATATATCAAAATGGCATAATGTTAGAGCTAAACTTAGATATAACGGTAGTCGTTTCGTTTTATAGGTGTAATGATAAAGAATTTATTTTGGAGCGTCAGGTTTGGATATTGTAAAGTCTTCGGAGAGCTGTGATCATGATGGATATAAAGCAGTCATATTTTTAAAGTATATATTTAAGAGTTATTACGTAATTACGATTAATACGGCGTAAGTGTAGCTATACGTAGCGAGGTGTAAGAGGAAGCCGGTCGCCAGCCCCAGCTGGCTCGTCATATCAAAATGAAGCAATAACTATTATTTGATAAAGTAACGATATTTCCTTTTTTAAAAGTAACTATTTTAACCATGTTGTTGTAAAAAATGTAGTTAGTAAATTGGAATGGTCTTGAAAAGTCCACGGTCGTTTCTACGGTTCTTTTGAACGGTGATGAAATCCTCGTAATTGTAGTGTCCCATTGTCATATCAGTACGATACCGAGAGCTCGCGGTCTGTTTGTAAATAGGGCGCGGGCGCGCACTGAGGCTAGCGGCGGGAGCGTGCGCCGCCCGCGCACTCGCTCTACCATCGGAGTAACTTAGCATAAGTTGCAGTTACCACACTAGGATATATTCGGTAGTCACGCAGTGCTACGTAGTTAAAACTTACCGATTGTAATGTTTTACGATGCCAATTGAAAAGTCTTAATGCTCAATTTTGCCAAATTTTACTTGCCGAATACTCGTCTTGTCTAATAATTTATAACGATACGGACATTCCCGGCGCGATGCTCGCGTTCTCTCGGCGCGCCGGGGTGACCGTTGCTCAATACGATGAAATTATGTGTGATTCCTTTAGAGGCCACTCGAGACTTGGCAGCCGCCCGAACGGTTGTACCGACCGACCGGGCGACGACACGAGTCGTTATTAAAATTAAAACAAAATTAAATTATAAATATTAGGATTGTTAAATTGAGAGTTTAATAAAATTGCAAGTATAAATACTTTGTGAAGAACGCTCGAGATGCAATATGTTAATTTAGTGCCAAATGATAAGTTAACTCGTAGCAATATTATATCGTATCCTAATTAATGCTCTTGTGTAATTTCTCACGTAGTGTTAATGACCTATGAGGTTTCGAAAGGTTTCTTTTACAAGACTCTAATATTATATTTATACAGGGAAAGTGTTAGGTATGTACTGTTGTTGGAACTTTAGGGAGTGTTGTTGAGGTAAAATACTCATTGCAGCAGGGTGTACAAATAAAGTGCCGCTCGCCTTGTGAAGGCGCGCGGCTCCGCGCGGGTTCAGAATCACTCGCGTTTATTTTTACACCCTGTTTAATGTAAAGCACTGAACGAGCAATGGAACAAGAGAATTTATTTACTCAAATAAGTTTTTTTTTTATAATTTACTCTAATTTTTACACTAAATTTTAACTATATATACATTATTTTGCATTTTATTATTGTAATGGCAGCTGTCCATGAATATTGTAACCGCGATCGATACGATCGCTCACTAGGTTTTTAGGGTTTCATAAATAAATTGAAAACGATACATCGAACATGACACATTGGGCACAAAATATGTATTATAATAAAGTGAAAAAAAGTTTTTATGCTTTCGAACTACTTTGCTTGCTGTTTTACCATGTATCATAAAATTAAAGTAATATTGTTCCTGGTTGCGTTAAGTGGGAGAGCTTTGTGAAACCCTTACTTGAGGTCTGCAAAACACGGCTACCAATTCCGCGACTGAATTTCGTTTTGTGGAAACGGGACAGAGCTGTATTTTTTCCTAGCTCCGTCTGGTTTCCACGCGACGAAAAGGGATAGAGAATGTAGTGTCGTGTTTGCTAGACTTGCGGGCGCGCATGAGGCGGGTCTTGCGCCGGTCTGTTACCATGACGCGGCGACCGAGCGAGCGCCGCCGCGCGCCCTTTACAAAGCAGTCAGTCTAAACTCGTGTATACAATAACAACATCAATGCACTGTGCTCGGGGAGGACACAGCGTTGTGCCAAAATTACGTGCTAGTCTTTAAAAAAAAAACAAAAACGTTGTTATCATTGTTTTCAGATTTTATTTAGTCCAGAATATGTTTGTTCCTGAGCTGTGAATTTTTCCTTACAAACCAACACTCGAATCGGTGGCGGGGGTCGGGCACAATGTGGTTGTTACGTTTTATTATTATTGTTTATCTCAGAGTTTAAATTATGTACGAGTAAGTAGGTAGTGAAAGATAACATATCAAAATTATAAGAGTTGATCTTTCTTGGCTTATTTCACTTCGCCGCTGAGTGTTTCCTAATTGATTTTAATGATGATTGAATTATTTTAAGGCGTTACGCGAGTCCGTAAGTTAGTTAGCTTTTAGCCAACCACATTGTGTTAAGGTGGTGTGGTGCCCATGTCAAAGTCAGGGGATCTATGAGATCGGAGAATATGCAAAACAAAGGAATTTATTGTAAAGCAATTTATAAATTATATTAATTGATAGAAATGAAATATACTACTAGAAATGAATAAACATATCAGTCTATTTCTTTATAAAATGAAATGTGTTGGGGATTGCAATTGTTACAAACGATCTTGGTTTTAATATGGGAACCGTTGCACCTTAATTTGTAGATTGGCAACTATAAGCTGTCCGGATCTCAATGTTACTAATGTTAAATGTATAATTCAAATAAGACTACATAGAATATTATATAAACAAAGTTTTTTTTGTAAAAGATTTTATATGGAGCGCTTATAGTTGTCGTTTTACCGTAATGTAAAATATTATCTATGTCATAAATTGAGTCATAATAGCTGTATGCTTTGCGTTAGGAGAGTTGTGTTGGTTTGTTTCTAAAATTATAAGAATTTTGTTAATATAAAATGCACATGATTATTTTAGCTTTGAGCTTGTGCAATAATTATTCCAAATTGTTTATAGTGAAATGAAATTTGTTATTATTTCTAAATTGTTAATATAAATATTTTTGTAAACATAAAAGACAAAGGCAACTGAAATATTTTCGTTGTGCATTTATTATCAAATTTTACCAGATACTAAACCAAGAACTCGTTGTGGGCTGTATGTTTGTCTGTGAACCGTAATTAGGTACACTAGATGTTTTTTTACATATTGCTAATGTTGTGAGTCAATTCTAGTAATATGAATGTTTCCTTTATTTAGAATAATAATTTACTTTAGTAAACAAATTAATCTAAGGTTGCTCAACTGAGACGCAATGCTAACTGCAATGTAGACATAATGAAGATAATTTTATATTTTGCCCTTTTATATGGTTTATTTATATTATATATTCAGTTTTATTATTTTTGTGAGTAATGGCAGCGCATGTTAATCTTATGTTTATTCTAAGAGAGGCCAAATGTTGACTTGCTTATGTGAGACTGTTTTGCCAAGAATCAGAAAGTATATTATTACCTACATTGTTTTAAAATAAATGCTTTTATATAACATTCTCGTTTTCTCTTTTCCTCCCTTACTATAGGTACCTACACTGAAATAATAATAAACCTATGTATAAAACTGAATTGTGGTCTCAACCTAAAGTATAACAAAACAGGCTGATAAATGAAGGGCAATTGCAGATACTTACAAAAGTTTAAAACTGTATAATATTTAAATTTAGCGCTCTACCCAACTGATATTCCGAAGATTAAAAAAATACTGGGAACGCAGGGTCCACACTATGATTCAAACGTGCGTTTAAGCGTTTAATATAATTTACTTTGCTTCCCCAAATCGGCCTAAAGTAATAAAAATTAATTATTATTTGTGTAAAGCGTACAAAGACTGTGCTAAAAAGTCTGACTTACCAACATTACAACGAAAAACCGATACTTAACGGTATTCCCGTTGCGAATACCACAACACTATGTGATCATTGACCCCGTTTGCGTTCCATTCTACGCATCTAGAATACACGTTGCAATTATTTTCTCTATGTCAGCTGTCATTGAAATGTCACAGTGCTTCCTACTGTGTGATTTGTTTTGATGGTTTTAGCTTACGAAATTAAAAGTTAAAACTATTTTGTACAAACTTAGTAGAAGTGTGTAAAACTTTTGACGACGAATATCGAAGGCACAAGCATATTCCTATTGCACTAAAGTCGTTTAATTTAGATGGCGTTTCCTCAGCCTAACGCTCAGAGAGGTTAGAAATAATAATTTCAATACACCATTGCATGCATGATTTACTCTCAAGTGAATGTGGCTCGGTGTGGAAAAGTCTGCTTTTCTATCTGATGGCCTCTGGTTCGATCCCAGCCCTACACCAATTACTTGTTTTTTTAGTTATGTGAGGATTTGCACTCGCTTTATGGTGAAGGAAAACATCTTGAGGAAACCAATATGTTATGATATGAGAATCACAATATCCGAAGACGTGTGTCATCTGCCAACCCGCACTTGGACAGCATGGTGGCTTATATCTCTCTCCTCATGAGAAATGAGAGCCCTGAGTCCCTACCATGGGAACATAGTGGACTGCTTATGCTACTGCTATGCATTATTGGACATAATACTCTGCACTGGCTTTGAATTTTACTATTTGAATTCTTATTCATACAACAAATGTGTTTTTTACAGAATTGACAAACCGTAAAATTCTAGAAGAGCTTCACTTGAAGAAGCAGATGTTGTTAAAGCAAGGAGCCGTGGCCCCTCTCACTGCTACATCAATATCCCTGGCTCAGCCCAGCCCCGTCAACCAGCTCCCTATGTGCTCTATTCCTCCAGTGTCTGCTACTGCTGTATGTATAATTTTATTCTTAACTAGCTGCACCCGCAGTGTTTTACCAGGATAAAAAGTTAGTGTGTTAAAACCTGGGTCTTACTCATCTCCATACAAAATTTCATCGAGTTCAGCCTTTTTAGCATGAGGAAGTAACAATCATACACACTTTCTCACTTACACACTGTTGTACTGTTAATATATGGTACTTGAACTATTTGTTTTTCTCTGCATACCCTGTGTAATGTATATGTCATTACTTATGGCTATCTTCCAAATATCACATACATATGATAATCAAACGAAGCAGTAGTTTCCAGCAGTAATTATACAAAATTATAACTGTCCAAATTTTGTTTTCTTTCCAGGGTTTCCCACAACTGCCCGAAGCAAACATAATAAACACAAGTCATAGAGCTGCTCTACAGCACGCAAACGCTACCTCCTGCGGCTTCTTTGTCTCACAAGACTCTTCATTTGGCAACCAGATACTGCCCGTCTTACCTAGATTTGACAACAAGTAAATAAGAAAACAGTTATATTAGTAATCATAAATATTTATATACAAATTATGAATCTGTTAAAGGGACAGTAAAGAAAGACATAAAAAAGTTTGTTTACTATTTTTCAAGACAAGAGTAAACCATTTTCTGCAGGGCAACTGTGCTTTATCTTAGATCACAATATTGCTTACAATCAGGCAAATTGTGATCAAGAAAGTGTATTTATTTTAAGTGTATGAAAAATAAGTAATATGGGAGCAGTAATGAAATTGAAAACCCTTGAAGGGTATTTGCAACAGGTGAAAGGTTTCAGTGAACCTAAAATAGAGTTGGAACAGTATGTTACTCCACCGCATATTGCAGCTGTTGCATTGTATACTATACAGGTATGTTATTAAATATTTATTTCATAACAAACAGATTGTTTTTATAATACTGTCTTTAAAATCATTAAACATCTTTAAACTGGGACTAGTTAAATAGTTTCGACATTTTTGAGTAAAAAAAAACATACTTTATCAAAACAATTTAAAATAAATTTAGTGATTGCAGTGGCTACTGCCTTTAGTGTTTATTTGTCTTTTAAGTAAATTTTTCCTTCAGTTCAAGTAGTTGATGGAAATTACTCCCTCCATCCACACTCGAGTTCTCTTAAGGTTTACTTTTATCAAAATATGTGAATGTTACTGTTGTAGTATAAATTAAATATTTACAATAAACCTATAATAATTATATGTCGCCATTTAAGACTTTTAAGTCATCATCATCATTAAAAGCCTGTTTGATCCCATTGTTGGGCAAAGGCCTCCCTAACCTCTTTCCATTTGTCCCTATCTAGCGCTATTGTGGACCAATCCTGTTTTTGTCAAGCTCGTCCCTCCATCCAAGCTTTTAAGTACTTTTGTATATTTCTATCATTTTTGTTGTTGCAAGTATTTAATAATGTTTTTATCTATCTATATTTAGTTAAATGATCTCAACCAAAACAATTAAATTGATCTCAAAAAATATTTTCAGACCCAGTTTGAAGATCTAGAGAGTAACCTAGTACTAGATGCAGGCTGTGGGCCGGGCACCCTCTCCATTGGTGCAGAGTTACTGGGAGCCAGCTCGGTGATAGCTGTAGACATTGACTCAGATGCCCTTGAAGTTTTACAAGATAATATAGAGGAGATGGAGCTTACCAACATAGATGCTGTACAGTGTGATTTCTTGGACTCTAAGTTCTGCAGGTGTGTTTCATTGCTTCACATAATTAATCAACTACTTTCTATTTAGAGGCCATCCATTAATCACGCGAGGTTCGAGAGGGTGGAAGGGGTATATATAAAATCACGAAATATTACAGAGGGGTGGGGCCCCCCCCCACCCCTTTGTAATATATTTGTAGCGTGTGGTAGTAGCTGACTGGACTGCAAGCCTCCACCACTCTCTGCTAGTGGCTCCAAGTAGCTGTTGTGTGCGCAGCGGCCACACCCTGGTAAGCCATGTCGGCCCGTGGACTAAACCTAGCAGAGGGGGCTGTGTACCTCAAATGTACATCAGTCTAGGGGGGGGGGAGAACGGATGATCCTCCGTATAGCACACGAAGACTGCGTCGGTAAGAAGAGGCGAGCACCGTCAGTATGGCAAAGGCTTTCGGCGAACTTGGCGACGTAGCACGGCAGAGTAATCGGCCGTAAAGGGCGCTTATCAAGGATCTAACAGTGATATGTGGCCAAAATTACTGCATCTTCTATTTCTTTCCTTTCGTATTGGCTTCCAATCCATTGGTTAACAGGGATAGAGGACGAGAGAGTGGGTTTGTACCAGCGCAACTGCTTACCCACTTTTAAAAAAAATCACGCGCGGATGACCTTTGGCAAAGTTTTTACTGGCAATACAAGACTCGAAAGTCCTACGGCGATGGAGTTGTGGTGGTGGAGTGAGGACAACGATGTGTCCAAGCTTTAGCTGGAGCTCTGCACGTAGGCGATCAGACGATCAGTGGTCGCTCCTGAAATCGATTGAGGTGGGAGGACAGGTTCGGCAGCACGGCTGATGACAAAGCAGCCCTATTTAGGAACGCTCTGCTTTCCCCTGCACAGGGGAGGGGCCTAGAAAAGGTGGCCCAAACATAGTCCACCTCCCTTATAAACTGGGTGGCAAACCGCGGTCACTCAGACATCGAATTTAATCGCGGTCGAAAGAAACAGAAACAAACAAGTATACCTCTAATGAAAGACCTAACACTCGGAGCATGGAATATTCGAACTTTACTTGATGATGACAACAACCTGTGTCCTGAGAGGAAGACTGCTTTAATAGCTAGGGAGCTGGCGCGCTATAATATCGATATTGTCGCATTGAGTGAAACTCATCTCCGTGATAGCGGCGTTCTTCGCGAACACCTGGGTGGCTATACATACTTCTGGAGTGGAAAACCTGCAAGTGAGCGTGCTGGTAGTGGCGTTGGGTTTGCGATCCGGAACAAATTGGCTGACGCCCTTTCGGAGCTTCCGAAAGGGGTCAATGATCGCATTATTACGCTAAGACTTCAGCTTAGAAACAACTTATACGCTCATTTTATAAGCGTGTATGCTCCAACACTTCCATCCTCAGATGAAGACAAAGCCAAGTTCTACCAGGAATTGCGACAAGTTCTAGAGCGAATTCCTTTAAGTGACAAAATAGTTTTGCTGGGCGATTTCAATGCGCGTGTCGGTACAGAATTTGATATTTGGAGTGGAGTCCTGGGTCGCCATGGAGTTGGAAAGTGTAACGCCAATGGTTTGGAACTTCTCACACTTTGTGCGGAATTTGATCTAAGTATAACTAACACTTATTTCCGTTTATCAGACAAATTCAAGACTACATGGATGCATCCAAGATCACATCATTGGCATCTCTTGGATTACGTAATTGTCCGAAAAAGGGATCTAAAAGATGTCTGTATAACGCGCGCTATGAGGGGTGCACAAGGTTGGACTGATCATAGACTAGTTAGGTCCAAACTGAAAATGACTCTAAAACTACCACGAAGAGCTTGTCACAAAACCCCAGCAAAACTTGATGTGGCGAAACTTACCCATTCTAAAGACCATCAAAATCACTTGAATGATACTTTTGGTGCAGTTTCATCTACTTTTATAGAAACATCTATAGATGAAAGATGGCGTGAATATGCCGAAAACCTCCATGCATGTGCTCTACAGGTTGTTGGTACACAACGCAAGAAAAACCAAGACTGGTTTGATGCATCAGACATGGAGATACAGAGGCTTGTGGAAAATTACAGAAGCACTTTAAATAATCATTCTAGTGTCTTGGACAGAAGGGTAGCAAACCAAAAGCTGAAAGCTAAAGTCAGGGCAATTAAGGATAAGTGGTGGATGGAGAAAGCCATAGAGATACGAAAATTAGCTGACTCTAATCAAACGGGAAAATTTTTCGAGAGCATACATGCGGTATTTGGCCCTAGGTTGAGAAAAATTGCACCAATTTACTCTCGGGATAAGCAACACCAGTTAACAGATCAGGGTGATATACTTGCGAGATGGGCAGAGCACTTCAATGAGGTACTAAACCCAGATACACAGAGTGCTGATCTTGCATATATCAATGACGTAAATAACCTGCCTGTTTGTGAAGATCTGGCTGACCCCCCCACATTTGATGAATTTATTACTGCGCTGAAGAGACTCAAAAACGCTAAAACACCTGGTGCAGACTGCCTCCCAGCTGAGTTATATAAATATGGAGGTCCCAATGTAAAATGCAAGCTGTTTGATTTAATAATGAGTGTATGGGAATCACAAACAGTGCCACAAGACTGGAAGAACGCTTCTATCTGCAAGCTGTATAAAGGAAAGGGCAACGTATCTGATTGCAGTTCTTATCGCGGTATTTCTCTTCTGTCCGTAGCTGGTAAAGTCTTTGCACACATTCTTAATTCACGACTTGGCAGATTGGCAGAGAAGTTCCTGCCAGAATCGCAGTGCGGTTTTCGACCAAACAGAGGAACTGTTGATGCTATATTTGTCGTGAAGCAAATGCAAGAAAAGAGCTTAGAACAGAATAGCCCACTTTTCATGTGTTTTGTGGATTTGGAAAAGGCATTTGACCGAGTGCCAAGAGAAGCTTTGTGGTTGATTCTGAGCAAATTTGGGTGTCCCGAGAAATTTACCAATCTTGTGAGGCAGTTCCATGATGGCATGAGAGCCCAGGTTATGCACGAATGTAATTTCTCAGCTCCTTTCCCGGTTACTAGTGGAGTAAAGCAAGGTTGTGTGATGGCACCTACACTCTTTGCACTGTATTTCGCAGCAGTGATGAATGATGCTGTCGGGAGATGTAGTGATCGTATACAGCTTAATGTACGAACAGATAAGAGCGTATTTGATCTTTCACGGTTCAGAGTAAAATCTTCTTCTACTAATCTTTATATTATGGACGTTCTCTACGCTGATGATGTTTGCCTGATGGCGGATAGCATGGAAGCCTTGCAGAATTATATGGATGCCTTACAAGAGTCGTGTTGCAGGTTCGGACTAGTGATAAGTGTCTGCAAAACTCAAGTTCTAAAACAGCCCCCAAGAGGCTGCGACACTAATGAAGATGCATTGAAGGTTGATGGAACTATCCTGAAAGAAGTCAGTAGTTTTCGGTACTTGGGTTGCCAAATTCGTAACGACAATCGCCTTGCATCCGAGATACCTGCACGAATATCGAAGGCTGCTGCGTCTTTTGGTAGGCTTAATCATCGTGTCTGGAAGTCTCATGATATCACCCTACAGACAAAGCTTGCGGTTTATCGCGCCATCATTTTGCCGATTCTGTTATATGCCTCCGAGGCCTGGTGCTTGTATAAAGCTGATATTAGACAACTAGATGCCTTTCATATGAAATGTCTGCGCTATATTCTTCGGATAAAATGGCAGGATCGGATAACTAATACGGAAGTTCTTCGTCGATCGCAATCGCACGGGATGGAGGCTCTGCTGATGAGAGGACAGTTGCGTTGGTGTGGCCACGTGCAACGGATGGATGACTGCAGACTACCGAAGAGCGTATTCTACTCTGAGCTCTCAAGTGGAAAGCGCAACTCAGGCGGGCAGTACCTTCGTTATAAGGATGCTTTTAAAAGAAGCCTAACTGCATGTGGCCTGTCCACGGAGAAGTGGGGAGAGGATGCACAGATGAGGACTGCTTGGCGCTCAAAAATAAAAAAAGGAATTGCTCTTTTTGAGCAGACTCGACTGTCTGAGTTAGACGTAAAGCGACAGGCTCGTAAAAACCGTCCGAAACCTTCCTACGCCTATACTTTTAATAGCTCCGGTCAGCTGTATTGCGCCGCATGTGACCGGGTATTCAAAACGAAGTTTGGTTTTGCCAGCCACTTACGAGCACACGCCAGAAAATAGCCGCCAGGGTCGCCATCGTCGGACACGACGCGGACGACATCATCATCAATATATAATTTATAAAGGTTGTAATATATAAAGGTTGTAATATATATGACGTGTATTTATTTTTCCGGGATACTGAACCGAAAAGCGGCGTTAGTCTTTTTGGCCTCACGCTTACCTGTAGTTGCTAGCTAATTTATTTTCTATAATATAATTAGATTATACCGAAAGCTATATTTTATAAATATTTAAAAATAGTTACGACATTGTGTAGTTACTAAAAAATATACGTGATATAGGAAGTGGGGTGAGGGATAGTCTTAAACCTCACTATGTATCACCAAGGGGAAGAGGCGTGAAAAAAAGATAAAAAAACGTCACTTGATTAATGGACGGCCTCTTATTATATTTATTCTGACAAATATTTGATGGTCAAAAACTGAGGTTTTTTATGCCTTAGCCTCATTGTGAAGATCTTTGTTTATTAAATATTTTCTAAAGATACAGAAAAAATAAGAGCATCTGGAAATGACCAGTTGGAAAGCTATGCTATGAATGTGAATATAATTTTCGATATGGAAGGAAGAATTTTACTGCCATTTTTGTATATAGAGTATAGTCAGTTGTTTGTAAAAATACTTTTATATGGTTGTATGTAAATATAATAATTAATAAAATTTTAAAGTACGTAGATTTTTTCAATTTTTAAATAATTAATGTGGTGGGCCTTGCGTGTAACATGTTATTTAATACCAATAAAATTACATATTTCGGATTAAAGTTAATCAAATCCTCACGAGGAGTCTGGTGGTCGAAAAATCGCCAATGTAATGTAATTTATTATATTTATTTATATATCATATTCATTTAGTAGCTTTTATATGTATATTAATTACCTTTGTATGTAAGGAAGAGCCTGTCCTCCACGACCCAGGTGAAACCTAGTGTGGAGCACAGAGTCCCCCGAGTTTACCAAATCCTAAAATTCTATGCTTACATTATAATTTCTAAACTCGGTGTATCCTAGATTGAAGTTTCTGTGGCAAATAAACCATTTAATATTATTATTATTCAATTCCAGAGTGGACAGATATTTCGACACGGTGCTGATGAACCCACCGTTCGGCACCAAGAACAACGCGGGGGTCGACATGAAGTTCCTCAGGATGGGCACCATGCTCAGCGCTCACACCGTCTACTCCTTACACAAGACCGCCACCAGGTTCGTGTCCCACTTCTGATTTTAAGGTGGAGATAACCTGCCCATAAGCACTAAGTAAAACAAACCCGCGTTCTGAAAGTCTGACGATTTAGTAATTTTTAAGGTTTCATACCTAATCACAACTTATGTATATCCAGTGCCACTATACCTACAAATACTAAAAATAGAAAAAAAAATACAATAAACGTATTTTTTTTTAAATTAATAACGGTAACATATAGAAGGTTAAATTATCACAAAACATAAATATTTAAGAGGGACTCCCATACAAAAAACGAGTTTTTTAATGCTTTTTTTTAATATAATGGCACGGAACCCTTCATGCGCGAGTCCCACTCGCACTTGCCCAATGATTTTTACTCCTAACAGCTAAACATTTGACTAGCCGGGCACATAACACGAGTTAGCGACACTACCCTAAGATGGAGCATGCATAGTCTGGAGCAACTAACTCTCCGAGACTGCACAGGAACACACTGTTAGGTTACTGCGCCGGAACAAGGAAAAACTCGGCTCGTTTAAATTATCTCTCTCCTCGTGAGAGAAAGCCCCGAGTCCTAGATGTGGGAATGTTTAGTGTGTCACCACTACAAAAAACCATACTAATAAAGCGATTCTTTAAAAGACTGAAAGAAAAAATATTTTGAAACCGACTACCTATTTTAAAATTTCCCATAAGTTTATTATTTTGATAAAGATGATTTGACTGTGTAAAATAATCTTTATCATAATGAATCCTGTTTGTTCCAGATCACACATTCAGTCCAAGATCAGTGAGTGGGGGATGAAAGGCAGTGTGATAGCGGAGCTGCGGTACAACCTGCCTGCGACTTACAGACACCATAAGAAACATTCATTAGATATAGCTGTCGATTTATGGAGATTGCAGCATAGGACTTGATTATGTTGTTAACTTGATAACTTATATTATCGGCACCAGGGGTTCGGCTAGTTTGTTCTTGTAGATTATAAGTATAAAAGAAGAAACAATGAAGTTTGGATTTGTGTATAAGATTGGTAGCGACGATTTTGTACGTGAGAAAACGATAGGCACGCTACGCTACTCCACTAGCGGCCCAAATATGTACTACACTGTATTATACAAAATATAACTTTATTTGACAAACTAAATTTAGGAACGAAAATTATGTATCTCTATACAAAGGAATATACAGGTACAAATGTATTCAATCAATTAAATTTTGTTATTGCTTTTAGGGAAATAAGTATGCATTTTTATTTCCGATCTTTTAATACTTTGGCATTATCCTACACCTTTAATTGTTAAACATTGTAAATGTTTTTTTGTTTATACAATTAATACTTGCAATTTGTAATGTTTTGTTAGATAGCATAAACATAAAGCAAAAAGGCTTAACTGCGGATACCAGATTTTATGTATTATTTTACCATGTTCTAATGAAGTGAGGGGTGAAACCTTTAAAAAAATATACATATTCCCTATTGACAATGATCTTTGTTTTGTATTTAATTTATTTGTGCCTATAGAAATGTATCAAGTTTAAATTAGGCCACATAATTATGAAACATACCAATTAAAAGGCTTTATGTACAATAAAAAGCTTTATTTCAAACATTTGTTTTTACTAAATATTT
Source organism: Mellilla xanthometata (assembly GCA_035578125.1). Taxonomy (NCBI): domain Eukaryota; kingdom Metazoa; phylum Arthropoda; class Insecta; order Lepidoptera; family Geometridae; genus Mellilla; species Mellilla xanthometata. The sequence goes on from JAPUBQ010000006.1 coordinate 11,819,635, forward strand.
CAGTCTTTATCACATTATACAAAAGTTCATATTTTTTCCAAATTTTATCATTCACATCTCCAAAATTTAAAATAAAACAATAATGATTTCGTTGCTACAAGAAAATATGGGCAGCTGTATAATTTTAAATAAATCTTCTCTTTCATTTTATAAAAAAAAATATAAGAACAGTCAATACAGCACATTGCTATATGAATTTCAAAATAAACGCTAAAGACTTTCCGAGTGCAAAACATAGATTATAATGTTGACGTACAATTGGGTACATCGGCTTCCGAAAAGTTGTTTGTTAGATGAGTACATAGATTAATAAATATAATAGACACTCAATATCTTGTTAAAATCGTACAATGTGTATCATTCGATACACGTAGCTCCATCTATTCGTATTTTCTTGAAACAACTTCACTCGGGTCACGCAATCTACTATCGTTATATCACTACGCGACTGCAGCGTGTTGCGGAATTTCGCTGCAGCTAGGCTGCACGCTCGATTTGCAGCGCCATCTAGGTTTCATCGATAGCTATGGCAAACCTCCGTGCCACGCTTTATTGTTTGGGAATCAGCAATCCTCTCTAGCATTGTGATCCCTGGTTGAGTACCATCCGGTTTAAGATTTTATGCAACTGTATAACTATGTATTTAAGTTTATGATTCTAGAATATTTCCACTGAGTATCTAATTAAGTAATTACTAGAGTATCTAATGAATACCTTAGTGTTTTCTGTAATTATTTTTAGTATGTGTTTTAATAAAGTGTTAATCTATCTATCTAATTACAATGAGCAAGAAGAATTAGAGTACACTAAGTTACTCATTATTCGTCTCCAAACTTGATGTTCTGCGCTAGCTTGATGGTCCCGGAGTAGTTGATGGTGACGGTGGATCGCCTCATGTAGTTCTTCCAGGAGTCGGAGCCGCACTCGCGGCCCCCGCCCGTGGCCTTCTCGCCACCGAACGCTCCGCCCACCTCGGCGCCGTTGGTCGGGATGTTCACGTTTACTATGCCGCAGTCAGAGCCGTGGGGGCCGATCCACTGCAAGGGAAAATATGTTAAGATTTAGTCACATAGTCATAATTTAAAGTTTTTTCGCAAACGGTAAAAAATTGAAAGACCGTCTAAGGAACTACTTACTCTCTATGAATATTTATACCTATTTTGGTACCAGCCAGAGTTATAAATTAAAGATAAATAAAAAAAACATTGTGTTTTTTCCATTTTATAAAAGGAATTGGTATCAAAAATAAGTTATAAACATTCTTAGAGTGGTTCTATCTTTAAGCTATTTTTCGATATTGTTTACCGATTACGATTTAAAGTGTAAAAACTAAAATCAAGATTTTGTTCTTGTCTTCGCCTTAAAAGCTAGTGCCTTAACTGGCGACCTTATCGCTAAAAGCGATCTCTTCCAGGCAGCCAATACCAAGAATGTACACAAAGAAAGGATTTGGAGACGAAGTGTTTTCTGTATATTTTTTTGCGAGTGTTTCAATAAAGTTATCTATCTATGTACCGACGACGGTCTGCCTCCACCTAGCAAAGGGATATCCCAGGACAGATGTTGTGTCCGGTGACGGCCGTCCGACGGTCATGCATTGTAGCTAGGAGCAGTTGTACGCGCGTTGTAAATACCGCTTGCGTGATTCAGAACGAGCGCTCTGATTGGTAGTATAGTAATTTTAAGTAGTCTTAGCTATGCCCTAATAACGAAGCACAGGGTGCACATTTTCTGTGTATTTGTGTTGCTAATAAAGACATTTTGAATTTGAATTCGGTACAAGACGATGAAGTGCGACAGAGATGCCACATATCTATAGTGTACCTTGAACACGTCTCCGAGGTTCTCAGTGAAGAGGCTGGAGGAGAGTCCCTGGTCCACCTCGTTGTTGTACTGGATGCCGGTGTTCAGGTCGGGGATCTCGACGCAGTACACGATGGGGGCGAAGCACTCGGACTGCACGAGCGGCGAGTCGTGCGGGAGCCCCGTGACGATGGTCGGCTCCACGAAGTAACCCTCGCGCTCCATCACCTGCAATACAACGTAAGAAAGAAAAAACGGTTATTAGAGCAAACATATAAGGCGATCTTGTTTGTACTGAGTTTAAATTCAAATTCATTTCATCATCATCATCATCAGCCTTTATCTACCCACTGCTGGGTATAGGCCTCCTCCCTCTTATGCCAGTATCTGCGGTCTTGTGCTCCACGGCCCCAGAGCGTGCCCTCAATGGATCGGATGTCGTCAAATTCATTTATTCCTTAAAAATATAGCATAACAGAGACATAGTCCCTAAAGCGCTGCATTTCTTAAAAATAACATATAAACACTAAAAGTAAACATTTGTACAATACTTAATTAAATAAAAATAAAAAAAACAACTAATACGTAACTGAATAAACATACAAATTATATAACAATATACAAACACTTAAATTGCTACATGAAGGAGACTTAAATACATGGAAGGATTGAAATAAATAAAATAAAACACATGAAAAAAAAAATTAAAGCATCGCGTACGAATAAAATGAATTATTTACTTTTAACGTGGTCTCTACTCCAGAACTCGTCTACCCCAGCGGTGCTAGGTTCTGCGGCAGATGTGACCAGCCCAATGCTACTTCAACTTACTGATGCGTTGAGCTATGTCGCTTACTTTCGTTCTCAGGCTAATGACTTCGTTACGGTTACGATCCAAATACCGAGTATAGCTCGTTGAGTGACTTTGAACTTCCAGCTCGAATCTGCCGTGAGTGTCCAGGTTTCGGCACCATATGTCTTCACAGGTAGGACGCACTGGTTAAAGACTTTTGTCTTGAGGCTTTACGGGATAGAAGACGAGAAGACTCGACGATGCTTCCTAAATGATGCCCATGCTAATATTTATACACAAACAAATACGCTTTCACACTCTTGTTGGGATTTTTTCATACTACAAACAAATTATGTCGGTAACTCTGGTTCTCTGTCGAATAACTTCGATCCGGATACGATCCCGTAGAGAAACACCGAGCACAGCTCTTTCCATAGCTCACTGAGAGATTTTGAACCTTTGGACCAAACCTGGTCTACGTTTCGGCTCCGTAAGTCATGACTGTTAGGACGCACTGGTTGAAAACTCGTGTCTTCAGGCTTTGCGGTATGGACGACGTGAAGACTCGACGGAGTTTCCCAAATGCTGTCCAGCCCTGTGTTGTTCTCGCGCACAACGAAGTCTCTGAATAAAAGTAGAAAGGTCCACTCACCTTGCCACCAAACTCAATCTTCCCTCCTTGCCTGACCGCCTCCGCCACAGTCTTCTTATAAGCCTCGACAGCGGCGGGAGTGTGGAGAGGCCCGATGAGCGTCTCCTGGAGGAGAGGGTCGCCGATCTTGCTCACCACGCCAGCGAAGGCTTTCGATAGACGTGACACTACTTCGCTGTAAACCTGCCGAACGAAAGTTTATTAAATTACTTTACCTATTTTCAGAAGAAAGATTTTACAACGATGAAAGGACAGAATCAAACAATAAAAAAGTAATTATTTTTTATTGTTAGCCTTTGGAGCGAGGAAGTTGTTCCGCCTCCTTCCTCATTTAGAAAAATTCATTGAAAAATGTTATTTCAAAAAAAATAATTATTAAGAAAATAGTTATTGTTAAAGGTAAAGTTATTGTTAAATAAAAAAAAAATTATTGTTAAAGGTTTTAAGAACCTTCTTATTCAGTTTGTGTCACAAATCCACGAAGGTTTTAAGAACCTCTTTATTCAGTTTGTGACACAAGTCCACGAAGGTTTTAAGAACCTTTTCATTTTATTTTTTTTAGTGTACCTTGCTATGTATGAAGAGCCTGCGCGTGGTGGTGCAGCGCTGGCCCGCGGTGCCGGCGCACGCGAACAGCGCCGCGTTCAGCAACAGGTCGAGGTTGGCGTCAGAGTTCACTATGATGGCGTTGTTGCCGCCCAACTCCAACAGATGGCGCCCGAAACGCTTCTGCACTTCTACGCCCACCTGGAAACGTTTATACATTTAAATTGTATTGGAATGCGATTTGGAAATACTTTTGAGGATACAAACATATATCATTATTGTACTACCTAAAGAAAATAACAAACGATTTTTTCTTTTAGTTCGGTCAAGACCAAAAAATAAGAGTAAAGTTACCTGAATTCCCACCAAGCTGAAAATCGGTTAGGTTGTTTGAAATATCATTAAAAACAAAATTTGAAAGTTCCCCATCTTTCCCCTGTAAGGAAAAAAAATAATTCGAGGTCAAAGGTAAAAAAAAATAGGTTTCCGCGATTCAGCAAAACAAGCATAGACACTAATTATATTAACTAAATTACCTTTATTCACTAGATAAATCTGATAAACATTGATGTAAGCAGTGCCATTATCATTTTGTGACAATTTTATTCGATGAGGTAACAACTGATATACAAGCGTTAAAGATAAATTAAAGATTACATAGATACTTGTATTCTAGGTGAGATATACGCAGAAATAATTTGTTTTCCTCATTTTCCTCATGAAACTCCTATCCTACTGATGCGTGATGGCCACATAAGTACAAAATATATAATTTAATTATAATATTAGTAGGATTTACTAATGTAACTAATATTATAAATGGGAAAGCTTGTGAGCAAGTGCGTATGTTTGTTACCTACTTTTTTACGCTCGACCGATTTAAAAACTGATAAACTGGTTTCGTTGAAATTCAACATGGAGATAGTTAAGACCCTGCATGAAAACATAGGCTACTTTTTTTTCCATAGCTAGTATTTTAAATGCGATAGATTGCGTGTATGTGTATGTATGACGACCTCGTTGGCGTAAAGGTTACCATGCCGGAATGCCAATCAGAAGGTTGCGGGTTCGATTCCCGGCCCGGCCAACATCTTTGTGCTAAACTAAATTTGTTTGGTTGTCGGTCTGGCTGTTAAATATGTATCTATATATATATATATATATGTAGTATATCAGTTTTGTTAGCAACCATAATACGAAGTAGAAATGGTTCAGTATGGGGTTAACCAGCCGTGTCTGAAAGGTGTCCTAATATTTATTTAATATTTTAATTTAATGTTTGTTACTTCTTCATGCTGAAACGGCTGAACAGATTTCGATGAAATTTGATATGGAGATAGTTAAGACCCGGATTAATGCGGGTAGCACCGCGGGACGCAGCGAGTGTGACTAGTAATTGTATAGAGCGGTACTATCCTACCTGTTATTTTATTTTATTTATTTATTTATTATGGTTCACAAAACAGAAAATAATCAAAACTATAACTAAAAAAGATCAATTTACCAGGATCAAAACTAGATTATTTTCCTAACTATGTGTACACAACATGAACAAATATAAATTAAAACAATTAAACCTGTTGTCCAGCCGCAGTGCTTCCAGTGAAGGAGACCAGTTTCATCCTCTTATCCTTGGCGATAGTCTCGCCTATATCCTTGCCTCCGACGCACAGCGAGGCGATGGCTCCGGGGATGTTGTTCTTCGCCAGGACACTCTCCACGATCTTGGTGACTGCCACCGCTACGAGGGGAGTAGTGTCCGACGGCTTCCATACGCTCACGTCGCCGCAAACCTGATGGAAACAATGATAAATAATTATTTATAAATACACACTTAAGTCTTATTCGTAATGTTCTTCACCTTATTTATATTATGTATTTTATTGAATAAGGCTTGATAATAGCAAGTACAATATTCATGTACTTATTTTCTAAAGTTGATGTGGTTTTGCAGTTAATTGTTTCACTTGTCAAGACAAACACAACACGCACAATATTGAAACAATTAATTAATAGAATAATAGTAGAGCCATTTTATTTTATACCCATACTAAGATAAAGTATGTAAACCACTATCATGTGCCCGCGGCCATTTCAGACGGATTATCAACAAATTATGAGACAAAATAATAAAATCAGTTCAGCCATTCGGAAATTACGATGACAGAATGAAAGTAGAAAGGTACGCATATACTTAGGCCAAACTTATGGTACTATGTTGTTGCGTTGGATTATTTTGATAGTAGTAGTAGGAATAGTCTTTTTGTAAAATAAAAGTAAAGCATAGGGAATCTGTGAGTGAATTAAACGTTTGGAAAACATATGTCAGAACCAGCCACACTTACCATAGCGATAGCGCTGTTCCACCCAAACACGGCGACCGGGAAGTTGAAGGCCGTGATGATGCCGACCAGACCCAGGGGGTTCCACTTCTCTATGAGCACGTGACCAGGTCGCTCGGAGGGGAAGATGGTGCCGGGCAGGGTGCGGGACAGACCGAGAGCCAGGTCGCATACGTGGATGTACTCTACCACCTCGCCGATGGCTTCCGGGAGAATTTTACCTGCAAACAATAAGAAAAACGTGTGAGAAAAGAAACAGGCGTGATGAAACCTACCTAGTTCTCCGGACAATAAATGCTTCATTCATATTTTTTTTTAATTAAAAAAAAATCTTTATTAGCTACACAAATATAGATACAGAAAATGTGCACCCTGTGCTTCGTTATTAGGGCATAGCTAAGAATACTTAAAATTAATAACTTATACTATTCTGAAATCTAGTTATTAACATTGAAATTATTATTAATTTATCTTAAAATAACATGAGTGTTAAAATACACTCCCCATAACATAACATTCATTCAAATTCATTAGGAGATGAAAACAGTCAATTCATTAGGAGATGATAACGCTCAAGAGAAGGGGACAAACGAGTTTTAGTTGAAACAGACAGTTGTTGTAAAGTTCTCTTTACGTTCATATCATTTAGAAATAGGTTTTTTTGTAGGTTCTTCTTCAGACCTCGACCCCTCGATTTTAGTTCCAGCATTAGGCTTCTGGTGACCAATCCATGTTTGTAAATTACGACACTGCTATTGTCAACCGCAGCGCTATAATATCTGTAACTTATGGTAACTGCCAGTGTTGTAATTAACAGATAAGGGCTACAGTAATTTTAATCATTGTAGCGTCTGTAGCTCGGCTAATGGTGATCTGACTCTATCATCTAGATTAAGCAACGGTCGATGCGGATAATCTTTGAATGGGTGATCATATAAAAGACTCGTTTAAAGAGTGGCATTTTCAACTGGGTCGGATAACATGTTAAATTATTGTAGGTCACGGTTGTTAGATACCGTGGGTCGGATGTTAAATTGTGGGTCGTTAGTTATAGTACAAGCAGTCGTTAAAACAAGTGAGAGGTCATCGAGCGGCTTGAAAAGTTTCGAAAACAGAGCTTGGCCACGAAGCTCATACGAAGAGGTAATTAAAGTTCCTCACCCATTTCCAAGGAGACCAGCTGTCCGAGCGGCTGCAGCTTGTCCCTGAGTGCGTCTCCGATCTGGCGAACGACCTCGCCGCGCGCCGGAGCGGGCATCTCCGCCCACGTGTGCCAGGCTTCCTGGGCCGCCGCCGTACAAGCCTCGTAGTCCGCCGGGCTGGCAGCCTGCACCTCCGCTATCACTTTACCGCTGGCTGGACTGTATGACTTGATCGTCTGGGGAGAGTTCACATGATTTCATATCTACTCGTATATAATAATAATAATAGAGATCTAATAATAAATATTAGGACACTTTCACACACGGCTGGTTAGCCCCATACTGAAACATTTCTAGTTCGTATTATGGTTGCTAACACAACTGATAAACTAGATATACATACATACATATTATGTATAAATACATACTTATTTAACACCCAGACCCACAGCCAATAAATTCGGCCGGGAATCGAACCCGGAACCTTCTGATTAGCAGACCGGCATGGTAACCTTTACGCCAACGAGGTCGTCTTTTACTTATTTATCATAAGCTTAAAAGTATTAACATTTGACACCAAATATACATTTATTGTACAGATTCATATCATCATTAACAAAGGAATTTAATGATTAATTAAACTAAAGGGTATTTCAAAGTTATGAAAATAAATTTAATTATATTGATGATGTAATGAATCAAAAATTGTACCTAGATTTCGTTTAAAGATAACAATATATCGAGAGTAAGTATAAAATAAGTGTCTTATCTTGTAGAATTATTTAATGTTAAAGAAAGGTTTTTAATAAAAAACAATGATGGTTGGTGAGGGTGTAGATTTATATTGAGATTGTTCTTGCCAACCCTTGCTTTTGTTATAGTAAAGTATGTGAGAACATCTACTGCAACGTTAGGAAAAAGAGCAATATTGACTTAATAGTACTTAAGGTGCATTAGGAGTATATACCACACCTAATGCCCATGGGTTAGTTAGTACGAGACCTTAGCGAAGTACTAGTTATTATTCTGTGACCTTAGCAAAGACGATAAGATAGATATAGGGATATACCTTAGTAGGTTCATGTACATAGTAAGAATCTCGTTCAGCGTACATCGAGCTAACAAATTGCACATATCACATAAATAGATAGCTATTATGTAGATATATACAATGTACCTACATAGGATGATTGTACAGTTCTATGAACAAAATAAATAAGTAAGTATATGTATACTATGTAAGAGTATTTGCAAAGTAGGTATAGGAGCAAATATGGGCTCAGCGTACAGATAAAACCAATATTAGCTTGCCTTGATTAGATATAGTACTTATGTATAGTGTAACAATGTTGCTCAAAAGGTTCAGCTGTTAACTCACTAGGGCAAGCTTTGTGAAAAAATAATATTCATTATTTAAACAGTAATAAAATAATTTACATATTTCAAATTACAAAATCTATATATTTCCGTGTCACAGTGTTTGTTACCGTACTCCTCCAAAACGGCTTGACCGATTTTTACCAAATTTTATATGCGTATTCAGTAGGTCTGAGAATCGGCTACTATCTATTTTTCATGGTCCTAAGTGAGGCAAAACAACGTTTGCCGGGTCAGCTAGTCATTTTATAAATTCTAACTAATCAATAATCGAATAAATAACTTACCTGTCCATTCGCCTCCCACTTTCCATTGAATACACCCACATTCTTCTCCTTTAGGCCCAACTCTTTCAAGAAAGAATATTTGGGGTCCTCAATAAGAAAGGCGGACGCGTTCCGAGCCATCGGGAATCTTATAAAGCGCAGCGTTTGTACCGTACTACTCAACACACGACTCATCAGTGAGAGCTAAATGAATAACTTTCAACGATAAATAACAGACTGCCTTTTGTTTAACTAGATTTATGCCCGGAGACCGTAATGTGTCTGTTGAATAAACTGACTGTGGAATAAACACGCATTATCATATTTGTGAACAATTAATGGCAGTGGTGTGGGCTTATCAGACTGATAAGTTCGTTGCCAGGTCAGGCAGTTTATATAAGTACCTACTTAGTAAATGTATTTATTGATAAGTCGTTAAATAATTATTGATAAGGACGAAATTGTGAACGCTTCTTTCGTAATGCTTTCGAGTCAATTTATCGGCCGAGCTTTAATAACACTAAGCTAAAGACGAACGTTAAATGTAAAATGAGAGTGGATAATTATAGTAGTAATAATAATAATAACTTGAATTCTATGACTTGGAAAAATACGCGTAATAAATGGTATTTGAATTTGAAATAGTAGGTACTTATATCGAAGTAAATAGCAATATTAAACCAATATTTTTTATCAAATTATATGTAGTGTTTTTAGTATGCTTATCATCTAGTGTCAACTTCTCATTTCTTGGATTTTGCCTGGAAGAGATCGGTTTTCAGCGATAAGGCCGCCTAACATGTGCTAGCTCATAAAGTGATTATATGTCCTATAATTTTTAACCCTCAAGGTATGATAGACATGAAGTTTGAAGACTCTGTGGCACTCTAGCTGCTGAACTGATGAATCAATATTGTATTTGCCTTTTGGCAATTATGGGAATTTCATGTCTTGTTATTCAAATGTATGTCAAATATTTTTTTACATGTATTAAGATATCACAGTTGACAGTTTGCTGGATCTTGGATGAACTTAAGCTACGCTGAGGTCTATGACATAGCACAATAAGACTACCCATCTTCAAAAACCATACAATAAGGTGCAGTTCAAAGTAAATTTCAGTAACATCAACAACTGTATTCATTGATCTAAATTTTAAATTAAGTCTACGAAATAAATTATTTACAATTACAATACTACTAAAATATACTGTCACATTATAACACAGGAACTTTTGCTTTGTTCAATTTTGCCTTCTTTCAATTCTTTAGCCTTTTCAGCAAGGTATGTGTTTTCGTCTCTCTTCGCCATCCATTCGGGAAGGGGCTTGGCCCAGTCTTCTGGAGGAGTATCTCTTTTCTTCCAAGTGTTGTTCCCGTAATGTGCACGCAAGCGTGTTAACCGACGCTCTTTTTCGCTTTTTATTACCGCCAACTGTAATGGAAAATTGAAAATGTCTTTAAGACTTGCTCGTATATTGCCGATTATTCGAATTGATCCTAAGAGTCCAGATATATTTCCAAGCCATATAGAAATGAGATTCAATGTTGATGAATCTTTCTCTGATCGAGATGATTAGTGAGCATTATTTTAGAACTGATTATGTTGAACTAAAGATTATTCTATGATAAACTTTAGTATAACAAACTCAGTTCTAAAATAGTGCTGGAAGTGCCTACAGCCCTCGGCACTTATACTGTTATAAGGACATAGACTCGTAATAAATAAAACATTTTTCAGAATCATTATTCAAATTGAACCTAAACCAATTTAATTCAGATATTGTATGTGTTATTTACATCGGGGCTCTAGGCACCTCGGGTCTCAAGGGTTATATGAAGCCTGTACTGACAACCTGCATGAGCCATACAGACGTACTTTTTCCCTTGTCAGCCTACAATTTAATGTGTCTGACCCTCGGTAGCTGTATATGGAGGTCCATCTTTTTTCTCATTTCAAGGTGAACTCATTGCACTTAGCACATGCAACTGAGCTGTCATCGCTACAAAAAAAAAAACATACTTACTGCAGCTCTACAATCATTATTGCTTTCCCATTTTGAACAGTTATCATAGTCCTTTTTCCATTGGTTACAATCTAGTGACTCTCCAAATATAAAATACTGATGGAATCTACCTCTAAAACTTGTACATTCTTTGTACTCATCATAATATGTGTCACAATTTCTAATCTGGAAAAAAAAAATATAGGATATATTTATAACCTACTTTAAAACTTATTAAATAAATATCTATATGAACATTAGGACACATTTCACACATGGCTGGATAGCCCCATACAAAACCATATCTAGTTTGTATTATGGTTGCTAACACAACTGATATACTACATATACACACATAAATACTTTAAGTATACATATTTAACACCCAGACCTGCAGCCAACAAATTTAGTTCAGCACAAAGATGTTGGCTGTGCCGGGATTCGAACCCGGAACCTTCTGGTTGGCAGTCCGGTATGGTAACCATTACGCCAATGAGATCATCAATATAACAAGTAGGTACTTCTTAACCTGAAACTGCTACAAGGATAGTTTTTGAATAACATATTGAGAAGGTAGAAACTATTTAGTAGGTATAGAAACTGAAATTCTGCGATCAAAATCTACAGATTCACTTATAGCTGGTGCAAGAACTTACCAACCACTTTTCGTCTTCAGGTACTACAAGTTCCTCTTTTGACTCTTCTTTCTTGGTTTCGGTATTAGTTACTTTTTCTGCAGTCATTTTAGTAAAATCGATTGAAATTTGATTGAGGTTATATTTTGTAGCATAACATAACCTCAAATTCTTGTATAAATTGGCTTATATAAAGAAACACTTATAAATTAATGTGGCGACTATGTTTATGCGGTAATTTTCTTTTTTGGATGTATTTTAAAGAATAATTGAAGAAAGGTATATATATTCTTATCACTTCGAATCCGAAAAGGAAAATAGGATTCTATTATTAGCAATCAGCTGCTTGTTGCTGTCTGTATAGTCTATATATTTATGTCAACGTCAGGGTATTGTAACCGTTTTGATGAGACCGCTTATTGTAAATTTTTGCTATTTGGGCAGATTTCGCTATTAATGTTTGCATGTCGCATATATTTGTGAAAATTTCAGCCTTCTAGCTATCACGACTTATGAGATATGGCCTGGTGACATATTGACAGACAAACGGCGGAGTCTCAGTAAATGGGTCCCATTTTTACCTTTAAGGTTCAGAACACTACTAAAAGAGTGTTTTTTCTTACTTGTTTGCTCTATATTAATAACGGTAACAAGTAGGTGCTTAAAATTTTCGTGGAATATTGTTTCAAAATAAATATTAAGGAGGGCTCCCAATAAACGTAATTTATAAGCAATTGTAATTTCTAAGGGGGGCCCCATACAACAAACGTTTTTCGCCATTTTCTAAGTTGATACGCAAGCCCGACTCGCACTTGGCCAATTATTAACCTCATGCAATGCATTGGACGTCAAGTTAGTGTGGCCGTTGTTGGATTTTATGACCGTGTGTAGCAGATTCGCTAATTTTGGAGTGGTCACACCGATTGTATTTTTTTAAATCTTGATCCATGTCGTGCTTTCATCAAGTGTTTTGCAGTTAAAATTGTCTTGAAATTATTACAGGAAAAACAAATAGAGCATATTCTAAACAAAGCAAAGTTTACTTTGATAAACTCCTTATGTTATGCTAACCATAAACGTAATTTATTAGGTTGCTTATATTTATCAAGGCATCCGATAAATTCCAGCTCATTCTGTACTTTACTCGAATAATCACTGACCTTTGATCGTAGAAGCTCAGTTTTTATATTATTAAATTGAGGATTTCAGTGAAAATCGTATTGACACTGGTGAAAGATTCAACTCACTTCAAAAATGTCGCTCAACAAACTCGTCGGTGGTGATTGTGGTGGTAACAATTCCCTGGTGCAGCTGTCAAATATAGTGAGAAGCGATGCGTCCATGTCACAGCCCCGCACGCAAGCTGATAGATTTGTCAATGAGTTCATGGCGCAGACATCACAAGCACCGCAGACTTTCAACATGAATGCTTTACTAAACAACATGCCTGAAGCCGACTCCGTGCAAAAGATGAACCAGCCTGTACATAGTATGCAGGCGCCAATGGCATCTCAGAGCAAACCCTGGATGGCTGGCCCATCATCATCAACATCCTTCATGCCTCCTCAGATGTTAATGCGCAACATGTTCAAACCACAGCCATTGATACAGCCACCTTCTACATCTAATGTTCAAATCCAATACATTAACGAGTCAGAGCTAACAACTAACGATGATGTCAAAGCCAAAGCAAAACAGTATGTAGATGATAATGTAAATGATGACCATGAACTGGCTTACAATCAATTCATGTCTTTTATGAAGAAAGTTAGTGCTGGAGAACTATACCTTGGAGATGACTCGGAAGCAAAACAAAAACAAGTGAGCAAGGACCAAATCATTGATGAAATGGCAGAAAAATACAAGGAAGAGTGGCAGAAACTCAGCGATGTCTCTGAATATTGGAATTCTGAAAATGCCAATGGAATATCAGATGAATACTTTTTCACTGAAGGCAATGTTATGTTAGAAAATAAGAGTGCATTGGACATAGGCAAAGAGAAATTGAAAATGGGTGATATTCCTGGAGCAGTGTTATGTTTTGAGGCAGCAGCGCAGCAGCAGCCAGATTCTGCCGAGGCTTGGTTTCTTCTGGGAACTACTCAGGCTGAAAATGAGCAAGATCCCTTGGCTATAACGGCCCTCAAAAAATCTCTTACTATTAACCCTACACAACTTGAAGCATACATCACTCTGGCTGCAGCATATGCCAATGAGAACATGCCAAAGTATGCATTAAACACTCTTCTTGACTGGTTGAGGGCAAGCCCCAAATACAATGATCTATTTCCACAAGACATTGACTCCAAGAAACTTGATTTGAAAGAATTAGAAGCTCATGTAAAGTCTTTGTACCTAAGAGCAGCACAATTAAATCCATCACAAATAGACCCTGATGTTCAGAATGCCCTCGGTGTAGTGTTCAATATTAGTCATGAGTATGACAAAGCCGTGGACTGTTTTAAAACAGCACTGATGGTCGCAAATGACAATGCTAAGTTGTGGAATAGGTTAGGAGCCACATTAGCAAACAGTGAAAGGTCTGAGGAAGCTGTAGAAGCATATCATGAAGCTTTGAACTTGGAACCAGGTTTTATCAGAGCCAGATATAATGTTGGAATAACTTGTATGAATTTGGGAGCACACAGACAGGCAGCAGAACATTTCTTGGTGGCCTTGAATCATCAGTACAAGGCTAAAAGCATGTTTCCTGAGGCAAGTACCTCTGACCCTGGCTCTTCAACTATATGGACAACTTTGAGGATGGTTTGCTCATTTATGGGAGAGCATGACATTGCTAAACAAGTAGATGAAAGGAATTTGACTGAGCTGAACCAGTTCTTTGATATATAATAATATATGGCTATAATTGTATAATATTGCAACATTATCACAAATTGTATATAGGTTGTCATAAACATAGGTATAAGTGAGGAATTTTGTTGAGAAATCCACTCGGTATGGGTATATATGTAAGTGATATTATTTTTGTTTTATGAATTTTGAATAGAAAATATGGGAATAATGAAATAAATATATATAATTTTTTTATTTTCTTAAAAATTGTTTCATTCAACTTTTCACATGTATAAAGCTACAACTTGATTCTGGTAGAGGGCATCCTTGTGGATGATTGCTGTGAAACCAACAAGGTTTTTGTTTTATTTTTAATTTATTTGATTTGCTACTTTTGTTGACTTCTTCAATAGTTTTTGGGTACCTCAATTGGACTTTTCCTCCGAGTACTTGAAAAATGTTGTGATGGTTTTTCAGTAGTGTCTGAATACCACCACACTCTGATTTTAGCTGCTTTAACTGATCTTCAGGTATGAGTTGAATTAACTCACTAAATTCTACCTTTCTACCAGCATACCAGTCAGATTCTTCTTCAGATCCTTCTAGTAAGTAATTGGCAACACATTTAACTATGGAACTGATAAGATTTTTGTCTATTTGAGTGCAGTTTTTAACTCGTTCCACTGCCTCTCTAGGCTTGAAATCTTTTACCCAAGAAGTGTCTTCACTTTGTCTTGAATTTGAATCTCTGTCTATTATATCCTGTATTTTGCTACAATATTGTTCATACAAATTTTTAGAGTAGGTTCTTCCTTTACTGACTAGACATATTCTTTTAGTACTAGGTATTTTAAGGCGGTCCATATCTACATTGAACCCACACTGCTTACTAAGCTCTTCAATGTGTGCTAGGTAATCTATATATTGACTTTTTGAGGAATTTTTCCGTTGGTACTTTGTTCCATCAAAGTTATACGCACAACATGGTAACAAGAAGAAGTTGCATTCATAAGAACTTTTGGCTGCAATAACTGGGATCCATGGAGTCAGTTCATCAGAGTGATTTCCAATAATCCAGTCTGTGTCAGGGAACAAGGAAGAATCTGATGGTACTATAGTCCTTTCCTGAAAAGATAAAAGAGTGGTTTAAGGTGTTTGGTCAAAGTCAAAACAAACATGCCTTATGTTTTTGTCAAAATGGAACAGTGTCTTGTTAACATTTAGATAAGTACCTACCTCTAACAAGACATCCTCAGAATACATATTCCAGATGTTTCTCTTCCTCACATCTATTCCAACACCCAAATATCCTTCCTTGGCTAGAATGTACACTAGTAGTCCATTTCCACAACCTAAGTCAACAAATGTAAACTTCTTTCTTAGAGGTCTTTCTTCATCTTCCCATAATAGAAGTAAGTAAGTGGCTATAGCCACATCTTCGTAAACAAACTTAGATGGGTCTGTGCATTCAGGCCATACCTAGAAAAAGGATATAAATTCAAAGTCTTTATTATCAACACAATTATTATCTATATGACATAAGATTAAAATAGCATTTCGGTGAGTGTGCGAATGAATTACATGAAGTAATACCCCCCGCCCCCTTTCACTACGCAGGAAAACGCCAAGGCGGCATCGTTTTACGGTTGAGGTGCCCGACTATGTGTTTGCCTCCACCTTTGTTGTCCGAACCGTCAAACTTTGGAACTCCTTGCCGAATTCCCTGTTCCCAATGACTATAATCTAGCGATTTTCAAGGCGAGAATAAACCGGTTCCTTCTAGGTAAGCGCGCTTCACCTTAGACCTCAATGTCATTTACCATCAGGTGAATAGTGGTCAAGCCACTAGAGACCTATTTAGAGTAAAACAAAAGTGCACCCTGTGCTTAGTGATTAGGTGTAGCACCTGTAGCTTGGCTAGCTAAAGTGATCTGCCACAATCATTGAAGCTAAGTAATGGTTGATGCGGAAAGTATTTAGATGGGTGACCATGTACATGACTGTAATTTTTCAAGTGGTATTTTCATCTGGGTGCTACCGTGGGTCGGATGACACGTTAAATTGTATGTCCCGGCTGTTAGTCTTAGTACAAGCATTAGTTAAGCCAAGTCAGAGGCCTTCGGGCTGCTTGAAAACTCGCAATACCAGATCTTGGCCACTTAGCTCATACAAAGAAGAAGAAGAAATGATTAGGGCATAGCTAAAACAACTTAAATGAATTTTACATTCAAATTAAAACTAAACTAACTTCTGTATATGCATAAGTACATCAAAATAGTACCTACACATTTTCTTTCATAAGAGTTGAATAATTAGCTCATAAAAATAAATTAATATTTGTGCCACAGCTTGGTTAAGTAACAACCTATCAATACTTATCATTATATCACTTAAGTAATCAAAATATTTGTAACCCCATTTACATATACCTTAACCATATCCTTTCCATACTTAAGTTTCAATTCATTGTACTTAGCATAGTACTTCTGCTGTGAGACCAATGCTAAAGACTCCTTACAGATACTTTTACGATAATTGCTATTTTCTGATTCTGCTCTCCATTTTTCTAACTGTGGCAGTAACACATTCTGCAGCCAACAGTATGAGGGTGAATTTTTATCTGAAAGAAAGTTGAAACAATATTTAGGTATGTTATAATGTTTTTAGAAAGAAAGAAAATATATTTATTGTGCACACTTAGATCGCTTATCACTAAGATTAGCTTGTGCACGCGCGGATCTCGTCGGCGGTGGTCCGTGTAACACTCGCCCCTGAAGATATTGCTCGGAAAGCACTGAAACTGTTGGACTCATTCCAACTTTTAATAATAAGTAAGTGTGACCGTTTTCTACGCGAAAATATTAAGATGCCTTACGTGAACAGTTTACAATGTTTAATAGATATATATTATTACAAATAGATATTTTATGCTTTACATCAAATGGATAATGACATTTTTTGCACATGTTTGATTTATGTCCTATATCATAAAGAATTTATTTAGCAACTTGGTAATGAACGAGAGTCAATATTATACTTAGGTATAGACTTCAACCACTTGACAAGAAACCTATAATCTTATTAACTAGCTAGCAAATAAAATAAGATTGAAATGGCAAAATAACTGCAGAATACCAACCAGTGTCAGTTACAAGTTTAATTTGGTTTTCTTCTAACTGCAAAGTATAAGTAAAGTTAGGAAACAGATTTTGTTTACTGTCTTGTGACACGTCGTAGAAGGTAACTGAGGATGTTTCCAGATTAATAATGACTACTTGAATTGCTTGACAGTTGCTAAAGACTTTCGGAAGCTGTTCAGATATAATAATTTCGATTGATGAGGTTATATCTTCGGAAGATAACTTTGCTTCTTTTACTATATCCAAAACACATTTTTCAATATTATCTGCAGTTATATCACATTGTAGCTTGTTTAAACATAAAGGTGATTTCCAGTTAGAAGTCTCAGGATTGTAGGAAGAACGTTTCCATATTTTACAACCCCAGAGTCTTTTATTGATAACATGTGGTTTATTCAGTAAAATATTAATTGCATGCCAGAATTTCTCTGTCATATCAGTAATATAGTTTTTCGACATTTTATTAGAATAACGTATAGAAAGGTGTTTTATAAAATATCAAAAGATTTGAACCCAAATAAATCATAACAAAAACAGCTGACACAGACCAGTAAGGAGACAGCTGACCACGCGCTGGCCAGCTGAAGGCAATTGAAGTTTGACGTTGATATTTCATTCTGAGACATCTACGATCTTTTCTAATAATAATAATAATAATAAATCTTTATTTTCAGACACAGAGTCCATAGAACACAATGTTTATACAAGGTGGTTCAAAAACATAAATAAAATATTAAAAATAATGGTAAAATATTAAATATAACAAAACAGTTTTTTTTTTTTTACAAAACAGCAGAAATAATGTACATGAAAAAAACTTAAGGTATTATTGTTGCTATCCAGTGTTTCATGAATGGGCTATTGAATTGATTGGTTATGACTTGAAGTATGGTATTGGAACTATTTCTAATTCTACTTAAAATTGAAAATATGCGTTTACGTAAAATTGCATGAAAACCATCAACTCGTGCATCGGCAAACATGCCAGAAGCGCTACAATATCGAGGCAGTCCTACCATCATTCGGAAAATATTGTTATATTGGACGCGAAGAGTATTGGCAGATCTCTGAGTGTAGTGGACCCAAAGGCTGCTGGTGTAAAAACATTGACAAAATGCCTTAAATAATGTGATCTTTGCTTCTAAAGAGCATCGAGCAAACCTTCGAGCCACCATATTACCCCTCACTGCCAATGCTCTCCGTTCCCTTTCTATATCACAATCGTCTTTTAAATCATGTGTTACAATATGCCCTAGATACCTAAATTGCTTAACTAAGTTCAACGGTATATTATTTAATCGAACAGGAGGCACATGGTCAGGACGCTTGTTTGCCGCTAAAAACAGCATCACTTCACTCTTTTTGGTGTTATATTTAAGACCATGTGAGCCAGCATATTCTTCACAAACTTTTAACATTTTTCTTAAGCCGCTAATAGAGGGACTCAGCAGCACCATATCATCGGCATAGCTAATATTGTTTATCATTACACCGTCAATGGAGCACCCAACATGCATGCTGCTAAGTCTCTCTATCAGCCCATCTATATATAAATTAAATAGTTTAGGTGACGATAAGCCCCCTTGCCGTACGCCACATTCTAGTTTATATGAGGCAGATATGCTATTAGACCATTTGATATAATTTAATTGATTTTCATACCAAAATTTAAAAATATTGAGCACTTCCGTGGGTATCTTTCCCTTCAGTTTTTCCCAGAGAAGCGGATACAAGACCCGATCAAAGGCTTTTGATAAGTCCAAAAAGCACGCGTAAACTGGTGTTTTCCTATCAGTATAATACTCAACCGTATTCTTAAGAGCCAAGATAGCAGTCTCAGTTGATAAATTAGGTTGAAAACCAAACTGTGCGTCATTTAGCTTGATATTTTTACTAAGTTGGCTATTAAGCAGACTGTCGAGGATTTTAGCTGAAGTTGTTGCTAAAGAAATAGGCCTGTAGTTGTCCTTATCAGAATTATCACCAGTTTTATTTTTGACTATCGGAACAACTATGGTTTTCATCAGCTCCTGTGGCAGATACTGATGATTAACACAAAACGAGTAAAACATCGACAGGACTCTAGGTAAGTGAACACCAGCACACAAAAAATGTTCGATACTGAGCCCATCATGTCCAGGAGACTTCCCTCGCTTCATCGAGCGAATAGCTAAGGCTACTTGGTTGGCTTTGAAACGTATCAGGTCATTCCCTTCATTGGCGGGCTCAACATCGAAGGCCACGTTTTGCGTACTACTCTGAGAGACATGTAAAGCGGAGACAGTAAATTGTTTTTGAAAAAGTTCTGCAATTTCCTCAGTACTCGTAACCCCGTTAATGCTAGTAGGAACCCCAGGCTTTTTATTCAAGTCAGATGTTGTTTTCCAGAACTGTTTAAAATCTTTCGTTTTGTGATGAGATGCTAATATATCCATTTTGATTTGGTCTTTATTTTTAATACACCAATTCAGCTTGTTTTTAAAAGTTTTGCGATCTTCTTTCATTCTATGAAAATATGGTCCCGTTTGTAATTTACCACTTTGTATCCACATCTGAAAGCTAACCCTTGCCTGTTTGTGAGCCTCCCGAACATGAATGTTCCAACCAGGGATATGCTTAGTTTTGTATGAATTTCGTGCCGTGTTCATTTTTTGTGGCCCTTTGTATGATTCGATTGCAGCACCTTTCAGAACATTTACAATTTTATCATAAAGTTTATCTATAACTGTTCTATGATTAATGTTATTACAGATTTGTTCGCAACAATGACGGAATTCTATCGGAAAGTCTATTTGTTTCAACTTTATTTTGCATAGCTCATGATACTTTTTGGTCTGACCTTTTTCTCTATAACCCCAAATTACTTTATTCCTTGGCACATAATTAGTTGAGGAACTAACAGTTATTGTTTGCAAATCACATTTTAGTTCAAGAGGCAAATGGTCAGATTCAAAAGCGTCATACATAACTTTGATTGACTGAACAGATTTAAGACCTGAATGAGATACAAGAATGTGATCTAACCAACTCGTGCTCCTCTAAAAGCTCATGCTAAAATGGTATGGTAATTCATCTCTTTCGCACGCATATAATTTTAACGTCGTGTCTCATGTTTTGTACTCATGCTTCATACATGCCACTTTTATATTACTGGATTGTAACACTACTGGTCGAATCGAAATACTTAGGAAAATATTTTTTTTTGTAATTTAGATTTTTCGGAATAACTTAGTATTTTGTATGCGTAATTTATATAACCATTACAAATTAGCTCTAATTTTTCATATTGTAAGTAGGGAATGTCATACACTGAGCTCGAACATGGTTATCAAGGGTTGCGACAAGCTACTCAGCCGCAGTTTTACGTCGGCGATGATGGAAATCTTGTTCCGATAAGATCATCCGTAAGTCCACTCCATTGTTCTAATGGCCTGCTGTGTAATGAAATAAAAAGTCGTCACTTTAGTCTGGGTCAGTGACCTAAGGTTATCGACCAGATACCTACCAATATATTTACATGTACAGAATTTGCATACCTGCTATAGACAATATGCTATCCTTACTAATGTTCCTAATAAAATGTACATAATCAGTAAATCTTAAATACACACACAGCAAGTAAATATTTGCACTGGTATGCTTCCACGGACTAAGTGATAATGATAGCCCACATATTGTATAATTGTGCAAACTGGTGTCCATTGTGGCAGAGCACACGAGCCTTATCACATAATTGTATTAGATTCTGGAATATTATTTATAGCAACACAAGCATTGTGGATGATGTTTAGTGAGGTAATGTAGTATGGTAATTTATGTCAAGTTTATCTTGGTTATCAAGAGTGTTGGTGACCAATCAGTGACAAGGTTGGCTGAGTGCTTATCATAGATGTTGTATGATAAAGTGGCATAGTTTGGTATTGTGCGGGCATGGAGTGGCAGTGGCTGAAGGACTGGTGGCGCCTCAAGCGATGGAGGAAAGGGAAGAAAGAGCAAAGTGACGATGATATTTGTTATTGTGATGACTGTTTACCTGATGTAAGATAATTTGTTGGAGTGATGTGCCATTATGTTCTACACTTTTGTTTTCATGATAAATGTATTAAATTCACCACTTTTACATTTATCAGATGTTTATCGGCAACTTAATATTTGGTGACTTTTAGAATGTCAATAACAAGTCTTCAAGGTCTAATTTTATTGTATAATGGTGTCTCTGTTATATTGGTATTGATTAATGTTGGCCTCCATGCTTACTAATAGCATTGAATTCCTTACATTGAATTTTTTATGAGGAAGTCTGAAAGAGAAATGAGGTTTTTTTGAACTAACATTTGTTTTCTTGTCTTGTAGTAAATCTAAGAGTAAGAAGCAAATTACTCTCTTAGAATAATTCTGAGTTAAAATTCAATAGATTTGTTATGATGATCTTTTTCCTCGCCATATCCCATTAGGTGGGGTCGGTACACCTAATTTTCTTCTTCTACTCTGTGCTATCAGGCATCATCTTCTACACTCACTCCTCTCTCTCTCTCTCATCTCCACATTCATACAAACAGATAGATTTGTTATGATGATATTGTGATTTTTTCTATTGATTGTGGATTAAATCATTTTTTGTTTTAATACATTAATGGATGTGAGTGTGCCATGCATGCCAGTGCTATGCAATCATTCAATCATAATTCTTAGCTTTGTTGTCTTGATTGGTAACTACTTAGCATGAATAAACAATTGGGGATACAGAGCTATGGTATGCCTATACTCGTATGATAACAGTTAAGACCAAAACCAACAAAATATTAAGATCTGTGCATTATTCAGTTTAATGAGATAAAAGTATATTCTAATTTAAGAAATCTGGTCAAAACTTTTTGTCATAAAGACAAGTTTTTTTATGACATGTTTTTTTGCTAGTTATCAACATTAAGTACAACATATTTTCTCATGTGATAGGTATCAAAATTGATCTAAATATTCTTACGGTTGTTCCTTAAAGAGTCTAGAATTTATTTATTATTAACATTAAACAGTCATAACTTATTGTCTTAACCTAATTTGTTGTACGAGACACAGTAGCGCCTGTAGCTCGGCTAGCTAAGGTGATCTGACGCGATCCTCGAAGCTAAGCAACAGTCGATGCTTAGCTTCAATGGCAGTGTTTGGATCAATTTTTAGGGTTCCGTACCTAAAAGGTAAAAACGGGACCCTATTACTAAGACTCCGCTGTCTATCAGTCTCCAGGCTGTATCTCAAAAACCTTAATAGCTAGAAAGCTGAAACTTTCCCAAGATATGTATTTCCCATGCCGCTATAACAACAAATACTAAACATTTAAAAAAAATATTAGGTCCCCATACAATAAACGTATTTTTTATTTATTTATAACAAAACTGTTTTGTTTGCGTTCTATTCTTAGTTTATTGTGTATATTGTTCAGGGAGAGTTGGAGCTGTGCGAGTCCCTGGACCCGCAAAGCGATGGCGGCAAGAAGGTGGTGGTCGGCGTATGCGCCATGGCCAAGAAGTCGCAGTCGAAACCCATGAAAGAGATCCTCACTCGTCTCGACGAGTTCGAGTACATCAAGATGCTGGTCTTCCCCGAGGAGGTTATCCTTAAGGTTCTCGGCACTGTCTGTCTAACACTAACGGTGAAACAAAGTAGACCAGTTCTTTGAATTTTCGAAATTTCAATGCTCTTTGTCTAATCAAATGTTATGTTGATTTTGAAGATAGTTAATAGATCGACCAATTTAACGACTGTTTTATCATGTTAGGCAAACAATGAGAGTCGCCGGCCTCGGCTGTAAATTGCTTCGCGCCAATTGATATTGTAATTTATTATCTAAGAATGTAAATATTTTGTTTCACTTTTATTTTGTCATCGCATAACTAACTGTCTTCATGGCATCGATTTCGATTCCATTCGCTTGCATTGTGGGTAATTTAATTATGTACAAACATGTGTTTGTTATGACGATACAGTTTACATGTGCGAGTCGTTCAAAGGCATCGGTAGGTTTCCACGGTTCACTGAAAACGCCGGTTCAGGTTACGGATTCGCTCGTATTGAACCACTGATAATGCTTGGACTTGCAAACATTTGCACGATATACTATTCATGTACAGTGTTCAGTAGCGGGCTAAGTATTGCGCCTTGCGGGACACCTCTCTGTATCTTTATTATTTATTTAACTTTCCATTTAACTAAAACTTTCTTTTTTATAAACTATGCTTTAAAATAAATATATATTTCAGAGTCCAGTTGAAGAATGGCCTATCTGTGATTGTTTGATCTCATTCCACTCAAAAGGCTTCCCTTTGGACAAAGCCATTCAATACGAGAAATTGCGGAAGCCTTATGTGATAAACAACCTTCATATGCAGTATGATATTCAGGTATGTATCGAACCCTATAAACTTAAAAAGAATGTTCCATTCACTGTTGATTTGATTTATTGGTTTGGCTGATTGGTAAAATAATATTTATTTTTCAGGATCGTAGAAGAGTATATGCAATATTAGAAAGTGAAGGTATAGAAATACCGCGGTACGCTGTTTTAGATAGAGATTCTCCGGATCCGAAACGTAAGTAATAGATATTGTTTAGAAAATAAATGTCTCCAATTTTGCTACCGTCAAATTATTTACTGTCGCAGATATAAAAAAAAAAATACAAACTATAACTGATAATACAGATAGTAACCCATATGGTCTGTAATGAACATTTTGGTGAAAATCCTTCAACAATTAAAATGAGTGGTGTCATTTCAGACCATGAGCTGGTAGAATCGGAGGATCACGTAGAAGTAAACGGTGTTGTGTTCAACAAGCCGTTCGTAGAGAAGCCGGTGTCGGCGGAGGATCACAATATATACATATACTACCCCACGTCAGCGGGGGGAGGCAGCCAGAGACTGTTTAGAAAGGTAAGCTTCTATCTTTCATAGCTAACGCAAGTTTGTTGAATTCTTACAGATGTTAAAAGGTAAAAGCCTTGAAACTTCTACTCGATACGGTTTTTTTACAAATAAACATCTAATATTTAGCGTTTGTAGTATGTATGGTTGGATATTTGTTACTTTTTCACTTTTTACCGGCTCCGACGAACGAAATGTAAATTTTATACTAATGAATACATAATATATACTAATTATTTGGAATTTTGTAGCACAAAGTTTGGATTAATACATTTATTCTAGATTTTTAGTAAATGAGTACCCCGCAGTAGTAGCTGGTTAGTTAGGACACATTCACACACGGCTGGTTAGCCCCATACTGAACCATTTCTAGCTCGTATTATGGTTGCTAACACAACTGATATACTACATATAGTTATTGACATGTGGTATTTGACGTCCCATTAACAACTTTCTCCAGAAGTGAAATATTGCTAAAATATTCAGTTTGAGCAAGTTTTTCAAATCATCTCTTACATTGGTATACTCGTACACAGGATTTCCTGATACGCAACGATTTTCGTCACGCGTCAAGCGTGACAGAAATATCTTAAATTGGTCACTTGCCAGCATCCTTAGTGGAAACGTTTATCCATTTACTAGTCAAATTGTACCTAATTCTCTCACCTTAAGTATCAAACCCCTTCTTTCTGGTTAAGTCTAGTAAGTAACCTATGCATTAATTGTATCATATTTGTATCCACAGATAGGAAGCCGTAGCAGTATTTATTCACCAGAATCAAGAGTTAGGAAAACTGGATCGTTTATTTATGAGGATTTTATGCCTACTGATGGTAAGTGTCTATAGAATATGTTATAGAGGTATGACTTAAGGTCTTATGTCCCAGATGGGGCAGAGGACGTCCACAGTGCGTCGCCACCCCGGTCTGTCTTGAGCGTCTCGCTTGATCTCGCTCCAGGTCTTACCGATAGCCTTCCTTATAGAGGTATATTGCTAGCCAAATTTTGACCGTTTGACCACAGCTTGCCTGATGTTAAGCAACGCTGTGCTTATATTTGCTAGCCCCCGACGTAGAAACGACGGGGTGCTATAAGTTTGACGTGTCTGAGCGAGTCTGCCTCTGTCATCGTATCTCCCGAACGGCAGAACCGATTTTCATTTAGAAAAATGATAGTCGAGGGTGTTTTGAGTGACCAATTTGAAAAATCCTTTCACCATTGAAGCGCTAACTAAGGTGTACCTCGGCTAACTAAGGTGACCTGACGCGATTATCGAAGCTAAGCAATGGTCGTTGCGGACGGTGTTTAGATGGGTGACCATGCACAAGACTGACGTTTTTCAAGTGACATTTCCATCTGGGCGCTACCGTGGGTCGGATTACACGTTAAATTGTAGGCCCCGGCTGTTAGTCTTTGTACAAGCAGTCGTTAAGCCAAACAGAAGCCTTCGGGCGATTTGAAAACTTGACACCAGAGCTTGGCCACTTAGCTCATACGATGAAGAAGAAGACCGTTGGGATAAAAAAAAATAAGATAATTACCATTTCCAAAAAAACTTTTAATTCATAATTTTATATCGAATACATGCATAATTGTATATCGAATTTTCAGGTACAGATGTGAAAGTGTACACAGTAGGTCCGGACTACGCGCACGCGGAGGCTCGTAAAAGTCCCGCACTGGACGGCAAAGTGGAAAGGGACTCTGAAGGCAAAGAGATCAGATATCCCGTCATACTGTCCAACCAGGAGAAGCTTATATCGAGGAAGGTTTGCTTGGCTTTCAAGCAGACTGTGTGTGGATTTGATTTGCTTAGGTAAGTCAGTAGAGTGGAAAGATAAAAGCCTTATTATTTAATATTTAAGGTTATAGGCTATTTTTGGTGGCACACTAATGAAACTTGATTTTCTGTGGCACTTGATTGATTTTTATGTGAACTGAGTGGCCAGGTTCTGGTGAAAGTTTTTAAATCGTTCAATGAAGGGCTTATGGCCTGTTGTACTCAAACTGACATCGGAATCCTACAATTTAACGTGTCATAGGAATTATCTTGTATCCGCTTCTTTGTTTTTAACTTTGACACTAAAATTTTCTATGAAATTAGAAAAAAACACTGACATGCACTGACAACCTGCAGGTGTTTTGTGCATTTTCCCCTACCAGCCAATCCAAGGCATCCGAGATACTTGAAATAACAAAGCACGTTTTTTTTGCTCTAATTTAGGGTTTAAAAGATAAAGATAAATAATTTATTGGCCTTACAACATCTCGTAGTTTTGTAGTCAACAAATCCTAACACACATTAATTCTCACTTCCAGAGCTAACGGCAAATCGTTCGTGTGCGATGTAAACGGGTTTTCCTTCGTGAAGAATTCGAACAAGTACTACGATGACTGCGCTAAGATACTCGGCAACATGATATTGCGTGAGCTGGCCCCTACTCTTCACATTCCGTGGTCGGTGCCGTTTCAGCTCGACGACCCGCCTATAGTGCCCACGACTTTCGGCAAAATGATGGAGTTGAGATGCGTCGTGGCCGTGATAAGGCATGGGGATAGAACTCCTAAGCAAAAGATGAAAGTGGAAGTCCGGCATCCTAGGTAAGTGTTGGTATTGCTTGCTTGATGTTTGGGTAGATATAGTATATTCAACGAGTAGAGCTAATATAGAAATCAATTCCTGGCGCATGATTCTTTAGAGCTGACGCTTCTTTAGATTGTGTTCACCAATCGCGTCATCAAAGCAGTTTATGCTCGTCAATCTGATGAATAATCAGGAATTTTCCAGGTCCCAGGAATGTATCTCACATTAGTTTCATTCGTTGAACAGACTATAAATGACAGAGATAACGCTCCACGGAGCCGAAACTAGCCGATTGTCTCTTTCCAAAGGTCGATGTTTAACATTGATCGCCCGGTACTGGAACTATATAAAAGTTTTAATCTTACTATACAGAACAACAATAGCACTGGTGCCATAATTTTTATGGTTTTTAAACATATCATATATATAAGTGCATACTTTATTTCTAAACATAGTTATGTTGATGTCATATGAAGGTGCTTACACAACCTAAAGTCAAGGCTAAACTCATAGTAATTTGCTTGTTTGCTTTAGAGTTTTACAGGCCCCTGTCGCTTTCCATGAAATTAATTAATGACTTGTTTACTTTGTTGAACTATCCAAACACAGCATTAAATCATAACGAATAGTAACCAAAGTATTCGTTAATTGCTTTCATGCAAATGTGTGTATTAGTTTATTTTAGTAAAAATGTCTATATGGCATTGTTGAAATATTTTTACCTCGAGCGTCGTCATACATTCTTAGGAAAAACTGAATAAAATATTCCATATAAAAACTAAAAATTATATAATCCGCGCAAGCTTTCTACTATCTCTTTTAACCCCTCAACTGGCTAGCGGCCAGATACTGGTTCTTTAACAAAGGTTTCATCTATCAACCGGCCAGATATTGGTAGATTTTTTAAGGTTAGGTTATTTCAGGACACTTATAATTATATGACACTTATATCCCTGCCACATCACCTCTTAAAATCCCAGCTCGGCTCAAATCTGTTAAACAAAGCGCGGATTAACTTTATTAAACAACTTCAAAAACGTAGCTTCGGTCGATTTACTTGCCTATTGGATCATGTTCGCCAAAGGATTTAAACCATCACCGCTCGCTTAAGAGCCGAATTTAAAAAGCAATCGCGAATTTTCGCGAGTGAGTCGACCAAAAAGCGTTCGGCATGGTTTGCCGACCTTGATTTTTTGGAGACGCAGGTTGAAATCCCACTGGTCGTGATATTTACAATTGCTTTTCTTAAGCTCAACAAGCTTAAACTACCCCGCACCGCAATCAAAACACTTAGTGCAGACACAAAAAAATAATAAAAAAATAGTCTTCTATTTTCCAGATTCTTCGAGATATTCGAGAAGTACGAGGGCTACAAACGGGGTCATGTCAAGTTGAAGAAGCCGAAGCAGCTGCAGGAGATCCTGGATATAGCGCGTGCGCTGCTCGCGGACATACACACGAGACATGCCGACCCGGAGCTCGAGGAAAAACAGGGGAAGTTGGAACAGCTCAAGAGTGTTCTGGAGATGTGAGTCTTGAACTTTTTAATTGATCTGAGGAGGTTCTCTTTTCGTTTGTATTTTTTTTTGTGTATGTTACTTCATAGCTCCGTCATTTATTTTTTTATCAGTTGATTTAAAAAATATTTATTTTATTGGAATGTTGATACTTCCCAAATTTCCACATATATTATATCAAAATCGGCTCAGTGTTTTTAAGTCGGTTTTTCAATTAGTAATTGTATTCGTATGTATTTTATCTTCATAATCATTATTTATTCATTACTCTAAAACGGGCATAGCTCAATCGCCATTATAGTAATAGTCTATTAGGCCGGGTTTTGGTTGTGTGTTGCTGGAGAGGTTAAAGTGTACCAAATGTACCAGCCCCCTGCTGGTACATTTAAGGCGCAAAGAGGGAACACCATGGAGGTTTTAGTCGGTAGTGGCGTCATTCTGGTGCCGAGCATGACAAACTCTGCCGACCCTCCGCCGGGGACTGACTGGCATAAGTGAAGGATTTTACTCCATGTAAAAAAAGGTTTTGGTTGGGTGATTGTAATGTGGCATTTACATGTAGACGCTTCCATGGGTTGACATGTTGGATTATAAGGCCCTGGCTATTTGTCCTACTATAGTACCTAAATTATGGCAGAGGCCGTTGAGGTGGATTGAAATTGCTTGACACTAGAGTTGGTAACTTTCCGGAGACATCTAGCGGCTGTTTATGGACCCGTTTCTTGGCCTCATACTTTAATTATTATCTTAATTTCTACCCGCTTTTTCTGTTACCTTTTAACGGTGTGTTCTGGCAGCCTTCTTGAGAGCCAGTAATTCCAGACTAGGCATGCTCCACCTTTGGCCTAAGTGTTGCTGACTCGTGTGGTCACTCGAGCTGCTGGTCATATCCGAGCAGTAAAAAATAAATAAATAATCGATATGAACCTCAGTAAAAGCCTCTCACGTTTTCAGGTACGGACACTTTTCCGGCATCAACCGCAAAGTGCAGATGAAGTACCAACCTCGCGGCCGGCCGCGGGGGTCCAGCTCCGACGACGGTAATATTATACGCTCACATCCTGTATACGCGTATTTACGAAACTGCACAAGTCGTTTAATTGCATTTATAAAACGCTTTTAGATAAACGCTTTTTTTGGGAATGTAATTTATGTTTATTAACCCCTTGTATGTTGATACACCGGCTCCCGGTATAAACACATTTTCGCCGCAACTGTTGACATACCGGGAGCCGGTGTGGGTAAAACCAAAACTTGGAACTTGACTTTTTTTCAACAGATAATACAAAATGAGTTAATGTCATTCAACATACATATCGATTAATAAAAAAAAATTATATACTTTTGAGTACAGTGAACTGACTCAATATTATATTATAATTAGCTGACCCGGCAAACGTTGTTTTGCCTCACTTAGGGGTATGAAAAATAGATAGTGTAGCTTATATGACACGTTCGTAGATTTAACATAGCAGCGCCATCTATTGATTACTTACTCAACCCAGTCGAAAGGTATCGACATCTGTTAGAATCATTTGGAGTTGACAGATAATTGTGACTGTCAAATAATAACAGACAATAATTACATAGCAATAAATTAAAATTGCGACTATAATTTGAGATTTAAACTATCCTATCTCTCAAGTTGGATCGAACTGCACATGGTGTGCAAATTTTATTATAATCGGTTATATGGTTTAGGAGTCCTTTTTGAGGACAAACATTGTGACACGAGATTTATATAAATTAAGATAAGATTATTAATATTATATGTATGTTTTTTATTATTCTTTATTGTACACTACGTCCTTCTTTAGTCGTTTATAAATTCCTTTCCATCCAAAGGTTGCCTGGAAGAGATCGCTTTAAGCGATAAGGCCGCCAATTGTGGTACACTAATTTTAAGTTAATTGTCTTTTACTGTGCCTTTTTTATTTATGTGTCCAATAAAGTATTATAAAATTTCCATGACACAATGTGAGTTACCGTACTCCTCCGAAACGGCTTGACCGATTTTTACCAAATTTCATATGCGTATTCGGGAATAGGTCGGGAATCTTCTACTATATATTTTTAAGGCAAAACAACGTTTGCCGGGTCAGCTAGTATTAAGATAAGACTAGGCGATTACGCTCGAAGGTCCGTACATTCCGTCGTAACGTAATGTTTGTCCGCAGTAGGAGGCGACGGCGAGCCCTCGCTGGTGCTGATCCTGAAGTGGGGCGGCGAGCTGACGCCGGCGGGCCGCATCCAGGCCGAGGAGCTGGGCCGCATGTTCCGCTGCATGTACCCCGGCGGACAGGGCCGCCACATACCCGGTCAGTATCCTAGCGTCCCGCTATCAATAGTATAACGGCTTTTACAAGATTTTACGAATGATCAAAACTACAATTTTTTTCTTAGTGATTGATTTTCAATGTTCTTTATTTACATAAATTAATTATTGTATACAGCATTAGGTATACATCCTATGAATTTCTATATAAATTTAGACTGCTTATACGCAGCTAATGAAAACTTGACTAAACTTGCCGAGTCGATTGGGACAAAACAAGTTTTAGTGCAATCACTGTAAGCATGGAGTTACCAGTAGCGTTGAAGAACAACCATATAATTTTTCATTGTCCATATTACTATTTACAACGACTAATTTTAGCCAGTGAAATTAGTGACATAGCTGCCTGTAACTCAATTAGTGTTCCCCACCGTATTGAAGATTTACTAAAAAGTTAAGTTTTTTTGAAACCTATTTGTAAGTATATTTTAAGTACTGTTGAAAAAAATTTGCTATGTTTACTTTTATTTCCTTTTTATGTTTGTAAAATTTAAGTATAAGACTTAGACTGAATAACTTGTATCCATGGTATGAAATAAATTTAAAAAAAAAGTTGAAGAACAATGGTGGCGATTCAGCGGCACACATATAGGCGACTTTAGAACGCACTCAGCGTTCTAAAGTCGCCTATATTTTCTACATTTGACGTGATTTTAGTTGTTTTGTCTGTGGTTTAGAACGTGCCGTCTCTTTCTGGCCACCTAAGATGAAAAGAGATGGGGCTTCTTTAAATTTTGTTTAGTCGTGTGTGCCGATGAATCGCCACCAATAACTTCTTTTCTTCCCAGGTGAAGGCGGCACCCAAGGTCTGGGCCTCCTCCGTCTCCACTCGACCTTCCGACACGACCTGAAGATCTACGCGTCAGACGAGGGTCGCGTCCAGATGACAGCCGCCGCGTTTGCCAAAGGTCTGCTGGCTTTGGAAGGCGAGCTCACTCCGATACTGGTGCAAATGGTCAAATCGGCTAATACCAACGGCTTGCTTGATAATGATTGTGACTCATCTAAAGTGCAGAACATGTGAGTATTGACTACTTCCTTAAGGCAATCACATGGGAAACATTTTGAATTTAGAGTTTTTTTTTATTTATAAATCTTTGAATTTTGTAACATATGAAGTACCTACATACTGTAAATAGTAACAAATTTTTTGGCTTTTGTCTATAAACCCTTTGGGAACTAGCAAACGTAGTTATAAGTTTTGCTTTTTTATGACAATTAACATATGACACCTATTGTATCTGGTTTTCATAGATAGAAAATTTCACCGTAGACCTCAATGTCACTTATCATCAGGTGAATTGTGGTCAAGCGCTGACCTATTTAGAGTAAAAAAAGACATTAAATAATTCATTCATTCATTCATCTTTCCTGAAACACAGCCAACCTTTACCCTTTGCCTGCTAAACAACTTTCATCCCGATTGCAGGGCAAAAGCCCGACTCCACGAAGCCATGCAAGTCGACCGAGACTTCACAGAGGAAGACCGAGCGCGGATCAACCCGTGCGGCTCCCTCAGCATATCTGCCGCCATGGAGTACGTGAAGAACCCCGTGCGGTGCTGCGCCCATGTCCACACGCTGATACAGCAGCTAGTGAGGATTGTGGTCACCAAGAAAGATGACCCCAAGACTAAAGGTAAGTCATGTAGTTACTATAATACACCCTTATCCTGTAGTTGCACAGATGACTCACTATTTTCTTAACGCGAACGGACCATAGCTACACCCGCGGTGAAGCACCCGTTAAACAATTAAATAATAATGATTTTCTAGCGATGACAGCTCAGTGGAGCGTACAGCCGCCTTATGTTAGAATGGATCTGAATTTGAATCTATGTTTACATTACTTACGGTATTGGGTTCAATCCCCAAGAATGAGCTCAAGCTTTCGAGAAAAATATCATGAACACGTGGTAGGGAATTTACTAAATGCTTGCTTTTAAGCTTCGCTTATTTTCGACTTTGATTTGATCTATTTATTATTAGGGTATTTTAAATTGAAATATGAATAAATTTGTAGGCTATATCTTTGATTTGGTAAAAGTTTAGTTGTGGCATAAGTTATGGAGTTAACTCAAAGTGAAAACATGTTTATTGCAGAATATAATACAAGCGGATGTTATTGATGTGTTTCGGACATTTTAATTTAAGGTTCAAAATCTAACTTTTATATGATTATAATGTAAAATTTTATTGTTTTAGGTATATTAAATGGTTTAGCCCTCATGATGTATTAACAGAAATATTTGAAATATACACCTTATTACTCGGTTACAAAGTTCAAATTAGTCTCAAACGACAATTCTTTTCACAGATACAATTCTCTACCACGGAGAGACGTGGGAGCTAATGGGTCGCAGATGGGGAAAAATCGAGAAAGACTTTTGTACAAAGAACAAAACATACGACATATCAAAAATACCAGACATATATGATTGTATCAAATACGACCTGCAACATAATCAGCACACGTTGCAGTTTGATTTGGCGGAAGAACTGTATATCTATGCAAAGTATTTAGCCGATATTGTTATACCACAGGTGAGTTGATTTACTTATTGTTCTAATTTTTTAAGTTTATTTAAAAATCGATGGAAACGTCTGCTTTTGAATCTTATGGCCCGTACTAAGCGGTTTGCCAATGTCATAAAAAAAAGAAAAAAAACGAGCAAAGCTCGGTCATCCAGGTACTGTAGTATATCAGTTGTGTTAGCAACCATAATACGAAATGGTTCAATATGGGGTTGACCAGCCGTGTGTGAACAAAAAATAATATATTCATTTATTGTTAAAAAAAAGGTTTAATCCCCGTTACATTTGTTTTAAAAGTTATGTGTCCCTTTGCACTCGCTTTATGGTAATGGAAGGACCATCGTGAGGAAATCATAGCACGGTGGGATGTCGTTTTCTAGCTCTTGCCAAGCACCTAACAGTTCTGGCAGACATTTTAAGAGCTAGTTAATTCAGACTAGGCATGCTTCACTTTAGGCCGGAGTGGCGCTACCTCGTGTCAAATGCCTAGCCGTCAAAGTTTTTTACTCCTTATATAGTAAATATTCGTATAAAGTACATATTTTATCAATTTCCAGGAGTACGGCCTCACCATGCAAGAGAAGTTGACGATAGGCCAGGGTATCTGCACGCCGCTGCTGAAGAAGATCCGCGCGGACCTGCAGAGAAACATTGAGGAGTCAG
This sequence comes from Mellilla xanthometata, assembly GCA_035578125.1. Classification (NCBI taxonomy): domain Eukaryota; kingdom Metazoa; phylum Arthropoda; class Insecta; order Lepidoptera; family Geometridae; genus Mellilla; species Mellilla xanthometata. The sequence continues at coordinate 11,853,684 of JAPUBQ010000006.1, forward strand.
GCGAGGAGACTGTCAACCGACTCAACCCCAGGTTTGTCTGCTTTTAAGGTTCAAAGACATTCATTTTTCACAAACATTACATGAAGGAAGGAAGGCAGGTTTTTGTGAGTACATCATTAATACTAGTAGTTCTTCGATCATTTTGTTATGCGTTATAGGTTTGCGTTTGGGCATAGCTTGTCTGATGTTAAGCAGCGCTGTGGCCTTCGTTATAGCGCGCTTACCTTGTAGGAACCTATTCACTTTCGATTTGAAGATCTCAGGACAGTGCTTCTCAGGAAACAGAGCCTGTGGCAGAGAATTCCAAAGTTTCTCAGTCGTCCCTATGAATGTTAAGGCGAAGTGCAAATCTTCAAATTTCCACTAACTAGCAGTGTCTCTTCTCTTCTTAGTTAACTTTGTGAACAAACCTTCTTAGAACATCTTTTAAAATTACAGAAACTTTGTGATCTCATATCTCTACAATTACTTGACCAATTTTATTTATATTCTCAAAATCTTTTTTGAGTTTGTCATTTAATCGCTATGCCAAATATCATAAAAAAATACCAGTAGGGCTGCAGCAAATATCGCGCTATTTTGTGTCAACACTCAATTAACGCCAACGACTGAAACATTATATTGATTTGTAGTACCGAGTATCGCCGAGATTGGTTTAAAGTAACGATTAATGCGAGAACAAACATCCAGAAGTACAGACAGATGAAAGCTAAAACAATAGTTAACGTAGAGACTGCTAATTGATCAATCGTAATCAAATCATTTTAATGTGGACATCATATTTTTACTTTATTTCAAAGCTTGTTCACACTGTTTTCTTTGTTACCGAAGTGCGTAGTCTATACTATCTATAACAATATTATAAAGAGGAAAAGTTAGATTTTTTGTTTGTTTGACGCAAATAGGCTCCGAAACTACTGGACCGTTTTGAAAATATCTCTCACCATTGGGAAGCTACATTATCCTGTGTAAAATAGACTATTTTGTTTTTCTTTGCAACTTAGATTATTTTATAGCCCGTTAGAAGCCGAGACGATCTGTCGTAGAAGTAAAAAAGATGGAAAATGTTATAAACTTTAACATTTTTATTGTATTTTAAAGCTGGTGCTCACTGTTTTCACTGATAGCGAAGTGCGTTGTGCAGGTACTCGCACGGCGTGTCGAGCCCGGGCCGGCACGTGCGCACGCGCCTCTACTTCACCAGCGAGAGCCACGTGCATTCGCTGCTCACCGTGCTGCGCTTCGGCGGACTGCTCGATGTAAGTGACTCGAATACAAGATAGTCCAAAATCGAATAAATTTCAATTAATGAAATGTTTGTGGCAGGGCCACATAGACAGTGCGAAATCAACTCCCGCGCAGAACGCACGCCGCCCGTCTCGCTCGCTCGCGCCGAATCATTCGATGGCGATCGCTTCGCGCCTAACTGTTTTGGACTTTTAAATGACAATAAACGTTGGAACATACTCAAGTTTAATTTAAATATCGAGTCGTAACTCTCCCACATGTTAAAATGATTAATCAAGAAAAAATATTCAATCAAGAATTTAATGCTGCTAGTTTGATAGGTAAGTTTGGCCGAGGGGATTGGATGTGATGTTTTTTCTGGCCTGAACGGCCTTAGCAACAATGTAATAATGGTTTTATTAGGAACATAGTCTAGCCTAGTTTATAAGTTTTAGTTAGTATATATCATATACTATTGTATTGATTACTAGAATTAGTAGTGAAAATTGTCATTTTTTATTAATATCATATACTATTGTAATGATATTATATTACTAGAATATAATTGAAAATTGACATTCATACATATCATACACTTTTGTACTGATATTATATTATTTGGCTTGTAACTTTGGTGTTATCAATAAATGATTTGTATTTATAACGCTTAAATATGTTTATATGCATTATTGCCAACAGTTAGAAATCAGGACAATTGAGGTAGCAGGCATTTCCTTACATAGCGAGAACGGAGCAATGTATGCTCGCTAAGAAGCTATCATTAGCAAGTTTATTACATGCTCAAGTATTATCAAATATTAGCCGTAAGTTCAGAAAAAAAAGTCCAGGTTTCACTGAAATGAAAGTCATTTGCCATACTGTCCAAATGTTTTTTGTCTTTATTATTATTTTAAGTAGGTATTATTTTTGTGATCTTATGACTTGAAAACAAATGGTATTTGAATTTGTTTTAAAGCCGCACCTCGGTGGTTTGTTGCAGGTATTGAAGGACGAGCAATGGCGTCGAGCCATGGAGTATGTATCTATGGTGTCCGAGCTGAACTACATGTCGCAGATAGTCGTCATGCTGTATGAAGACCCCACAAAAGACCCCTGCTCGGAAGAAAGGTGATGTTTAAAGAACTCTGTAAATGCATGCTTAGAAATTTCAGAATATTAATAACAATCAATAACTATTACCTCTTATTATAATTTTAATTTAGCTTAATCTAGGCTTCATTATAATTAATAATTCGTTATAAATATATATGTTATAATTTGACGACCTCGTTGGCGTAAAGGTTACCAAGCCGAACTGCCCATCAGAAGGTTCCGGGTTCAATCCTCGGCTCGGCCAACATTTTTGTGCTTAAATAAATTTGTTGGCTGTGGGTAAAAAAAAAAATATTAGATAAGTATCTAAAGGTATTTAGTAAAGGTATTTAGTATTTTTGTTGTATTGAAATTCATAATAAATATTGTTTGTTATTTCCTCATAATGTACCTACATACTCGTATTTTTGCCTAAGTGTAAATTGTAAAAAAAAACTTGTTAAAATAACATCAAATAAGTTCCATTATAGAGCGTACATGTGTTATAGGTTCCACGTGGAGTTACACTTCAGCCCCGGTGTGAACTGCTGCGTGCAGAAAAACTTGCCTCCTGGCCCCGGGTTCAGACCTCACAGTCGGAACCACTCCACTACTAATAACTCTGTAAGTTATTTCACAGTCTGTTCTTATACTTTTTAGAAAAAAAAAGCAAGTTCTTAGCTTTCTGCAACCAACTTGGACCCAGACAGAAGTCTGAGTTTAGAATAGAATTTATCAAGTCTGTCTCTTTGACAACAAGTGTTCTGACCTATAGGTATTGTTACGTATTTTTTAAGTAAATACAAATTTAAAATTATGAAAGTCACCTGGAATCAGAAAAATATATCGATATCATATTGTAGTATGTAGTTGTGAAAAAATATGTTATCCGACATTTTGTAGCGGCGCCTAATACACCTTTCATACCAAAAAGTCTGAATTAAATTAGTTTTCTATTTTCAGACAGACACAATTTTATTTTATTTATTTATTATCACCACATCTTTTTTTGCGTCGGGGGCTCAAATAGTTTTTATCATACTTTTCTGACGGAACGATTGAAGCGTCTCTCTCTGCATTGATACATTTTGATTTCGTCTGTCCGTATGGATGGAAAATATCTGGGTTGGTATCTAATAGTGAAAAGTATCTTCTTTTATTTTCTAGAGTTCTCCAGAAGAAGTGAAGTGTATAGAGGAAGAGGGAGAGGATGACAATATGGCCAGTCAAGAAACTTTGCAAGCTGTAAGTGTTATAGTTTATTGAGTCTATTCTATTGACATCAGTCCCATTATATCGTCATCTCAAGATATACTGTTTTCAATACCATTATTCATATATTGTACCATCCTGAGTTCTTCAAATAATGAGTGATAATCCTAAGTGAATTGATTCCTTCTAGGTGAGCGTGCTATAATGTAGGCCACAGCGTTGCTTAACATCAGGCAAGCTGTGGTCAAACGCAAACCTATTACAAATAAAAAAAATGTTACCTGCACATTATATGTAGTTAAATAATAAAAGTACTTTTATTTTGCTTTAAATACGAGTAGGTGCAAAAAATCTCAATTCTCATAAATTTTGGATCATATAAATACATAATAGTGATCAATGTGCCTTTCCATTTTGTCATTAGGTGACGGTTCACAATACGTTACAGGACTCCGATGAACTGGACAATACATTCTCACCAAAACGCTCCTCCAATCTCGGCAGCATGCGCCCTTCAGATCCTATACCTATTTGGTGAGTCTTGCCACAACAAGTGTAAATAAATAAAAAAGTGGACAACTTATTATGAGACGGCCATCTTAAATTTGAAATTAAATATAGTGTTGTAGTGACATGTATTGTAATTTAATATAAGTATGTACTAGAGCGGCTGGACCCAGTGCCCTCCTCCGCCGACCAGTCGTGTAAAAATGTATTCAATACAAACAAAGGAAAGTTCGCTTCCGTGTATTATTTAATATAGGCAGTGATAGGGTTACAAATCTCTCACCAAACATAGACACTACGACAGTGTATTTATTCTACTAGTTAATCCCTTTCATTTGATACCCATAATGAGGTACTTTAAAAAAATAAAATAATTTTACCGCCATTTTCTAGAGGCGGCCCGGATCTTGGACCAATTTTCATCAAACACTCATACACTTTGAACAGAAAAACTAAATCGAAATTGGTGCAATCAGTAATCATTGTTTTTTCATTTATTTACGAATATATTTGGTGAGACTATTCATTATTACTATATTATACATACATACATATGAACAAAATTGGTTATGTAGTTTTTGAGATATGTTGTCATAATTATAAATCCAACATCCATGTTTTGTTCGTGAGGTGTACTCTTCAGAGAACTATTAGTTTATAGAAGACAAAATTAAATATTTGTGTATTCCCGCTGTGATTTGAAACCCAAATTAATATAAGCAAAGGATAAATTAAAATATTTGAAAAAAATTAGATGTGTTCCTCCGACCGACCACCACACCTCCACTACAACTCTCACCAGGAAAACTAATCCTTAATCGACCCTCCTAACAAAACGAAGTTTCACTCCGCGTGGCTGGACTCGTCACACACTGGAACAACCTGAAACATATAATTCTAATATTACTCGTAACGTTGCCTATCTCAATTCGGAAATTCTTCGAAAGGAGGATCGAAAGGAACGGAAATACACAAAATATTTAATTTTGTCTTCTATTTACAATGGATTTCCGCAAAGTAACGCCTGAGTCAAAAGGTTAACTATTGGTTTAATGAACCGTTTGTACCGTAACGCCACAGCAACCTCCACTACACGGTGAGCGGTCACGAGGCGTCGAGCCTGGCGGCGCGGCTCAACGCGGAGCTGCGAGCGCGGAGCCACCAGGACTCCGACATGGACACGCATGCACAAGTAACCTATTTACTATACTAAACTCTTAACCGACATTATTTTTGTAGTCAAGAATTCAAAATATTTACTCGCACAATAAATGTATAAAGTAATGATCTCCACCGTAGACCTCAAGTAGATTGAGTGACCCGAGTGAAGTCGTTTCAAGAAAATACGAATATATGGCGCTACGTGTATCAAATGATACACAAGAGGATGAGCGTCAATGATATCACTTACCATCAGGTGAAAAGTGATCAAGCGCTAACGTATTCAGAGTAAAAAATAAAAAATCTTACACCTGTTTGACAGCTGGAACCGAAATGTTCTAATTGTATATTTTTGAGTCGAAAAATATTTGTGTATTTCAATTAGATATTATCAGATATCTATCTTAATAACCCAGATATTAAACACAGGGTGTAATGTCTGGGCGTATAATGTACCTAGGTATAATTCGCGTACATTTAACAGTTCTCGACTTTCTAGTGCTTGGTTGGGTGAAGTCAAGATAAACTACCTATATTGTTGTAATGGACTGTATTGGAATTTTATATTTGTAAGAAAACTGCGCGTGCGGTGCGGCTGTAGTGAATGCTTCTTGCTAGAGTGTTGGCAGGACCGTCCGCCTCACCGCGTCTCTCTGGTTCTTATCGTTATGTTGGCATGAACTTGATAGTGTTGTTCCAACATCATTCATCATTATTTGTTAATATATTTAATTTCTACTCTTCCGAAACGGCTTGACCGGATTTTACCAATTTTTATATTCAGTAGGTCTGAGAAAAGGCTACTATCTATTTTCCATACCCCTAAGTGATAAGGGTTGTTCACCCTTATTTTTTTTAATGAATAGTAATAATTTATAAGGCAGAACAACTTTAGCCGGGTCAGCTAGTAATAAAATACAAAATGATTTATTGGTGCATAAATGTATACATGGTGCATATTGAAGCCTCTGGTCTCGTACTAGTTATCAGACCGTGTTACGAGACCAGAGTCCTCTTCCAGTTTTAAAAATATAATATCTATTGTCCATTACAGATAGATGAAAAAGAGCACAAAGAGGGTGAGGAACATCCTCCGCGAGCTCGCAGCTACGACCAGCACAAGCAGAGCCACGACAACGGTAGGTACGCTCGCCACCAGGGGCCTCGCATGGCTGGCTGACGTAACATGTGTGGTTTAACCCGCACGGCGTGATAACACCGCTGAATATACCATGTGAGACAAAATGCTGATATAAAAGCGGTTGGTTTTGTTGTTATTCAGATGCGCTTATTGTTCTAACGAAAGATATAAAAAGTAGAAATTATTATTTTTCAACGTACTTATATAATAATATTAATTTGATTCAATAAAGAAAACGTTTGAAAGTTCATGTCCTCTCTATTGCTTAACCAAATGAGTCTGAGCAAGTGGAAGCGAACTTTCAAAAGTATTCTTTATTGAATCGAGTCATACCATTTGTTTTAGTATTCTGTGAACAGTAAAATAACATTGTGTGTTTGGTTATGCTGATACAGCTAGAACGTTATTTTGTATAGGTCTCTGTGAAACCAGCCTAAGAATAGATATGACTATCATAATATGACTAGCAGTCAAATTGTATCGGTTTTTGTTTTCGGATACTTTTTGATGTGTATATATATAATTATGTTCTTCGGCTTTACGCTGTTTTTTCACGCGTTACCGTTTCGTATATAAAGAAAGATTTATTTTATAAATAAAAACACACGTGTATTTAAGTAATGCAGACCAAAAGTGATTAAAACAAGATGAAATTTACAGACAAATAAATTATAAAAAAATCTAGTAAATTTTAAAAGACGTTTAAATATATCATATAGGATTCTCTCTTACCGATTTCTGTTGAGTTAGATTTATAAGTTTTGTTTTAATCATTTTTATTTTAGTTTTTATCACTAAACAGAATACACCTGATTATAGTAACTCTAACATTTTAGTTGCAGTAAAGTACAGTCATACCACAAAGTAGGTCATTTTGACCTAAGTGTTTTTAATTCAATTTTAAAATATCTTTATTATCATCATCTACAAAATAGTTAAATACTACATGGCTCCTAGTACGTAGCAAGCATGAACAAAAATATAACATTATTGAGTCCAAAGTACACTCTTTAAGAACTTATAGCTTAGTTTGAAACATACACAGAATAAAAGGAGCATTTGCCATTATGGTAAAACCACAAGACTCACAAGGCCTAAGTATTTAAATATATCCTGATAATTAGTTTATTATTATTATTGATAATTATTTATGATTTAGCGTCAATATTGCATGCCAAAGGCCTCGCCCTTTGGCATGCAGTGTGAGGGTCTTAGAAATTTTATCTTTTATATCTGGTAAATAACACCCATATTCTGCAACCAATGACCTGAATTTAAATTGTCCTAGTCAAATTTAAAGATTTTTTATAAACAATCTTAAAATTTAATACGTTTTATACTAAAATCACGGAATTTCCTGGCTCTCTTCGTCTAATAACACAAAGCAAAAAAGCAGCACTTTATAAATTCGACTTGTAATTTACTGCAACTACAGCCCATAAAACATAGATACATATATAAAGTAGAAACATACAAACTAACAAACCCACCATGCATGTTGCGGGCAGTGAGGCAGGCCGAGCCGCTGGAGGGGGCTAGTGTGCGATACACGAGCCTGCAGGCTGTCGATAAACAAGGTCAGATACTCTACACTAGGATACGCTGGGTTACTCGCTATCACTCGTCATATACCCTTCACAACAGATAGGCTAAACATTATTTTATTAACTGTTCTCCGATAACTATAATCGCGCGGTTTTTAAGGCAAAAGTGAACCGATTTCTTCTGGCCAAGCGCGCTCCACCTTAGATCACAATATCGCTTACCACCAGGTGAATTGCGATCAAGCGCAAGCCCATTAAAAGTAAAAAAAAAATGATAAAAGCCTGTGATTGAAAATTTCGAATCACTTCTAAAAAGTCTTCGATATTATCAAATCAAAATCAACAACGCAATCGAAACACGAACCGTTGAAAGTGTAATTTTAAAATTCTCATATATAAAAGCTTAATATAATTATTCACAGTTTGGTTTTTCACTGTTTTGACTATTGTATTTTCCAAGAAATTCTGAAAAATGTCTTTATTGAATAATATGTGAAAGCTTCAAGAACTAAAGATCCGAATTTGTTTTTGAAGTATATGAGATTTATTGATTAATATATGCCTATTTTAATATTTATGTATAAAGCAAAGATAAGCTGTATTTGCAGTCACTTTCGGCTATACTTTACCGAATAACTTAGTATCTTGTTAGTTATGCATCATAGAATCTACCAAATGAATTTAACATTTGAATGTGTTCACAATAGCTAAACCAGTTTTTCATTACTTCGATCTAGTTGTTTTATACACCGTCGAATTACTTAGTTCGTTGAATCATTCACACAAGATTAGGATTTGGTCATTTAATCATTGGGATCAGTCACCTACAGTTTGGTCAACATCTTAGTTTCATTGGTGTTCGGTCTTATTTCATCCACGATCAAAACCATTACGTTCTCTATTAGTAATTTCTTAGTACCTATATATAATTTCTGTACCTATTTGTTTATGTTTATTATACCTTGTGTGCTGTCGTCGGTTTGACGTTTTATTTTCGAGTTCGTAGCGCGGCAGGACCCAGCGCGAAGCTCATCTGGCCGGCGATTCCGTGTGTGTTGCCATGCATCCTCGCTCCTCACGTGTGCGTGTTTACGTGTGTTTGGCTACTGTTCCGCATGACAGTGTTAACCACTAATATTAACTTAAACATTAAATAATGATATGTAAGTTACTTAAGAGAAAGAAACACAGAAATCTGAGGCGTAAAGTCGTCTTCAGGTCGCCGCTCATCCCACGGATCACACGCGTGCGCCGCCGGGAGGCGCGCGACAGTGAAGCAACCGAAGAGTTGGTTTATAACTTAAACTCTTTGGATGAGACCCACCGCCGGGAACAATAGTCAAACCGACATCATCCGGCCGATTGTATTTATTACGAGACCACTCTTCTCTTCGGTGCAAAGTCGACCGCTCAACCATCGGCACGCTTCGACGCACTTCATCTTATGTATTCTTTTTATTTATTATATTCCTCTTTATTTATTTATGTATGTGTATGTATTATTTTGGGATATAGACTAATGTATTTTTCTGTCCACCACCCGCGTACACCTAACTAACCCCGTATCACTCGCGTAACCGCCCCGTACCGTACCGCACCGCTGCCCCGTGCCGCGGCACAGTCCCCGCGTCGCGCCGCCTCAGCGCCGAGCGCGTGACCCCGATCATTAACGTGGAGGGCGTGGAGTCGTCCACGAACGAGCTGCCGCTGTCCGCGATCACGTTCGGGGCGGGCGACGCGGGGCGCGTGCGCTCGTGGCCGCGCCTGGACGGCTGTAGCGTGTGGGGCGCAGGGCGGCGGCAGCGGCACAGCATCGCCGGCCAGATGACCTACCTCAAGATGCTGGGGCTGGGCGCGCGCGGCAAGCTGTCCGCCGCCGCCGGCCTCTTCAGCACCGCCGTCATCTCGGGCTCCAGCTCCGCGCCCAACCTGCGAGTAATGATACCCACGGCTTCCTCGAGCAACGGTGAGATATTGACCATGTTTTAGCTAGTATTACCATTCCGACGCGCGTGTTGACTCGAGTTTCCCGCATGTTGTAGCCGCGCTGGAGGGTTTCGGCGGCGTGCCGGCGATCCGGCCGCTGGAGACGCTGCACAACGCGCTGTCTCTCCGGCAGCTGGACGCGTTCCTGGAGCGCGTGGCGGCGGCGCCCGTGCTGCTCTCCACGCCGCCCGCGCCCGCCGCGCTCCACGCCGCGCACAAACACCCCTCGCCTACTAATAGTTAGTTACTTCTATGTTACTCATATACTTACATTATATTTAATCTATGGAGCTGGCGGTAGACGTGATACGCGGCCAATGGGTGGCGCACTCCTTTACCTGTACTTCATTTCGATGTTCGTATTCGCTAACCGATGTTTGTCGAATTCGGCAAAACTATTAACCTGGGCTTGTACATACAAGAAAATTCGACAATGCTCAAAAAACGAAATCACATCGCATTTTGTATTCGCCTAATCCGCCAAATATGCGAAAAATATTATAACATTATCAAATATACATGCCCTATAGCAGGGACCCCCCCTGCTTGTCTGGTAAAGGAAAATTACAAACATAATCTAAGACTGTTCCAAAACTCAAACCGTCGTCAAAACTCTGTCGTTATTATTTGACAAGTCCTAACACGTGTTTAACGACTTTTCCAGGTGTAGGTTGGAGCGGCCCCTCGTCTCTAATGTCATCATCGGGCGAGCTCCCCAGCGGCCTCTCCTCGGCCGGACCTTCCTCCCCGAACTCTAACTACGCTTCCAACTCCGAACATAAGAACTCTGAAAGGTATACAATACATTCACAACTTTGAAACTTTTTTCGGGATTTCTTCTTAGGGACCTATTCTTTTGAATGCGAGTTTCTTATAGATACAGTGGCCGGCAAACATCTTGAGCAAAAACCTTGAGTGCGCAGTAGACGATTTTAAGGTATCATTGGTGGTAGGAGAGGTGCGCGGGGGCATGCTGTCGGCACGCGGCCCCGCGATTGGCCGATCAGTTTGCCGCTGTCCCCCGCGCCGCGCGTTCGTCCCGCTAGCATCTGTACTAGCATCGACTACACTTGCGTGCAGTTTTAATAGTCTATTTCGAGTTTAGAAGTTTTGTTGTTAAAGTTTTATATTCATTTATATTATTGTTACTTTGTTTTTTATTATATTGTGTTTATACCTACTTAAAACATTTCTGACTATGCCGCCAAAACATAACACAGCTCTGAAGAGACAAGCTGGTAAAATGATGTATGATGTGTATTGCTTCCTTAAACAGGAATATACAAAACAAACGGAAACTATAAAAAAGACTGCGGAAGCAACTAAAATGTCTGTTAGTACCGTAAAAAAAAAACATAAAAGAAAGCAAAGACTCGGAGTTGCTTACCGTATTTAGGACACCAGGCAAAAAAAGATCTGAGAATTGTAATTTTTTCAATGTAGAATGTGTAATATTAATTTTATTGTGTAAAATAAATATTTTTTGTATATACATTTTGTTTTTATGAAGAATGTTTTACAATATTTATTTATATATATTTTTTATATTTCAACAATGACCAATAAAATATGTCCGGAAGTGTACATGCGCGAACTTACCCCCTCTACGTCGACTTTTGCTCAAGTTGTTTGCCGGCTATTATACTTCATTGGCTATTCTCGAGAAAACTAGTCATTGGTCTGTTTGTTCATAACATTTGGATGGGGTTGTGTTGGTGATCAATGTTGAATTATGTTGTGAAGCTAAAACTATATTTTTTTTATCTGCGAAACAGATTTGTCCTGGCAAATCAGTTACTTTAAATTGTATTTCACTTCCTTTATTATTTACATTTTATTGGTTTAGAAAGTGCATCCAAATTATTTTAGAGTTTAACATATTTTTTTAATAAATGTCTCGCACAAGAATTAGTGTTGAACGCCAACGCCACATCCATGTTTTAGTATTACACTCGGTCATTGTAAAGTCACATCATTGGATGCTAATATTGCTTGAATTACTGTCAGTTTGTATAGTTGTAATGCACTTTAAGACGCGAATCTTAGCTTATCTTTGACGTGCTACGCATATTAAATTTATGTTTCAAATTAAAAACTGAACATGAACGCACACTTATTACGAACAATAGTTTATACAGCTGTGCGTTCGATAAATAAATATAAAGAAAGTATGAAGTACTGAGATTTTCTCCTGCGCTCATCGTTTAAAACACTATGGAGACACGCTTTGATAGAACACTGAAGTAGATATTATTTGAAAACACAGACACAGTAAATAATTAGTACTACAAACTTATTGAGTCTAGGCAGATGTCCGATATATTAAAAAATCAAATCTACTCTAAGAAGCATGATTGTATTTTATTTTTTTGGAAACGTTGTCACTAATTGGCGTGATATGATTAACCAATTAACTCATTTGTCAATAACTAATTAATTAAACAAGGTTTAGAAAGTCCAGTACTTTCGCATCAAGGATTATGGAAAAACTTTCAAAGGGGGGTACAAAGGTGTCGGCAAAGCTTCTATAAATTAGTCAGTCAGTCATTATTTATACAAATGAGTCGTCCTGCGTCTGGCAAAATCGTTATACATAAAGAAAAAAACTCATATATATTTGATTAATTAAGTATTTATAAAAGTCCGTAGAAGGTTTCAGCCCACGTCCGTCCCGTCCGAAGCTTTCCTACAACTACACCTGTAACAACGATGGCCAACTGCCCCGTACGCCGTGCAATAGGCTAATTAAATCTAAATTTGTCTTCGCCAGCTATATCCGAGCACAAAGCCGGAATTAACTAGGAGGACTTATACATATACTAGGAGGACTATACATATACTATGATGACTATACATATACTAGGATGACTATACATATACTAGGAGGAATAAACATATACTAGGTGGACTATACATATACTAGGATGACTATACATATACTAGGATGACTATACATATACTAGGATGACTATACATATACTAGGAGGACTATATATATACTAGGATGACTATACATATACTAGGAGGACTATACATATACTAGGATGACTATACATATACCAGGAGGACTATACATATACTAGGATGACTATACATATACTAGGATGACTATACATATACTAGGATGACTATGCATATACTAGGATGACTATACATATACTAGGAGGACTATACATATACTAGGTGGACTATAAATATACTAGGAGGACTATACATACACTAGGAGGACTTAACTTTGATACGTGCAAGGTAGGTAGTAGTGCTAGCCTCCCAGCCTGCCTGCGCCCATGTGACCGTTGTTCCAGTAGCAATTGGAGTAGAACCGCGTGCAAGCTCCCCCAGTGGGACGGGGAGCCCGCCACGCTGTGCGACCCGGCAGCGCTGCGGCTCGCGGCGCTCTCCACACACGCAGGTACCGATTATTACGTTTTGGTGATAGGGATGATGACACCTCGGTCGTTTAAGTACTTTTAACTAAATGTCAAAACGAAAACATGGCGTACATTTTGTATACAATATTTAACTAAAGTTTGATTGTGTATTTCTAATGGGGTCTAAATGGAGACATTATTTTATTTTTAAAGTTAAAAATGTTAAACTAGGATATAATATGAATATGATGTTTGAACATATTAACTAAATGTCAAAACGAAAACATGGCGTACATTTTGTATACAATATTTAACTAAAGTTTGATTGTGTATTTCTAATGGGGTCTAAATGGAGACATTATTTTATTTTTAAAGTTAAATTTTTAAACTAGGATATAATATGAATATGATGTTTGAACATATTGTTTTTCCGTATATTGATGAGTTAAAATATTAATATAAATTATTTATGACCTAGTTATCATGCCTATAGGTTATCCTAGGTATAGGCCCTACTGTAGCTTACAAGCGCGCCGCCAAGATTAGGTCATATGTTAAGATAATTAATGACCTGCTATAACATTTGACCCGCTTAGGTCATATGTTAAGATAATTAATGACCTGCTATAACATTTGACCCGCTTAGGTCATATGTTAATATAATTAATGCTATATTCGTCATCCCTGGACATAGATCTAGTAACTAATAATATTAAAGTTCCTGTAAACTTTATATATATTAGGCGAAGTGCGTAGCTTTTCATCAGCCTATTGACTTGAAAAATAAGAAAAAAAATCTAAATATTCACAATTGTTAGTCTTCACACAAGGTTTAGGTTTGCGTTTCTATGACAGAATGGATATTGAACTGGGTTATAAAATGAAAGGTATCTGGTAAAAAGGTATATGTTAGTAATAGTATTATGGTGATGTACAACTTCTATAGACGTCCAGTCACCTGTGACTCGATCAGCAGGAAACCGTAAGTTTGTATAACTCCTATCAATAAAGAAAACTTTTAAAAGTTGATGTCATCTCGCTTGTATAACCTAATGAGAGCAAGAAAGAGGCAGCGAACTTTCAAATGTTTTCTTGAATCGAGGTATAACATAAAAAGTTGGAAATCAAAACCAAATGGATTGTTTTGTAACGAAGCTTAATAAATTAAGTACCAGACTAATATACTTTGTATGTTTTAGCTTATTGTGTTCATTGCCTAGAATTGTATATATTTATATCAAAGCTATGTATATATCTATCTGTTTCGCGTAAATAATTTAAGCTCAAATTCAATGTAGAGCTTAATGTAAAAAAATTCAACGTTGATATCCTAAAAATTGATACAATAACTTAGCCAATTTAAAATCTGTTAAGAAACTAGTGTTCTCATAATAAAGGCAATTTTAGTTTTGCTGATAAAAAATACTTTTTTTAATATATCTGTGCTTAAAATATATTTGTGGCTTTTAATAAATAATTTACACGAGTATGTACTTGTGGCTCTCAAATGGTTATATAAAATTATGAACACTGCGTTTGTATCTAATATAAGTATGAGATGAAATATGTATATGTCAACCAGACCACACCTAGAAGCTATGAGTAAAGCTGTTTGCATACCAACATACAAAGCACGCTTTTGCATGGCAAGCACGTCTTTTAATCTCTGATCTAATTATACTTACATTTTAATCTGTAATTGAATAATAATATTTATCGCGCTACATTAATAATTCCTTTAAAAAGCTACTTCATCTTTGGCTAATAACGCATGGCGAGAAATTCGTTGCTTTTACTGTGAACTTCTATGTATCTACTTAGTTATGGCTTACTATTAAGCATATCTTTTTTGGGGATTTTTAATGACGAATATTATTCTTAATAAGATCTTGCCAATAACCCTGGTCTATTTGCTTGTCTTGAATTTTATAAACAACAATGGCTTTAAAAATATTGTACAAATACAAATTATTTATTGCTAACAGCAAAAGATAAACGTCAATTAATTACATTTTTACCAATAGATAAAATTAAATGTATGTAATTAGATGACACGAATAATTGTAACAAATATTTTATACTGTATATATGTATTATATTTAGGTCATCATCGCTAGATCCAAACCTTTTTTTGATCAGCAAACGTTCAGTTATTATAGTTATCACAGAAAATACATTTACTGTGTACTCATCACAATTAAAACTTTTAACAAAGTTTAACTAAACTATTTTGTGAAAATATAATAAATTTAAAAATATGTGCATTATCCATTCAATACGCGCGTAATTCGGACATTGACCTATGAGCATAGTGCTGGTATAAAATTCATATATTTCAAGGTTAATTTTCAAAATGTTCTGAAAATGTGTAACCTAAATTTTATTGCAATTCTAATTTACTCGTAAACCTTAAATTATTTTATTTATTCAGTTAAAAATATTATTTTACCGACGCAAAAACGAAGGGGTAAAGTTCACGTGTATGTGTGTGGCATCGTAGCTTCCGAACATTCTATTCTTAGCCACATTTCATGAAATGGACGCGCCACAATATGATGGATTCCATATTTTTTATGCGGGTATCTAATGAAAGAATTTGACCAGTAGAATACGACCACTATAATAAATTCCAACTCCAAGGTGGCCACCACTCAAGTGGACATCACCACAATATGTGATCAGGTGTTTTCTAAAATATATTACCTTCATTTGTTAGCCAATATGATACGGAGACGGCAGTGTCTGGATTTTGCTCTAGTTTGGGAACGCACTATAATTGAATAGAACAAGAAACCTGTTTAAGAAGTAGAACTAATATAATATATATCGTTATGTATGCGTTGTGCAGGTTCTTCTATTAGCGGCGACGTGACGCCGGTGTCGATCGCCTCCGAGCTAGAGTTCAACAGCAACGAGGCCACAGCCGGCTCCATCACTGACCATGACCTACTGGTATGTATTTATTTTTGTCTTTACCCAATACATCATTTGTTTGAGCAGTAGGGCGCGAACTACACAAATCAGTGACACTAGCCTAGGGATATATATTAAATAAATAATAAAAATAATAAATATTAGGACACATTTCACACATGGCTGGTTAACCCCATACTAAACCATTTCTAGTTAGTATTATGGTTGCTAACACAACTGATATACTACATATACATAGATATTTAACACCCAGACCGACAGCCAACTAATTTTGTTCAGCACAAAGATGTTGGCCGTGCCGGGAATCGAACCCGGAACCTTCTGATTGGCAGTCCGGCATGGTAACCATTACCTGGGTTCTCATTCCAAGAAACGTCACTTTTCGAAGATAATTGGCGAATCAAATGCATTCGAAGATTTCCTGAAAGCCCTGCCGGTTTGGAATAAATGGTTCTCAAAGATGCTGCCGGAACACGACTTGCTTGGCGACAGGTTTTTGAGCCTAAGGATGGATGTTAGCCTAACGAGCACTATAAAATACTCTTATCACCATGCTATTACGGTAGCTGCTAAAGCATTTTTCAATTATCTTGTAAGATCTTATGGGCCTTTGGAGATTTTGTAACACTTTAGGTTCATAAGAAGTAATGTTTAAAGAAGACTAATCGTTAATAGAGTTTACCCGCGTTTATCCGTGATATAATGTAGCTTCTTCCATACTCATTTTCATCGTGATCAGTTCAGCCGTTTGAGCATGATAGAGTAACAAACATACGACTTTCAAATAAGAAGTATTTCCATCATCATATCTGCTGGAGTGCTGACTCGACATAAATATTTTAAATACAATCTACTTATTTTATTCCCCCAGAGTGCTGAAGGCGAGGACGACGAGGAGACCCTGTCTGCGGAACCTTGCGGCTCCCCTATGAGGATCATCCGCAACGACTTGAGCCCGCAGGCGCATGCGCCACTCGACGAGCAGCCTTCCACCAGTTCCAGCGCACAGTTCTACGGCCTCAACCTCCAGCAGACCAAGGAAACCTTCTATAAGGACATTCCGTCCAGTAGCAAAAACTTCAACCTGGAAACCGACACGAAAAAATACTCTAAAGCTGACCTCCCTCCTCTTTACACTGATCTAGACTCCCTAAACCTTCAAAGTAGAGATAGTAATAAAATAAGATTCAGACGAAACGAGTTCCTCAACAACGGCAGTAGGAGATACAGCGACAGTAGTGCTCAGAAAAGCAATCTGCACTCGCAAAGCGTAGGTAGTAGATTCAAAACCACTTTAGTAGCTGAAGATCTGCATCGGGCCAGCACTTCAAGCGCTAACAATAACGCCATTGACTTGCCAGGACCACCTGTCACTAAAGCTAAAGATGTCAATGTAAAACCAGGGTTCAATATCTTAGATTCATAACAGGTACTAAAGTTTTGTATAGTAATTCCTTTGGAACACATGCGGAGCTCGCAAATATAACACGATTCAATGAAGAAAACATTTGAAAGTTGGCATCCTCTAACTCTTAGATTGTGCAAGTGAGAGATCATCAACTTATAAATATACTCTTTATTGACAAGAGTTATAAATCGAGTATCAAGTCGATCATAGACCAAGACATACAAATACAAATCAAATCAAAATGATAACACCAAAGTTACATGACCAGTTTGGTGACGCACCAAGCTATGTTATTTAAAACTTGGTGTCACTGTAATTTTATTAACCAATTACAGCTAGGCTCCAGGGCACCTACACGAGTCAGCGACGAATATGGAGCATGCCTAGTCTAGAATCACTGACTAAAGAGCATGCTCACATTGTTAAGTGCTTGGCGACCGATTTTTCAGCTCAAAAGTGATGTAGGGTAGGGTAGGTGAGCACTAAAAATGCTTTACCACAATCTGGCATGATTCTTTTCATCAGGCGAGAAACAGGTACAATATCAGCACATTAATCAAGCAGCAAAACTTTGGTATTATTTGTAAAAATGATATTTATGAGACATTAAAATGTGATAGTAATAAGTGTTTGTGTATATTCTGCTGATTATTTTAGTGTTTTATGAAGCATTATATGAAATTAGTTCATTTTAAATGCAATGTGATGTAGGTTTACATGTTTATAATTAGGTTCAGAAGATGTTTTTGATTAGTGCCAGCACAAAGTGTGATGTAATGTTGTTTCATATGAATTTGCCTATGAAACTGAACTATCAAAATAATGTTTGATTTTATGAACTCAACCCATGAGGGTTAACATAAGAAAATAATGCCCTTAAAATAATTAAAGGACATTGTTATCCTTGGATGGATGGAGGGTAGAACATTATTTTCTTTTGTAAGAAATAATTCTTCCACTTTTCCAACTTTTATATTGGACTTCATGTGTTTGCAATATTGTAATTGACCATTGTCATGTTACAAATTTGATGAACTTTTTTTTTTATTCTGTGTGTATATTACAGTTTTTTTTATAGAATATACTATAACTTGCTTACCCACTTTAAAAAACATGTTTTTCATTTTCTATGTTATAAATTATTATTGAAAGGGAATAAACTGTATTGTATTTGAAGTTGCTATTTTAATTAATCCACACACACATATATATACATATATCATATAGTTCTCAATGAGTTTTATTATGGAAATGTTAGTTTCAGAAACAACATTAAGGACTTGTAAATAAAAAAGCAATATTAAAATGTTAGCTTTAGCTCTTTATTAATATCACACAAACAATAATTTAAAGCTCTTAAAGCATAAACTTAAAACTTAAAAATTATGACCAGACCATCACATTAAATCTTATGTTGAGATCTCTTTTACTCAGATTTTAGATTGAATTTGGAGCCCAAATTCAAAACTGAGAGTATGGAGTTGAAAATTGCTGTCTGCTGCAGTCCGGGCCAAAGAAGCATAATAGTGGTCAGAAGATAAAGCAGAAATATGTTGTTGATGGTAGAAGCAATCCAAGACAGTGTGCATAGCATGCTGACTGATATGATGTAGTACTGAAACAAACATTCATTGTTATCACCTGACCATGCAAGTTCCAGCATTTATCCCAGATTATACACATACTTACCACATAGGGATTAGTCTCCCGCAGCGAATAGAAAGTATGGATGTTATGAAGTGTTTTGTTAAAGCTCACTACAATGCTCTTACAAATATCTTCAAACATCTTCTCTTTTTGACCAGTCCAAGATGTAGGACCATACAACGAGTTGCATACAACTGGTACCAAGAAATCAATAACATTTAGAAATAGGCCAATAAATGCAAAAGTTGCCAAAGAATTGAGATCCATAATCCAAATGAGTAAGTATACAAAAGAAACAGAGGCAAATATGGCACAAGGGTGCCATTGCTGCTCCCATAATATGATTGATTTTAATGGCAGTAGGGCTACCCTCCATCCATCCAACAACCTCTTAAGCTTTTTAATTTGCTGTTCCTGAAAACAATATCAGAAATAAGTATAACCGATTTACCAATTTTTATTTTTGTATATCTAAGAATATAATATAAAGAAATAATAACACATAAAAGTGGATCCAAACTAATTCATATTGTTATAGAAAGGCAGTCTTAAAGAAATTTCTGTATTTCAACTATTTTAATCGCTATTTATTTTAAACGACTAAAAATCTACCTACAAAAGAATCAATAGATGAGACTTACTTGGTCTTGAGGAGCTGCGTAATTGGACATTTTTAATTGTTTCGTTTACAATTTTACTACTGATTCGTGGGAAAAACAATATCAATAATTACGTTAAATTTTAATCACAGCACACTCTTGCTCTTTGTGATATTTTAATTCCGTATTTCCGTACCTACAATTTTATTTGAAGAAAAATTCGACGGCTCTGACAAAGACAAAATTGACAAATATTTCAAGTAATCCCCAGCTCTGTGTTGCCTACTACTACATAATTTTCCCCATAAAATTAACTTCTCAATTTTCCAACATGCCTTAAATATCGATCGAAAACCTCTTACAAATTTAATGAAATATGGTATTATCACGCTGTAATTTTGAAAAACTTATAAAAGAAAGTTTTTTTGGAAAATACATATTTTTTATACAAAATATCTCCCCTGATATTTCTACGCCTAGTAAGATCCCGAGACCAAGGTATTTGATATAGTACTCAACTTCCACAAACACAAACTAATATTAACTGCAGAATGCTATATTATATTATTATATTATGAGACTAGGATTCGTAAGTAGAAATTGATTTAGACTTAGAGACAAGCTGCTTTTTTCTCTCATGCCATCGTTCACAGTGCCGCGCACCAATCTCCCCTGTATCGGGCACAGTATCACGTTAACGCGCGTGTTGACTCACAGCCAGAAGTTGATGTCTTTGCTGATAATTTGCAAACATTCTCAAGAACCTCTTTGCCCTATTGTGAAATACAAAGTCTATTTAAAATAGTAATATATAGGTTAAAGCGTTTGAATAAATTATAATAATAAGTAACGCGTGGTTTGTAATAAAACTGTTTACATATTGTGTGTATACCACATATTTGGGTGGAAAACTCCCAAGCTAGCAGCACTGTCAGAGCTACTTGGATTATAAATACTCTGTGGAAATACAGTGTTACTATTAATAAAAAATTAGCTCTGGTCACCTGCGACAGTCAAGTTTTTATTTCAAATAATTTAAAACTCTTAAAACAATTTTAATGTTCATTTTTATAATATTTGTTTTCTTTAATATATTTTGTAATTATCTGTAATATTTTTGCTGTAATAAACAATTTGAATTTCGATACTTTAATAGGTATGTACAGTATGAAATATTAGAAGTATCGTATACAATTTCCCCCGAACTCTCAGAAGTTGGTACCTCTCTCTATATACCATAGTATCTTGTACTGATTAAGTGTTTTTCCGACACAAAAGCAAAGTAAAATTAAATTCTCTTTCTACGGATATTACAATTGTAATTTAACCATGGACCGACGACGGTTTGTCACCAATTAGCAAAGGTATATCCCTCGGGACAGATACTGTTTCTAAAGGCGGCCGCTCAACATTCACACATTGTAGCTTGACCGGTTGTAAGCGCATTTAAATTTACGTTTGCGCGATTCAGAACGAGCGCTGTGATAAGGGGCGGGTGGTAACGCCACACCATTCCGAAAAAGAGGCGAAAAGGAGTTTTGGAGGGGTTTTGATTGACATGCTCTGATCAGCCCCCAAAAGTCATTGGCCTTTTATCTTATATTTTATTCTGACAGTTATTATACAAAAATAATAAATACGATTCTAGACTACTATCACGTCGTTCAGCACAGTAATTTTTTTATCTAACGCCATTGATAGTAGAGGTCAATATAAGTGGCGTCATTCCGTTGCCATTGGTTTTTTTACCTGACTTCGGAGGGTGGGAAAAGGGGGAGAGGGGCAAGTCAGACTGCGGCACAGCTAAAACGAGATATCTAATAATAAATATTTATTGGTATTTTTACAAAACTTTTTATTTTGATTTAAATACACTTTTTTTATTCTTTAATTCTATGAAAGTATCGCTTAGCTGGAGTACTTGCTTTCTCATGTGACATAGTCTGAAAATAAGAGATAGATATTATGGAGCGACGACGGTCTGCCTCCATTTAGCAAAGGGATATCCCCCCGGACAGATGTTGTGTCCGGAGACGGCCGTCCGACGGTCATGCATTGTAGCTTGAACCCATCGTACGCGCGCTGTAAATACCGTTTGCGCGATTCAGGATAAGCGCTCTGATTGGTCGCGGGCGATGAAGTGCGACAGAGACGCCACACCACTCCCCCAAGGAGAACGGAGTCCTGAAGGTGTTTTTTGTATGACGTGCGCCGATCAGAGTTCCGAGGTGAAGGTCTAGAGTGCTCCCAATGCCTCAGTGAGTCGAGACTGGGTAGCTGGTGTCCACAGTGAGTCGGGACCCAAGAGACCAACAGCGGATAATCGGATCACGTCGGGGTCACCGATATGGAGCGACGACGGTCTGCCTCCATTTAGCAAAGGGATATCCCCCCGGACAGATGTTGTGTCCGGAGACGGCCGTCCGACGGTCATGCATTGTAGCTTGAACCCATCGTACGCGCGCTGTAAATACCGTTTGCGCGATTCAGGATAAGCGCTCTGATTGGTCGCGGGCGATGAAGTGCGACAGAGACGCCACAATATGTTATATTAGCCAATTTTTCAAAATGAACCAGTTCACATTTATTTGCTATCTAGCAATATTTAAAATTTGGAGCTTTAGAATAAATTTTAGTTTTTTATCTAAAGTTAATCCAAACTTAATTTTAAGTAGTTGTTAATTATAAGTGTAAATAATGATTTATTATATTATATTTAAAAATAACTTATATCACCTATTTTACACTACTTACAATGACACATTCATCTTCAGTGAAGAAATAGCGACGAGTATTTTTTAGCCCATCCTTTGGATTAATTGATACTGTTTCCATCTCATGATCGTTAACAATGGTAGTTCTACTCTGTGAAAATAAAAATCTTATTAAATTTCTTGTACATATTGACATATAAGGGCCCGATATTTTATAACATTAGAATTAGAATTTGTAGTGAACTAACCTTCAAAGTTTCTTTGGGCATTTTCTCATCATATTCTTCACCAATTTTAAAAGTACTTTCCAATTTGAAAAACATGGTAGTATTTTTGACAGTCATCATTTCGCCATCATTGGTGATTTCAATTAATGGAGATGACATTGATATCATTTTGCGGCCGATGTAGGGGACCCCTTTAATATAAAAAAATAAAATAAAAGCACTTAACTAATAAACGCACATACCTAATTGATCATTATAAGTAAATGGGGCCGATACTTTACCTACAGCCGTTAAGTAATCATCTATATTTTCATTCTTGTAATGCTGGTATTTGCCAGTAATAAGTGACATATTATTCTTCTTATTATTTGACGCAGATGCTGTAAAAGTTAAATAATACATATCAATATTTGTCCATGTGAACAAAATAAAATTGTCGTATTGTGCGGATTCGTGAAAATGTAAATAGCAACACTGTTTGTTACAGAGTTGTGAACTCTGTGATTGATAATGAGAAATGTTGATTACATTTTTGTTAAATTATTACTTTAGTCCATGTTAATAATAATAGAATAAATGAAATAAAAGCTATGAATCAAATTAAAGTGTTGGTAATTTATACCTTTTGAGTAGTTACTGCTATGAATAAGCACACAGTTCAAATAAACGCATAAGGGACGATACATAGTACGCAAAAGAATGATTTTATCTTAAACAAAACATTTGGACAACTTAATCCTACACTACAACTATTCCAAATGATAGCGAGTTGAACTCGATGATAAGCGTTTATTCGCAACTGATAATATTGACATTTGGACAGATAATAACGTAAGCACAATTTTAACGCACTTTGGTTTTACAAAAAAATATGACAATAAATGTTTATAAAATCATTTTGTAATGGTGATAATTACCAACCTTTATGCAGATATTAATATTCAAATAAATTCTAGATTGAGGATTAATATTTTTAATATATATTACTGTTGTACTTAAATAGTGCACTGACCTTGCTATACGTTTGTAGAGTTGCTCACAGACTCACAGAGTATACAAATGTAGTATGAATAGCTATAATACCTGTTTTTTCTGATCTGTGTTACATCATCTCATATCTTAGTGTCATGTGTGGTTAGTTTACATGTAACTATACATAATTCTGTGGCGGAGACTAGGATCACAATTTTATGAATGAATAAATAATTATAAATACTAAGATATATTTCACACACGGTTGGTTAACCCCATACTGAACCAATTCTAGTTTGTGTTATGGTAGCTAACACAACTGATATACTACAGTGAAGAAATAGCAACGAGTAAACACAACTGATATACTACATATACATACATACATATTTTATATATAGATACATATTTAACACCCAGAACCGCGGCCAACACATTTAGTTATGTTGACCGGGCTGGGAATCGACCCTGGAACCTTCTGATTGGCAGTCCGGCATGGTAACCTTTATGCCAACGAGGTCGTCAAGAATGGGATGAACCATTATCAATATCAAAAAATTTTACCCACTCACCTGCAACTAGAGTACTTATATACGATTTATATCTATCTTATATTTGGGGAAATGATATGTTCACAATAAAATAATATATATTAAATAATTATACGACTATAATTTTGTTCATAATACACCAATTATTTACATAAAATATAGAAAAAAACATATCAAAATAGAGTTTTCCAAAATCAGATAAGGATAATTAAATTTTTTTGATATCCAATAACTTATATGCAGTCTATAATAACATTGACAATAACCATAACCATGTACAAGGTGACACAAATATAATTACGAGTAGCTTAATGTATTGACATAAAATAACTAAAACATTACTGGACTCTTTTGAAGTAGCGTTTTCCTGGGGAAGCATTGTCATGAGTCAAGGTCTGAAAAGAAAAATGACACAATGATAAATATAAAAAAATAATAGTTTAATTTCTTTATGTCAATGGTTTAATTTATATACCAGACACCAAATATTGCTGACATTTGTCTATAAAAATCCCAAAACAAAGTTAAATTGTTAAACTTAATATTTATTAGATTTAATTATGCATTTAATAAAAAAAAAATATTATATTAAAAAAATATATTAGATGGCAGTAAAATTATTAAACTTACAACCACACATTCTTCGTCTGTAAATAAGTAATGTCTTCCACATTTAGTTCCAGTCTCAGGGATTAAACTCCTGGTTTCCAGCTCATTGTCATTTAGTTTAGTTGTAACACTCTGAAAAAAAAAGCTCTTAAAACAATACTTTTACATCTTAAATTAAATTGCATCAGCTGTTAGTCTTCGTACAAGCAGTTGTTAAGGCAAGTCAGAGGCCTTCAGGGGGCTTGAAAACTCTCGACACCAGAGCTTGGCCACTTAGCTCATAGGAAGCAGAAGAACTGCATCATCATTTATTCACTTACAATTTTTTTCAGACAATGATTAAGAAGATTGATCTTATTATTAGTAAGAATTTTATGGATGAATCATTTCTTTAATACTAGTAGTATAATCTTTATCAGTTATCAATTTGTAGTTTTGTAATATATATATCTTGAAATATTTTATAAATAATACTTTGTGGTACATAAAATATTATTACACTAACAGATCATCCCTGCTTCGCACCGGCTATGAAATAATCTAAGTTTGAACGAGAAACAAAAGATAGCCTAAGCTACTCGGGGATAATGCAGCTTCCCAATGGTGACAGAATTTTTCAAATCGGTTCAGCAGTTTTGGAGCCTATTTTGCGTCAAACAAACAAAAAAAAGTGAGCCACGGGCCCCTGGCAGATGTGAAACATCAAAATTATTTTGAAAAAGTAATATGCAGAAAAGAACACATTGTATGGGAACTAAATATGTCATAAAATAAAATATTTCGTTTTTTTTAGATAATGATGATGACCATTTATTGGATAAACATTTATTTTCATGAAATACAAAATTTACTAATTTGGTTTTACATGCAACTATAGATATATCACATCAAAAATCTAACTTTTCCTCTTCATTATATTGGTATAGATAAAATGTCTAAAATTAAAATACCTCACTCAGCTCGCGCCTGGTGGCACACAGTTCTAACCTAACTCTTGGTTCTGCTTGATTTGAAATGCATTATACTTAAAGGTCCAACTGATATACTATTGTTCAGAAATTTGTAACAAAAGAAATTAATGATGATGCTGGGTTGCTATTAGCTCTGACCTATTTTGAGTACAAAACTATGGTATGTAATATGTACCTACTGTATGTATTTAAATTATTTTTTGAATAAATGTATGCATTTCAACCATAAGGTATTTTGATTTTAGGTATTTTAAATGGAGGTGTTTTAACATGAGGTATTTTAGTTTTAGACATTCAAATATGTAGACATTATAAACTTTATGAATTATAAGTTTATATCTTACAACAACAAATTAAGTGTTTTCTTTTTAAGTTTTTTGAATGGAAGTGTTTTAACAAAAGGTATTTTAATTTAAGACATTTAAATGTGTAAAACCTTAACTTTTATTATACATACAACCAACCTTAATAGTTGTGTTAGGCATCTTCTCTTCATATTCTTCTCCAAGCTTAAATTTGTATTCCACCGTCCTGAGAAGGGAGACGTTTTTGATAATCATGACATCTCCTTCCATTGTTATTTCCATAAGTGGAGAAGACATAGACATCATTTTACGACCCATGAAAGGGACTCCTGCAGAAACACATAGAAACAAAAAAAAATATTTCATGAAATCTTTAACCTTAACTTAAGCAATAGGTTTCATAAGTTAAAAGCTTTAGGTTAAGGCTGATTATTAGATAAGATGTATAAAACTTACCAACTGCTGTGAAATACTCCTCAACATTTTCATTTTTGTAGTGTTGATACTTTCCAATAATTGAGGGCATTGTTAAATAATTTTAAAATGACTAGTTTGTCTGAACGATTAATCCGAAAGACCTGGTAGCCGTAGTGACTGCAGTTTGCAGGTATAACTTTATATCTAATCAAAAGTTATCAATCACGTATATACGCTTATTAGCGATAAGTGTCGATTAATTATTTGCAGAATGATATCATTAAAATTCTCCGCTCATTCAGATGTAGCTACTTTAATTTAAAGTTTCTTCTAAAGATTTATGAAACAGAGTCTTGACATATTTATAATATTACTATTAAACTTATAAGTTGTGTATTGTAGAAAATTAGGGATCAAACAAGCCTAAGCCAATATGAACGCAATTGTAAACAAACAAATCGGCAAAACTGATTTGTCGACAAAGTGCGGCCTTGGAATGCACAGCTGAGTTATTGTCAAAAATGACAGATTCTTTACTGTCATTGACAAATGAAACGGTTGACTCTGGAAAAAGGTGCATCGCACTCTTTCAAACCTAAAAGTAAAGTTTGTGACTCATTATAAAAGTAGGTCAAAGATGCTACGTGAATACTCAAATACTGGCAACCCGCAAACATTGTGTGGTGGACATTGTGAAGAGAGACGTGAATTTTGTTTTGGTTTTACAAAACTCGTATAAATATGGTACAAATGTAAATATTTCAAGTAATACCCGTTGTTAAGAATACAGTTTTACCAGTGCTAAAGTTTAGTGTAATATAGTGTACTGAGTGTAAGATTTATCCGTAAGCTACTTGGGTTTGGTTCGCTCTAAAAAGTGTTGATCGATTTATTTAGATTTATTTTGTGAGAATGGGTGATAAGGAAGATTATTTGACGTCGTACCGGGAGTTCTTTGAGACGTTTGCGGCTACAGTGAACCCTGAAGACCAGTTACCAGTAAATATCGCGGGTTACACTATCACAGAATCAGAACTGCCTGGTGAAGTTCTCTACTGGATCACACAATATCTGACTGAAAAGTAAGTCTTACATCCCTCCGCTACTCAATTTTCAAAAAATATTTTTCAATTGTTTAATTTTGCATGATGCCCATTCATATTAGTTGAATGATAATGAAAGCTGATAACAGAAGCCTATGTATAAGTAAGAAAACAAAGTGGTCTGATAACAGGTAATTTTGCATAGTCTAGTATCATTTATCTATCAGTCTATTTGCATATACTATTTACTGTATTTTAATATGGTAATGTTATTATTATTATTTTAGCCGGTTCTGTCCCACTGCTGGGTAAAGGCCTCGAAAACTTTTTTTATTCATATGTAGTTTTTGCTGTTATGTATTAAGTGTAACAAGCCTTATTTTCATGAAATAATATAAAAATAATGATTATCCTATAATAACAGATTACTTATTAAAAATAATTTTAATTAAGCAGATATTACAATAATATAAAAGACAAAAAAATACAATTATTTTAGAGATATTACAAGTATTGATGCTTAAATTTTTCCTAAAGAATGTTACTAAATTGTGATCAGTCAGATTATTTAGGCTTTTTATTCCATTTATTTAATAATGTACTATGTACACATATATAGTAAACATCCCATAAATAATAAATAAAACATTTTTAAAATGATCTTCAACATACCAGGAATTTAGTTACTAATCTTGTGCTTGTGCGTCGGGGGTAGGGTCAAGGTCATACTACAGGTTTTCTGCGGTAAACTCTGAACGACTCAACATTTAAACTTGCGACCGTTAAATACAGCCTTGGGCGTTTGCAAACTAGATTCTCAATTTGTTCTGGGCGCTTTCTAAGTTTTTAATAGAGTACAATGAAGATTGGTGTTCCAAAATGATTTTACAGACTAACAAAGATTTCTAAATATCAATTACTAAAATAAGATTGGTTTAAATAAGTCCTTCTTTAATTAATATTATCAAAGGGACTAATAAATTATGAAGACAAAGTATACATACTATTATCACACTATTTTAGTCCACCCATGGTAAATTAAAAAAAAAACTAAAAAGTGCAATACACTAGTCTTTTGTACTGATAATCTCACATCTTACAACAGAGCAATGACCTCAAAGCTCTCCAAATGGCCAGCCATAAGTACTATGGTATATTCTGTGACCAAAGCCAGCTTAATAAACAATCAAACAAAGCTATGGTAACATACAGGTGTTTTAATATTTTTGATGGAGACTGCCTATTGTTCAACCTGTACAGATCAATATATAGATAAAGCTACAATCATGCATTCCAAGTGTGTGTTTATTAAATAATATGTTTCATATACCTAACTCTTGCAGATAATATAAATATTTAATTATGGTTTTTTATAGGCTATACAGGCTATATTAATGGGTTATTTTCGTTATTTCTAGATTATAGTGTAATTATATAACTGCTATGTTTGCAGACTTTACAGTAGGTACCACAATAAACTTAGTTTCTATACTAAATTTAATCTCCATCTACATCTTATCTTTATATTATATGTGGGGTTGGTACATCATGTACTACTCTTCCATTCACTTCTGTCTCTCGTCATATGTGTTCAGTCCCTTCCTATTCATATGAATATTCACGCATTCCATCCACAGGTACTTTTCTCGGTAATCCCCTGATGGATCATTCTAGTAGATTCAATATTTCTCCAAATCGAAATACCACATCAACGATGTGTGAACTCGCTCATTTCCAAACTAAGCCCCTGTTTATGCAATCGCATGGTCCGTGGGTTATAGAGAGCGACTCATCCCGCTGGACGTCAACTGTTACCTAATCTACATTGGCCTAGTGTTCGTATACCGCAAATGAAACAGGTACGAGACTGGTCATTTTGTAACGCGGAAAATGCCGCGCAACACCGTGTGTGGTTGATGTACTGCCTACTCTACTATGACGCATCACTGTGGGCACAAGTAGTAGGGTACTTGTACTGGGTACCTTAGGCTGTCATAGCGACTGGTTGTTATACTGTGGTTTCGATAATTACTAGCTCCGCTTCGTTGTTTCATTCGCATTCAAACCTTGCTACTGTTACAATGCTGATGGTGATTATGTTAACTTTAATTGTGATGGGTTGTGGAACTTGTGGATACATCAGACAGTTACAGATGTGTCTATGATATAAAGGGGGAAGGATGTTTTGTGATGTAATCTCAAACGGTTGGACCAATTATTAAGAAATTTTGGATGGAGCTAGCTAATACCTTGGATTAACGCATAGGCTACTTTAACTCAAATTAGTGCCGGGAAGCAACGAATATGGAGTACAGATAACTGGTGTGGTGATATGCTGCCATAGCTTATTTATTTACACGTTTCGTAATCCTGTCACGTGTCGTTGGTGGATTCCCTACAAATGAGGCATAATTCACGCGCCGGATTTAGACAACGCCCGCCTTGGTTAAAGTGGTAGGAAATTAACTTATCGTCCTGGTTCTCCTTGTTTGGTTATGTTAGCAATGTAGCAAAGGACTAAATGGGACTCCCACCACCTTCCACCCTTGAACATTTTCTGAGGAACCTGAGAGCTTGTGGGTGTTCAGTTCTTAACCTTCTAGATTGACAGTTAGGTACCTAGATCTATACGATCGTTCTGATCATCGATCCACGCTCACCCAATGTCCTAACACAGCAGGGAATATTCTCTTGTTAATAATTCACACAGATGGAGGCAGGGGACCTCCCAAACCACCTCACGCGAACCTATCTAACATGGGCACGTATTCACGTGTAATTTTCTAAACGCTCTATTTCTTACCATTTTATGTCGTAAGAACGTAAGTAGTGTGTTACCGGCCTTGCATAATACCGTACGTAATTATAATACTTGTCCGGAGGTTTCATTAAATGTAGAAAATAGACCAATTTCTGTCTCAGAGTACGGTTAGCAGTCAGGTGTTAATGAAACAAGTTCAAATGGCCGTATAATGGCCAGCTGTCAACGTATGATTACAGAACCGGTCGTGCGTAAAACTGTATTCATGCCATGAGAGTTTTGTTCGTACTTGTATGGGTACTGTGAAACAATAATGTCACATGCAGTTGTGGCATATTTTGAGATGAGAATAATTTGCGGCGACTATGTATCCAACCCGTGCTTCAGGACATACCTACATGTGTGCAGTTCACAAGAACCGTTTACGTTCCGCGAAAAGCTTGGTTCAGTGAAACGGAGCCGTAGCTTTAAATTCAAGTAGAAGCATTAAAACGGTTCTGGAAAACGCTGCCGCAAAACTAGGCTTTACGTATGACATTAACTCACTGAACAATGACAAATCCTAAGAAGTGCCATCTAATTTCACGTGAAGGCGAGACGTTGCAATATAATTTGACACCTACGTAGATAATAAAGGCGTGGGAAGTGTTGTTTTGGAAGCTTTCTCTGAGTATACGTAACTGTATTATCCTTAGCTTGTTAATGCTTCGTGTCATTACGCTTAACTTTCCATCGACGGGCACATATTTCGTACTAACTTGGCTCCTCGGGGAAGGCTTACGAGAAAAGTGGGACCGAAGTTGAATTGGTTTAAAGGTATATTTTATGTAAATACATATTTATTTTGCTGTATTTTTATCTGTCATAGTATAGCCTATCTGTGCCCCGCAGTGTATAAAATGTAGCCTATGTATACCATGTTTCATCAAAATTGGTACAGCTGCTTGAACGTGAAGAAGTAACAAACATAGACACTTACACATAAAGCCCTTTATAGTATTAGTATGAAGCGGGATGGGATAGTAGGATGTAAGATTTTTTCCGTAGCTACGTAAAGAACATTACGTAAAGATTTCTTCTAAATAGCAACATTCATATGATTGTACCAGGTAGCGGTAGTAGAAGTCGACGTAGGAAGAATGAAGTGGACAGCACCTAGATGTGGATAAATTGTGTAAAGGAGGATATGAAAGAAAAGGGAGTGAATGTAGATATGACAGCTGACAGAATAGTGTGGAAGAGGACAACTTGCTGTGCCGACCCCTCCTAGTGGGAAAAGGTTGAAGAAAAAGAAGAGCATCATCTAGCTAAGTATATACACCAAGCTAAGCAGATGACAATACACGCCACAAATAGCTCGGGTTAATCAGGTGTCAATGATATTATTCAGTCCTATCGTGTTTACAAGCTGTACTTCTGAAAATAGACTTGTGGAACTGCCAATTTGCGCTGAGGTCATCCCTCAATTGCATGGGATGCATTCACTTTGCCATATTCTTACTCTTGGTCATGCGTAGAAAAGTTCGTGATGTTATTATGACGAAATGTTTGCGAGTGTACTCGCGCTCGTATAATTTCAGGAACAAAATATTCAAGCTTATTTTATAGACGACCTCGTTGGCGCAATGGTTACCATGCCTGACTACCAACCAGAGGGTTCGATTCCCGGCACGCCCAATATATTTGTGATGATTTCAACTAAATTTGTGGGGCTGTCGGTCTGGATGTTAAACATGTATCGGTATATAATATGTATGTATATAATAATATGTAGTATATCAATTCTGTTAGCAACCATAATGGCCGTGATAACCCTCGTCCGTGTGTTAGATATGAAAAAAAAAATGTCAGGACGATTAAACAGCTGTAGTATGAAGTATATTATTATAAGCAATATGAAGTATATTATTCTACTAGCTGCGCCTCGCGGCGTTAAACGAGTTAATCCGTGATAAAAAGTAGCCTAAGTGTTTATCCAGAGTCTAAACTATTTTCATAACAAATTTCATTGGGATCTGTTCCGTTATTCGAGCGTAAAAATGTAACAAACATACACGCTAAATCACAACTTTCGCATTAATAATATTAGTAGGAAGTAAGATAGATTGGTTGAAGGTATTTATTCTATGTGGCATCTGCGTTGAACTAGTGCACATCCAGGTTTATTCCGCAGTGTTGTCTTACTTATGTATTTTTTTTTTTTTTTTTTTTTTTATTTAGTTCACAAACAGATTTATAAATTTTTAGACACAACATTATAACAAACCTTAAACTATTTACAATTTATATAAATCCTTAATAGTGAACCTAGCTTATTTATTAACATATTTTATAACTATCTACCATACCTAATACACAAAACAATATAAACATTTAAATGAAAACCTATCTGAAAACTAAATTAAAAATATAAAGTTTATACCTAAAAACTATACCTTTTGAATGGTTTGTACCTTATTTTAATACTAGTATTAACTCTAATTTACAGTAAATAATATTTTGGCTTACATGCACATATTGCAAAAAAGGAAAACTACTATGTAAACATTTCATTTAACTTTGATTTCATTGAGGAAAGAGAACTTTCATGAAAAATGTCGAAACGCAATCTAACACAATCTTTATCATACGCTTTACACATACGATGTACAGGAGAGTATTCGAGCATATTTGTACGACAAGCTTTAGGACAAAACGTTTTTTTCCAAAGTAATCTCGCTCGCGGTAACGGAACCCTAAAGTTCACCTTAGCTAACAAGTCCGGACAATCGATATACCCATTTATTAGTTTGGAAAGCAACTGAACATCTGCTATCTCCCGCCTCGTTTTTAAAGACTTTAGATTATAATGTCCTAACCTCGATTCATATGACCTTAGTGTCTTACACTTATTTTCCATAAATGCCAGGTGGTAGAGGAAACATTTTTGTACTCTTTCTATATGTTCAGAATGGTTCTCGTAACCTGGGTTCCATACCACCGAACAGTACTCGAGAATGCTACGCACTAAACTGTTGAATAGAGTAATGGAGAGATCCCTATTACGGAAAATCTTGGATTGACGAGAAACAAAACCACACATGTATAGACGCG
This sequence comes from Mellilla xanthometata, assembly GCA_035578125.1. Taxonomy (NCBI): domain Eukaryota; kingdom Metazoa; phylum Arthropoda; class Insecta; order Lepidoptera; family Geometridae; genus Mellilla; species Mellilla xanthometata. Next base: position 11,887,176 of record JAPUBQ010000006.1, read on the forward strand.
TCTTATGAGTAAGTTCCCTGTCTCACGTTATCGATCGCCTTGTTTGGTGTGGTTCCAACAGTGGTGTAACAGTTAGTGTTATTCAATCAGATGTTTCTTGCCAGATATCTTAATAAGATAATGGTAATGGAATTACGCTTGTTTTTGGCTGAAGTTTGGCAATTCCTTTTGCGCAACAGATACATCTATAAACAAATAAATAGACACAAATCCAATTTAGGCTTCTATTTTGCAAACACCATAAATAAAAGAAAATCGCATATTAGAAATCCCTCGGTCTTCCTTAGTTCTAATGACTCATTAAAATAGACACGACTCCATGTCGTAGCAATCGATACGTTTCTTACAATTCGACTCCGGCAAAAAGATCTGAAATATTGGTATGGATCGATACTTCTAAGATAGAATGGCTTTGTGGAAGTGGACGTATTGTGATATTATTCATTTCCGTGCCGCGAAGTGTTACCCGTGTTTATTCAGGATATAAAGTAGCCTATTTGTTCGTCCGCAGTCTAAGCTATCTCCATAACGAATTTCATCAAAATAGTACAGTAGTTAGATCGTGAAAAAGTAATAAAGATAAAGATAAATTTATTGTCGTTTAAACAAAAGTGCTCTTACATAGGGCTCTTATATAAACTTAACTTATTAAACTAATTTACAAAATACTTGTATTAATTTTTTTTTAATGCCACTGAGTTTTACAATTGAACAATACACATACTATATTATGACCGACAGCTTTGAGATTATTAATCTCGTATTGTGGATAAATAGTAAAAGCTTAATAATATTAGTGGAGTTAGTGAACATTTTCAATATTTAAGAGCTGGGCTCTTGTCTGTGGAGTTTTTCCAGGTAGTTCTGTCTTCGGCCAAATCCTTGACCTCCCTATGACGTGACTTTCGCCTTCTCCTTAATTTGGTCTAAATACGATCTTCTAGGTCTTCCTTTTCCTCTCCTGGCTTCTATCTTTCCTTCTACGATATTTTTAATGAAATTGTCATGTCGTATAGGGTGGCCAACCATCTTAGTGAACGGGGATGGAATATTTTATAATACAAAATTCCAGGTGGCGGTATATGTGAGGATGAACCTAGACTCGTACTCAACCCGCGGCGCTGACCACACCTGGAACACTCGGTACAGGGACCGACTCAGGGACGTGAGCCGGACGCTGCACAAATCCACTAAGATTACACATATTATGGGCCCAACCATTTACAATAAGTTACCTGCTTATGTGACCGAGGCAACGAGTTTAGGTAGCTTTAAAACTCGACTTAAACGCTGGCTTATCGAAGAAACTCTCTATGATATAAATGACTTTGTAAAAATTACAATATAAGATATTAGAACTAGTTTTTTGACATTGTTTTAATTTTTTTTTAGATTGATGACATACTCATATTTAACTGAAAAATGTACAGAAGTATATTTATATTATTTTTGTTATATTATTTTATAAAAATGTATGTATGAATTGACTTGTAAAACATTTTTACCAATAAATGATGATTATGATGATTATGATTGAATGTTAGGTACCAGTACTATTCTTCATCTCTTTATACCTTTACAACTCTACCTATCCTGGCGGGAAAAAATGTCTGGTAACTTTCTAGGAGCACTGAGTTGAGGTCGTAGGCTGGTACCTTGCAAATTGGCGGACTTGCGTGGGCGCGCGGATGCTCTCGATAGTACAATACACGCAGTCAGTACATACTACTGGATGCTCTGTGCCAGTGTCAACGCTCCGGAGCTGTATGTCATCTGGCTGAGCTGGACTGGGAAGCCGTAGGCAACGCGATTCCATCTCGCACAAAAGCATAGACTTTTTAGCAAGTGAATGTGAACAAAATTTTTATTTAGAAAAATTATAACAACCTTTAAATGGTAAAATATTGGGTACTACCATAGATTCAGCAAAATCTTTTCGACTAACCCAAACTCGATGCGTTTATCATTGTAAGTTCAGAGGCAGCAAACTAGTTCAGAGGTCTTCCGGGTCTATCTTCAGAGCAGCTCCGAGGTACCTTGCTATTGGATTGTCAGTGAAGGTGCATAACTGCTCAATATTTTAATCCAATCGGATAACGGGAAGTAGGTTTAATTAAAATGTTAATACAAATATTTATTAATAACACCATTAGTTACATGTAAAACAAAAAACAATATGCTAAATGTCAATAAATTTAAATTACAAAATAACACAATTCTCATGAATTAATTAAACATTATTATTATTCCATTAGTTGAAAGTATTATCTAGTTTTAGATATTCCTAAAAATTATAAAAATGGTTGCCTGTAAAGTCGGTTTTACGGGCGAAGATTTTACGTGACAACGTCTGCCGCGTGCTGCGCGCGCGGCAGACCGATCATAGTTGAGTGGGAGAGAGACGCAAGGCATTCGGCGGGCCTCTCTCTCGTTCGGTGACTCATCGTAACGTTACCGGGCGTTACACTTTTTCATAAGTGACTCCCAGCCGCAACCTAATTTAAGACGTTGTCACGTCAAAACAAATAAAGAAATTTGCACGAAAAAACTGGGATTTGGGATAAGGCCCAACGAGTTTCGACGCATTTAGAGAGCATCAGCGTCAATAGTTTACAAAATAGAGGATGGTAAAATTTAGTTATATTATATACGATTGTATAGGTTAGAAGATTAACAGATTGTACAAATAGCAAAAGTCTTTTCCCATTAGGATTAAATGTTTGCTTAGCACTTTTTGCTTAGTTGTTTGTGAAACATCTATGGCTTGAAAACATAAAATGATATCTTGTGTCTTGATATGATTTATCAAATCTGAAGGTGGGGAATTCCAACAACAATATGAGTCACCTATGAAACGTGATAACTGATAAAATAACTAACAGTTTAAACCTACGTACATGAATCCGAGAGACAGCCTATAAGACGAATGCGCAAACATCTATAGTGCAGATGTTTTTAATTATGGTGGCTTCTCTTGGGGAAGAAGAACATACGAATACACGCTTCACTACTTAGTCGATACCTTTTCATGTTATTGTAAATATGAACATATTTGGTAATTTAGTAGTCGAGCTCCTCAGACGATCAATCGTTTGTTCGGAAGTATTATTATCAAAACTACTTGTAATATTTAAATATTATTGCGCCTTGCAGAGTTAGCCGCGTTAATCCAGGATAAATAAAAGACATATGTGGTAATCCATAGTAATCCCCATATAAAATCGGTTCAGCCGATCGAGCGTGAAAAAGTAACAAACATACTCACACACTAGCAAACTTTCGCATTTATAATATATTATGATATTTTTCTAAACTCAGTGTGAGTTTAGAAAAATATCCTACTCATCAGCTCAGCAACTCAAAAACAGTTCCTCCTCTAGGATATAGCACGACCGAGATGCGATGTAAACAAACACCCTATAATAGAGCAAAATCCTAGCCCCATCGAAAGCTATCTCAATAAATCTGTTCGAGAATTGTCTTCGTGTTGCCAAGCCAGTCCATAAGACCGGTGTATTGATCTAAATTTCTCTACGACAAGCCGACCTGCCTTGACCTCGACCTGTCATCCTGCGGATTCTTTAGATGATAAAATATTTAGATGCGAGCCTTCTTACCTCACAGATCGCTCACGCTTTATAAGTTTTATACCTTTAGAAATTCTGTATATAAAGTTTATTTGTGGTTTTAGGATCTGTGAAGAGATTTTTTACTTACGGCTGTCTTGTAACTTTCACACAATGCAAATAGTTTTGATTTAGTAATATATTGTGAAAGAAAGGTGCTCGTTGATAAGCCAATTAATTGTTCGATTAAACTCATAAAACGGAACAGTACGCATTCTGTATTCAATATGGTTGTCTATCTACTGTTATCGAAACCTTTAGAGGATAATTTTTCCAAAGGGGTCGACATCCAAATCTCGAAAAAGAAAATATTCATAACTCCCCATACAAATATAGTCAGCTATCAAGTGTGTATGGGAAAATCAATTTTCGATGGTGACCCCATATTATATTCATATTGCTGGCTAAAATTATCTTGTAAAGGCTGCGACTCTTACACACAATCACATCGTATGTTCCTCTGACAAAATTAAAAAATCTTGATATTTTACCTGATTTCTAGTGATTGAACAAAAATTGCTAGCAGATCGTAACATTTTATCGCTTTCAATTCCATAGCAATTCTGAATGAATAAGGCGATACGTATTCTTAGACAGAGAACGCAATGTTCCCTGTTCTGTTGAAATATCAAATCAATTCCATCTAACAACAATTGTCCATAGAATCCTCAGTAATTGGATTAAGTTTAGAGTTCTCCTCCCCATTACAATGTCAATATCACGGTGAAATGGGAAGGAGCAAGATCGCTTTCAGAGGGAGGGCCGTTGAACTTTTAAAGTGTTGTACGGACAGACAAACACGTCCGCATTTTATATCTACGGCTACTGTGCCCGCGGGAACATGTGTTGTGTTAGGAACAGAGTATGTCCGGTTGGTTTATTTATTCTATTAGCCATTGGACTGACGTGGAATACCATTGCTAAGGTATACAGAGTACCCCTTTTTAAAAGCACAAGGGATGGCAATCGAGGAGGTTTTAGTGAGTAAAAATCTCACATACTAATCTATGAAGATTTCCTCCACGAAAAAAAAAAAAGTTATACAGAGTAAAAGAAGGTGAGCAAACATAAGGGAATTGTTTCTCTAGTCTGGATTGGATTTAAATTGGGTTTCAAGGTTTTTTATTTAATAACTGCGACTAAAATCATGATCATGAATTACTTCTAATGAAATGGATAGGAGAAAAAAAGATGCGTGCAGACTAAAGCATTAAGCCAATACCTCTTGGGTATAACTACGAGTAAAGATAGAAAGGATAAATAAAAGATTATTATTTTGACTATTACAAAGATGGCCTACTACGTTGTCAAATAAGTATAACGCGAGTTAAATAAGAAAACTTTTGTAAGTTCATGTCCTCTCCTCGCATAACCAAATGAATGTGAGCAGGAGGAAGCAAACTTTCAAATATTGTATTTATTTACGCTAGTATCGTAAGTGCCATAGTTAGAAACTTGATACAGCATCGCGAAGCAACACAGCCATAATGTTAAGCGTCTTATCTAGAAAAACCTAGATGTTTTCTGATAACGATAGGAGTTCGTTGCTCCTATTCAGTTATTGTTCCATTAGAAATGCATTTCTAGTATTCCATTGTTTTATGTCTACTTTAAAATCGCCAAGCACCTAGCCGATATGTTCCGGTAGCCTGTTTGAGAGCCAGCTTATTTTATTACCTAGTCTTTTAATGGTAGCCTCTTTGAGTTATTCCAGGCAAGGCATGCTCCACCTTGCTTGCTCGTGTGGTTACGAGCTCATTTAAACTGTGTAAAAATATTGGTATACATTTATTTAAAAAAAAAAATGAATACCCAAATAAATATTTAGTTTTCGGTTTTGCTTAGCCACAACACAATCAATTTATTTAAAACAGGAAACTGCATTCAATCCTCTTTGTTTCCTCACGGAAGTATGGTACGGTCAGTGACATACGTAATTAAATTAAACAATGTACTTGTAAGTAATCTGGTAGTATAAGCATCACAACAGTTATTGTTACAATAAAATTACACTCGAGAACGAAATTCTTTGAACACATTTTTATTTTATTTTTTTCATTAAGTCATTTTACGAGTACTCAGGTTTGTTTTGGGGATCCTAGTAGACTAGGATCCCCAAAAATATTTGTTCTTATTTTTAACAATTAATTTATATTATCTATTTTTACTTTGAACACATTAACTACAGTCAGTTCAATGATACTTCTCCATGTTACAAAGTTTATAACACAAGTATAAATTTAAAATTTAGAAAGGTACTTTTCTGGTAAGCGCCAACTTGGATTAGAAAGGGCATAATGAGCCATACCTATTTTACCTCGCCACAAAAAACAACCCAGGACCCTCTGGTTGGCAGTCAGATTGTAACCATTACGCCAACGAGGACGTCATATTCCTTACCAACATTCAGATCTGAAATAATTCAATCATGTTTTATTACAATATTATTTACTATATGAAAGAAAAAAGAAAGAAAGAAACATTTATTTTGTGACACGAACAACATAGAAAAATAATACGAATAATAAGAAACATAAAAGCACAGCTCAGCGCGTGCTGCAAGCAATCAGCGCTGGTCTTCCGCTGGAGCCGACATTGATGTGTTTGTACGGGCTCGGTTTTCCCACCAATGCTCACTGCCCCATTGATTCAAGTGACGTTGAACCCGCCATGGCTACAATCTGTCGCCAAACATAATTATTTTTTATTACCGACTGTCACGATATTGTCAATATTACACGTTTCCTGTGTTACGATTAACTTTCTATCTTTATTCTACTCGTAGTTATACCTAAGATTTATTGGCTTAATGATTTAGTCTGCACGCATCTTTTTTGCCCGATTATAGATGACAGTTATAATCATTCTAATTAACGGAGAGCGGAATATTTAAAGAATTAACAACGATAATGATATATCAGCTGATTAATCTCTGTGGCTTAGCTAATTTAGGACAGACGCAGTCATAGAAAGGCAACGTTCGATGCGGACAGTTTTTGGATCGGTGACCATGCATTTTAGATTATAATTTTCAAAGAAGCCTAGGCGCTGAGTTTGAAAATTATAGCTCTCGGCAGTAGTAACTCTTAGTACTAAAAGTCGTTAAGCCAAATCAGATGCCTTCGGATAGCTTGAAAAATTTCGTCATCATTCTTTTCATTCGCCACTTGATTAATTCGAAGAAGATATGAATAATATTATAAATATTAAAAAAAAGATTGCTTCACGTACTTAACGAACGAAAACGCTGAAGAGAACACAGGGCTTTCTGCATTAGTTATTTCAATTTCATTGACTAACCATGTCACATATCAGATGAAGTTTGAAAGTAAGAGTAGCTCCAGTGACAGAGAAAATGAAAAGCGGAAGGTTATCTTGGTATGGGCATGTGATGCGCAGAGAGGAAATGTATTTGACAAAGAGTAGTATGGATATGATTGTACGAGGTAGCAGAAGTAGAGATCGACCTAGGAAGACGTGGCTGAATTGTTTAAATGATGATATGACAGCTGACAGAATCGTGTGGAAGAGGAATATTTGTTGTGCCGACCCCACCTAGTGGGAAAAGGTTGAAAAAGAAGAAGAGTCACATATCAACAACTTATGTATAATGTTTTGTGTTTCCAGACAATGTCCACTCACACTGATGACGCCGCTGCGGCGGATCATCCTGGAGGAGGTCCGTGTTGCAGCCAAGAAATACCCAAACGAGTTCGGATTCAGATCTGATGATTCAGGTAAGCACAACTTTGTTTAATATATAGACCGACTCTAGATATTCAACCAATTCAAAATTGTTTCGCCGTGGGAATTAACCCTGTACCTCGTGCTTTGCAGTCAGAAGTTCAAATCACTAGGTCAACGAGGCATCAGAGCATCAAAGCATCGATCATGAATGTCAGTATTAAAATTGTAAATAGATGATTTTTTAGGTGCATAAGTGCATAAAAGCAATTCAATTTACTTCAGCTTTATTCTAGAAATGAAGAGAGAAATAATCATTTGAAATGTAAACACTATCTTTTGCCTGAATAAACGACTATGATTATGAAAAAAAGAAGTCGAAATATTTCTACCCCATGGAAACAATCCTTTGTAGATGAAATAAATCATCTCCAATGGATTTCCGTAAAGTAACGAACGCCTGAGTATGCCAGTCTAGGCATGCAACTTAGGTCAGAGTGTCGCTAATCTAGGTGATTTTTCGCCCTGCTGGTCAAATTACTAGCTGTAATGAGTAAAAAAACAGCTAGTCAATTCATAAAATCTATGTGTATATGCACGGTGCAGTTTGCTATGACGTGCCTTCAATAAAATTTTATTGCTAAATTGACACTTGGCTTCCAATTGAGGTGTTTGACGCAGACTGCTTGCATCTACGTCTGCTATAACTACATACTCATACATCACCGGGGGGTCGGCCTTGTTGAGTCTGACCGATGAACTTATTCAAAGCAGAATCTCGGTACCTATGTAACACCTACGCCTGTAGCTCGGCTTACTAAGCGGATCTGACGCGATCACCGAAATAATGCAACGGTCGATGCGGGCAGTCTTTGGACGGGTGACCCCATGCATAAGATTGACGTTTAAAAAGTGGCATTTTATTCTGAGTGTTTTGGATGATACATTTAATTATAGGTCCCGGCTTTTAGTCCTAGAAGTCGTTAAGCCATGTCAGAGGTCTTTGGGCGGTTTGAAAACTCGACAACGCAGCTAGGCCACTAAGGTTATATGAAGAAGAAAATTATGCGCCTTGTTACAGTTCTTGCTAAGATAGAATCAAAGAGAGGAAGTGGAAGACCTAGAAGGTCATTAGGGCCAAATTATGGAGAAGGCAAATGTCATATAATATAGGGAGTAAGGTCAAGATTCTAAAATATTGATTGATTGGTTGGTTTGATATAGTTCGTGGCATCTAATTTTTGGGACTTCACACTATTGGAACGTTCTCCATATTTTAATCGTCTTCCTAATGCACCTACTTTACAAAGATTAAAACTCTCTTTTTAAATTAAGGCTCACAGCCCGTCTAGGCTTACCTCATTAAGGCCAAGTTGACTGCAGCTTGAAGATTTGTTGCATGCATGACTAGACTACATATTTATACCAATGCTAATCTAATATATTTGTATATTAGCTAGGTAAAAAAATTACCAACGTCAAATTTTAGATCACGCATGCGGTACCGGTTTGTTAGGTCTATTTACATTGTAGATTTGCTAAGTAAACTAGTAAATGAAGTGGTTGAACCCATATTGGCAACGTTTTACTCGATAACGGAGATGTTGAAAGGTTGATAGTACTTACTTCCAAATAAAGATATTTCGTGTTTATCGAATCTCAATTTTGTTTTATGTAAGAAACAATTGCAGCCGTATGTATAGGTACTTTTCAATGTAATGGTACTTGATTCAATTTAAAAGACATGATTAGCGACAGTCTGGCATTTTCATCTGGGCGCTACCGTGGTTCGGATAAGACTTTAAATTGTCGATCTCGACTGGACAGTTTTACAGCAGGCATTCGTTAAGCCAAGTCAGATGCCTTCGCGCGGTTTGATAACTCTTGATCCAGAGCTTGGCCACTAAGCCCATACGAAGAGAAAAATGTCTGTCATTGATTTTAGGTAGAAGCCAAAGACATATCACGTATTTCGCAGAAGGCATTTAATTCTATGAAAACTGCAATGCAGTTTTATTTTCGGAGAATCTTGGCGCAAATTCAGTCGTCCAATATTTTAGACTTGCCTATATCTAGGACGTAGACACAAAGACAACAGACATATGATATCATGCGATCTCGGCCTGTTTATTTTGTTACATCATCACCCACTGGCCGTTGGTAACAACATTGGTATGGCCAATCTAGCCCGGCTAAATATAACGCTATTGATAGCCGATTTATGCATTTTTTAAAGGTACTATCAACCAACCTAATCAATGTTACGGAGAAATTAGCCCTTAATGCTTACGAGAAGTTTATCGTGAATCAATGGTTTATCGTGACAAGGAATGTAGTTGTTTGTAGAACAGCTGTTTTTTTTAAGAATTGGTCATAATTGATAACCTTTAATTTTTAAAACAGCAATGAATGCACCTTGCATTCAGCACTCTATCTGAAGCTAGTATCGAAAAAATCTATCTAAAATCTCGCTAATATTTTAATACGTGATATGTCTTTACTTTCTACCTAAATGGATATTTTCTAGGTAAGCGTGTAACATCGTAGGCCATAGTATTGTTTAACACCAGGCAAGCTGTGGTCAAACGCAAACAAGTTATAAAAAAAAACATTTATGACTATCGGTCGATCTCTAGCAGTTGTCCAAGGTACTGTCGCGTAAAAAAGAATCTAATATTTAATTATATTCATGGCATTGTTTTTCTAATAAAGCATGCGGCCTGTCAGACTTTACGTCGGTTACCTATCAACTCATTGTTTAGCGATGGTTTAACTTAGCTGTTTGTGTCGACCAGATAAATACGGATTATGCAATATGCATACATTTAAGGCTTGGTCATGTATCTATAGATGATAGTTTTGATGTTTTGAGGGTAAAAAAAAATAAAATGTGCATTTTTTTCTTTTTTAATAGTTGGGCTGCAAATGCTACCAGCCACAGGTGAAACTTGAGCGCCAAGATCGAGTTTTAAGCAATGCTTACGAGGGTGAATCAAAAAGTTCTTAGAAGTGCATATATATGAAACCTTTTTGGATCAAGTTCGATATTCAAATTAAAGAGTGTATATCACACTATATTTATGCAGACTGTCACTTGTTTTTGTCAGTTCGTTCGCATGTAATAAATTTTTTTGTGCAACGAGTTGCTAAAAAGTTAAAATTATGGATAAAAATGAGTTACGTGCGGTGATAAAATATCTCAGTTTGAAAAAATGTCTACGAAGGAAATTTTTTTGGACATTCAGCAGACATTAGGGGGTGATGCTGTACCCTATTCTACGGTTGCGTACTGGGTGGCTGAATTTAAAAGAGGTAGATCAAGCTGTAAAGATGACCCGCGTTCTGGGCGGCCTGCAACCTCCGTTACAGAAGAAAATGTCAAAAAGGTTGAGAATCTGGTTTTGGAAGACAGAAGAATGACTATAAAACATATAGCTGAGATCCTAAAGATATCTTTTGGTAGCGTTCAACCAAGTTTAATTGATTCACTGGGGTTCAAAAAAGTGTCTGCAAGATGGGTGCCACGAATGTTAACCGACGAAAACAAAAAGCGACATTTGGAAATTTCCAAGCGTAATCTCGAAATGTTCCAGCGTGATTCGGATAATTTTTGCCGTCGTCTTGTCACCATGGATGAAACGTGGGTCCAATCCATTTTAATCCTGAAACTAAAAGACAAAGCATGTCTTGGAAACGACCATCCTCTCCATCCAATAAAGAAATTTCGAGTTGCTCCTACCGCTGGCAAAGTGGCCTCTGTGTTCTGGGATAGTGAAGGAATCCTTTTTATTGATTACATGCCAAAAGGCCAGACGATTACTGGACCCTATTATGCAAATTTAATCCCGAAAGTGCGTGAAGCGATTAAAGAAAAACGTCGTGGAAAACTGTCGTTGGGCGTGTTGTTCCTTCAAGATAACGCTCCTGCTCATCGATCGGAAGTTGCGCTCAACGCAATCCGCTGTGCTGGCTTCAATCTCCTTGACCACCCACCATATTCTCCGGACTTAGCCCCAAGTGATTTTCACTTATTCTCAAAATGAAAAGAGGAAATTCGTGGAACAAAATTTCACGATAATGACGCGGTTATAGCTGCCGTAGAGGACTTTTTCGAGAGTCAAGAAAATATTTTTTTTCACAAGGAATAAGGAAGTTAGAAACGCGTTATTCTAAATGCATTGCATTGCAGGGAGATTATGTAGAAAAATTAAATATTATTATTTAAATCTTTGCATTTTTTAATATTGATTCCAAGAATTTTTTGATTCACCCTCGTATTTGTGGTGCTACTCGTATGGTGCTTAGCATTAGCTGCACCCGGCGTTATCCGGGATAAGAGTAGTATTTTTGTTAATCCAAGTTAATTTCATCAAAAGTGGTCCAGCCGTGAGCGTGAAGAAGTAACAAACTAATTATTATTTTAAAATATTACTTCAATAGATAAGAACATTTTAAGGACAACATTTTAATAAACTTAAACTTTAGAATAGAATTACATTTATTGCCTATTGCCTATTTATTTATAAAGTGACAAGAAGAAGCAGGTAGATACACAAAACAGCACAAACTAAAGCTGTCAGCGTCAGTCAGACTACACCAAGCGGCGCCGGCGCAACCAACCGCTGTTGAAGTTAATTGAATGACCAAAGATGAATTTAATCTAATAATTTCAACAAAGGCGATTATCTGCATCTGTGTATTTGACATTTATATTGATTATATTACATTTAATTTGATTGTGTGACTTGTAACTGTATTGTTATCAATAAATTACTTTGACTTTGACTTTGTGTGTCTTACCAACACGTGAGATGTACTCGAAAGTTGCTAATGAACATGTTTCCACCATTTCCAGTGTACATAGCCCTGCGGCTGATGCAGGCGGTGACGGCGCGCGTGAACAGCGTGTGCCTGCGCTACCTGGACAACTCGCGGCTGGACTCGCTGCCGGCGCCGCCGCCGCTCGCGCAGCGCGACCTGCAGACCGTCTCCTGCGCCACCAAGAACTCGCGCCGCGTCATGGAGGACAGGCACGTGGAGATCGGCAACTTGGAGGCTCTGTTTGGTGTTGATGTGAGTGTCGTCTCCAGGCTACGGTACAGGACTATGTTTATTTATTTTTATTTATTTATTGTACATACAATAAGTGAGCTTCACAGTTGCCCAATACACTCACTATTGCTTAAACTAAGTTAACAAAATAAATACTAAAAACATTACAAATACAAAGAAGAGTAAAAATTAACTTATACATACATAGATTACATGCTACTCGTATCTTATGAAACTACTTTATTGTAACAAATTTGTACTAATGAGTCCATTGCCGCTCTGCGGATGTCTGCTTCTGTAGCACAATGTTATGCCTATACCAATATTATCAAGAGGAAAAGTTTGATTGAAACTACTGGACCGAGTTGAAAAATTCTTTCACCGTTGGGAAACTACATTCTTCTTCTTCTTTACTTTATCCCACTTAGGTGGGGTCGGCACAGCAAATCTTCTTCTTCCACCACTCCTCTATCAGACGTCATCTCCACACTCAATCCTTTCTCTCTCATGTCCTCATTCACACTCCATCCATGTCTTTTTCGGGCGGCCTCTTGCTCTTCCTCCTTGCATAACATAGGCTATTTTGTTTCTCTTTGATACTCAGATTATTTTAGAGCCCGTGAGAAGCCTGGAAGGGATGCTAGTGTATAATAAGTATCGTATTATGTATCTGAGTGACATTTATACTAGTAATTCTTTAGCGCTTAACAATTTCTCGACCCCAGAGCTAAGTCTTAACTCGTATAAAGAAGAAGATGACTAATCCTACTAATATAATAAATGTGAAAGCTTTATGTAAGCTTTATTTTATGTGGCAGTGTGTTTTTTTTTGTTACTTCTTCACGTTTAAGTAATCTAGATTTTCTCTTTAGTTGTTGACGTATTTGAAATCCGAATCCTCTTGACCTTATCGAATGAAGTGGCGCTCTCTCCTATCAAAGCTTTAAGATTTCGAGAGGGCTTAAAATAGAAATACTGAACAAGCAAGAGTCATCAATATCTTAGTTGAACTTTACTCTATATAGGGTCACCAATGTATATATAGTCGTGGAATTTTCAAGTTTTTAACTTCTACTTGCTTTAGGATAAATCTAGCTGGTCCATACAATTACTAGTACGGACGTTATCTTACAATTTATTTTTGAACAGTTTCTTTATTCGCGAATTTTTAAAAGTCGTGCTACAAGAAGAAAAATAATTCGTTTTTAAATTACGATTGCCATTCAATTTGATATTTGATTTGATAACTTTTTTTTGATAAAAAATCTCGTGATTTCAGTGATTCGGGTATTTTGTCTGTGGTAATAGTAAAACGTCCCTATACTTAAGAAAGAAACTTTGGTCTTTGACCTGAAGTATGTGACTCAGTCAATAAATTTAGTTGCGAATAGTCTACTAATATTTACATCTGAGCCTGCATAATAATCCAATATACTTGTCCCAACTTTGCATTTTGAATCACAGTCAAATCGACGCAGTAATGTGATAATATATTCCGAATGAAAGATGTGAAAACTTTAATTTCTTCTAGTTTCATATTTAATTTATGCTAATTTTAAATCTGAGTCATTCAATATTTTTATTTTAGTGTATCAATATTATATCGAGAGTAAACATTACTGAATGTTTATGCACCCATATATAAGTATATAGTCACTATCTAGAATATGCAAATTTGATGTTAACTTACCATGTACCCTTTTTCATACTTTCCATTATACTAGCAGCCAGCCCGGCTAAGCACGGGCTATAAAATAATCCAAGTTGTAAAGAGAAACAAAATATAGCATAAGTTACTCAGGGATAATGTAGCTTGCCAACGGTGAAAGAATTTTTCAAATCGGTCCAGTAGTTTCGGAGCCTGTTCGCGTCAAACAAACAATCAAACTTTTCCTCCTTAAAATATTGGTATAGAAAAGGTACTAGACAAGCTTTTGAAAAGTTTCTCCAGCTACAATCTATGCATACAAAAGTTGCACGAGTCTGAAAATCATCTCTTAGCATGTAAGAGAAAAAAGATATCTATTAATACTAATAATTCTTGAGCGGTTAACAATACTCAACCCTAGAGCTAAGCCTTAACTCGTATGATGAAGAAGATGACTAAATCCTACTAATATTATAAATGCGAAAGTTCTTGTGTATGTTTGTTACTTCTACACGCTCAAACGGCTGATTTGATTTGTATGAAATTTGGCACGGAGTTAGCTTAGATCCTGGATTAACACATAACCTACTATTTATCCCGGATTAACATCGCGGGACACAGCTATTATTTTCAGCAACATATATTTGAGAGTAAAGTTTTAAATTGTTTCTCTTGTGAGAATAAAGGTTTCTATGTGAATAAAGCTTTCATAGCATAGCATAGCATAAGCAGCCCACTATACGTTTCCACTGCTGGGACTCGGGGCCTTCTCTCACGAGGAGAGAGATATAGGCCATAATCCACCACGCTGGCCAAGTGCGGGTTGGCGGATGACACACGTCTTCGGATATTGTGGTCCTCAAACATGCCGGTTTCCTCACGATGTTTTCCTTCACCGTAAAGCGAGTGCAAATCCACACATAACTTGAAAAAACAAGTCATTGGTGTAGGGCCGGGATCGAACCAGGGGCCGTCTGATTGAAAAGCAGACGTTATTACCACCGCGCCACACTCGAATAAAGTTTTCAATGTGGGAGATTAAAGATGGATTTTTTTTTTTGTGAGCGTAAAGTTTTCTCTTCAAATAAATCTTTCTATGTGAGAGTAAACTTTGAAATTCGTTGTATTGTAAATGTTGCAGACGACAGAGCCGACGAGTTTCTACGCTGTGTACGACGGTCACGCGGGCTCGGCCGCCGCCACGTACTGCGCCGCGCACCTGCACCAGTACCTCGTGGAGAGCCCACACTTCACCACCGACTTGAGGAAAGCCATGCGAGACGCTTTCCTGCGAACTGACGCCGAGTTTATTAGGAAGTCTAATCAAGAAGTAAGTTCAGTAATTATTAATGTTCGTCAGTCATATTGTCTTGTCATATGTGGATGGCTTGAAAGCTCTCAAACATTAATACTTGGCTATTCAAAACTAAAAGTGTTATTTGATGGAAATCTCGCATTTCATCCCCACTCCTAAAGGAGACTATGGTAAACAATAATTATTGGCGAAAAATTGTTACTAAATAGTCATAAAAATATACCAATTTTGACACAAATCAGACGAATGAATAAAGGAGGACAATAAAAAACGAAAAAATAAATTAAAAAAATATTAAACATTTAAGATATTGCCTGGACGAGACCACTTTTAGTCTCCTAGAATAATTCGAAGTTACCTTTTCCTAAGCTACTGTAATAAACAATAAAACATTTAACCTATTAACTTTGCGGAAATCCATGGCAGATGGAAAAAATATCTGTAATATTTTTAGTAAAGAAACCACATTTTGATGTTTTTGTTTGCGTATCACAACTTGGTTTCAGATCACATTGGAACTACACTGAATATTTCAGATTGACTCTCAATAAAACATACCTACATTTAATCAACTTGTCTAATTATCTTAGATATACTTTCAATAAAACATTTATTCATTGTCTAAATGTCTTAGATTTACTTACAATAAAACATTTCTTCAATTAACTTGCTTAATTATCTTAGATATACTTCCAATAAAGCATTGATGAAACGCTGTGTATGTGTGTTGGCAGCGAGTGTGCGGCGGCAGCACCGCGGTGTGCGTGTGCACGCGCGGGCGGCGGCTGCTGGCGGCGTGGGCGGGCGACTCGCTGGCGCTGCTCGCCAAGCGCATGCGGCTCATGCAGCTCGTGCGCCCGCACAAACCCAGCAGAGAGGTACCCCCTGCTTACTGGCGCTACTCTATATACATATTATCATTCTAAATAAAGCGTCGAAATCAATTAGCTTTAGTTGGTTTAGCTTGTATTCCATACAATGATGCATTATCTCAATTTAACTACCACTCTCTATAATGCCATAAAATGCACAATCTCTTCAGTGACGTTATATAGATATTTTCGCGTAGAAAACGGTCACACTTACTTATTATTAAAAGTTGGAATGAGTCCAACAGTTTCGGCGCTTTCCGAGCACCATCTTCAGGGGCGAGTGTTACAGATAGTTAGATAGACCGTGTCATGGAGGCTAGTAGTGCCTTCCAGTGATATAGAATATTTGACATTTATAATTTTAATACTAATTTCTACATTGGGTTTCATTTAAAATATGAACAATATAATATTTAAGCAGATTTGTTTGCATATTGTACTAGACGTCATGTTCCAGGTCGCATAGAATTTGAAACGAATTGTTCGAGGATAGGTGTAAAACCCTCCTTTGCCCAGCAATTTCAAATCAGAAAAATCTTATAAAAACTCCTCTTGAGTATATTATAAAAGGAAACAATTCTGACTTCAAGAACCTTATTTATTTACTTTTTTTCTTATTTTTGCCATCATGTCTTTACTGTACTGTGCTGGCCTAAACGGAAACATCTAAAGTGACGAGAGCACAGAGATTGAGAAGAATTCTACTACTTTATCATTATGTATGTATTTGTATTTCAGGACGAGAGAGATCGAATAGAATCGTCGGGCGGCTCCGTCATGTATTGGGGCACGTGGCGCGTCAACGGACAACTCGCCGTATCGCGGGCTATCGGTGAGCTACCCTCATGTAGACCCGTTACACTAAAAACAACCTAGTGGTACTCAGTACTTTTCTTTTTCTAAAAACAGATGGAACCAAACTATGTTTTGTCACTTGGAAAAGTTATCCGAGGATTCGCATAAAGCGTTTTGCTTCGACCTTTATTGTGAGAACTACGAAGCTTTGGAACTCCCTTCCTGAGGCTCTTTTTCCTGAGAATTTGGGGGTCTTCAAATCAAAGAGTAAATTGGCTCCTAGGCAAGCGTGTTTCATTTTTGACGACAGTAAAGCTTAACATCAGGCAAGCTGTGGTCAGACGTAAGCCTATTATTTATTAAAAAAATATATATATAATTACGGAATGCTAAAATTTGCATAGCATTATTTTATTTACTGAGTTAGTTCTAGTGTTTGAAAACTAGATGTCGTTTGGGTAGACATACACATTGAAATGTCTTTATTCCTGAGATGTCAAAGTCAAAATTGACGTAACACGGTCACGGTTGTTGTATTTCATCTGTGCCAATTTGGTATAGCCATAGACAATGTTTTTCTTTTATTCCTGTTATCCGTGGATTCCTTTGGGAATGTATGCTATTTAGAATGCGCAAAACATAGTACTATGTATCAGCTTTCGTTCAAGTTCCATGCAAACTAACAATACAATTCAATGTTATTGTTTCTGGCAAACATTTTAACCAATGAGGTCATTTATTTACTGATAAAAACGAAACCAATACTAAATATAGTCCAGCGCATTCGATAAAAATGGGTACTAGGCTATTGATCGTGAATAGCTACGTTTTTAAGTAATAAATGAAGCTACAAAAACCTCTTCTTGCGAACTTTATACTACTTTTATAACTACCCATAAAATCTGACTTTCAATAATCCTTAACAAAAAATTACTTCTTCTTGGTCCCTTTCCTTTCCCTGGCCCCCATAATTCTCGTGCCAACATAACGCGATAAATTACCAATTAACGGCAAATGATCAATTAATATCTCGCATAAAGCGCCATCCATTAGCCCACCGCCGATCAACCCCAACGGGCGTGTTGGGGGTTAATCGAGTGTTTTATTATAATGGGCAAAATGAAGGACGGTGCGCGGCCGTATTTCACAATGGTCGTGTGCCGGCCTGCGTACTTGTTGCCTTCCTGCCTAATAATGACAGTGAGATACATAATACCCCGTATAATACACATGCGGCTATAGATTAGTGCTATGATGAGTGGGTCTTTTAAACTGGTGGACAAAGAAACTTGCGGCCTTGAAAATTTTTACCTAATGCGTAAATATAATTGCAATCGTAATGCCATATTTCGAGTAAGGTTTTATAGTTATTAATTCTTATGTGATATTTTAATAAATTATCTATACCAATATTTAAAGAGGAAAAGTTAGATGTTTTGTTTGTTTGTTGCCGCGAATAGAGCTTATCTCCTAAACCGCTGCTTAAAATTAAAAATAACAAACTTGGTGTAAAATAACTAATTATAATAAATAATTGAATAGGCTCCGAAACTACTGGACCGATTTGAAAAATTCTTTCACTGTTGGGAAGCTACATTATCCCTAAATAACATAGGCTATATTTTGTTTCTCTTTGCAACTTAGATTATTTTATAGCCCGTGTGAAGCCGGGACGATCTGCTAGTGTAATATATTAACTTTTTATCGCATGTCACCGAAATGTTTTAATTGACAAAAAGTGTCTATAGGTGATATGCATGTATAAATAACCTAGCAATGGAATAATGAAAAATATGTCATGTTCCGCCAGCTTCCTTGATAGCCAGTTATTCCAGACTAGGCATGCTCCACCTTATGCCAGAGTGTCGCTATCTTTTGGAGCTTACACGCCCTGCTGGACAAATGTTTTGCTGTATTGAGTATAAAAAAGGAATGCTAAGTTTTATGATAAAAAGAGAGAAAAAATAGTTTCCTAAATGAATGTATTTCAAGAATAATTGGATTCATTCGTGTTTACTTTTCAATATTTATATTAGCTTA
Source organism: Mellilla xanthometata (assembly GCA_035578125.1). NCBI lineage: Eukaryota > Metazoa > Arthropoda > Insecta > Lepidoptera > Geometridae > Mellilla > Mellilla xanthometata. The sequence continues at coordinate 11,906,208 of JAPUBQ010000006.1, forward strand.
ACATTTTGAGGTCGTTCGTAATTTCTACAAAAAACTCATATTGTACATCTCTATTGTGGGAAGATCATTAGCGAAAGCCAGAAGTCAAGTGACTAGTATTTAATCTGTAAGCGGAAATGATGCACAAACAGGGAGGGATGCTGCGCTATGACTTAACATAATACGCCCTAATCTAAGAAGTGAATTAATGGATGTTTATGTATAGAGCACTAATCTTTTTCTTTAATGTGGTTGGAATTTAGGGTGTATTTTCTTGAATGATTCTAAAGATATTGGTATATCTATCTATCTAAGCCCACGGTAAAAAAACATCACGGCATCAAAGGCGCAAACGGCTGTACCGATTTTGAAGAAATTTAGTGATGAGATTACCTATGTTAGATCTATCCGAGAGGTGGGATAAACAACGGGTATATTTTATTTAATCATAAAATGTTTTGTAGCAAGAATAACAAATAATTAAACTAGAATAAGAAATACTTTATTCGGATCAACGCGGGTAACAACAGAGGGCGTATAATAACACCTTATCGACTATACCTAGTAAATGTCTAAAGAGATCGTTTGTAATTATCCCAAAGCCTCCGTTGAAGGATCCTTTATAGAGTAATGAGCATTAACAAGTTGGAAAGTTAATGGTCTTGAGTGGTAAATAATATTGTTAGACGCAATTCGTGGAATCAGTGGAATAGATGAGAATGATATACTTTGCCGACATCACTTAGTAGGAAAAAGTAAATACAGTCAATATAGTCAAAAACTAACAGACTATTATTTTTATTCTATTCTAACTTCATATAACTACGAGGGTGAATCAAAAAATTCTTGGAATCAATATTAAAAAATGCAAAGATTTAAATAATAATATTTTATTTTTCTACATAATCTCCCTGCAATGCAATGCATTTACAATAACGCGTTTCTAACTTCCTTATTCCTTGTGAAAAAAAATATTTTCTTGACTCTCGAAAAAGTCCTCTACGGCAGCTATAACCGCGTCATTATAGTGAAATTTTGTTCCACGAATTTCCTCTTTTAATTTTGGAAATAAGTGAAAATCACTTGGGGCTAAATCCGGAGAATATGGTGGGTGGTCAAGGAGATTGAAGCCAGCACAGCGTTGCGTCAATTGCGTTGAGCGCAACTTCCGATCGATGAGCAGGAGCGTTATCTTGAAGGAACAACACGCGCAACGACAGTTTTCCACGACGTTTTTCTTTAATCGCTTCACGGACTTTCGGGATCAAATTTGCATAATAGGGTCCAGTAATCGTCTGGCCTTTTGGCATGTAATCAATAAAAAGGATTCCTTCACTATCCCAGAACACAGAGGCCATAACTTTGCCAGCGGTAGGAGCAACTCGAAATTTCTTAATGGAAGGAGAGGATGGTCGTTTCCAAGACATGCTTTGTCTTTAAGTTTCAGGATTAAAATGGATTGGACCCACGTTTCATCCATGGTGACAAGACGACGGCAAAAATTATCCGCATCACGCTGGAACATTTCGAGATTACGCTTGGAAATTTCCAAATGTCGCTTTTTGTTTTCGTCGGTTAACATTCGTGGCACCCATCTTGCAGACACTTTTTTGAACCCCAGTGAATCAATTAAAATTGGTTGAACGCTACCAAAAGATATCTTTAGGATCTCAGCTATATGTTTTATAGTCATTCTTCTGTCTTCCAAAACCAGATTCTCAACCTTTTTGACATTTTCTTCTGTAACGGAGGTTGAAGGCCGCCCAGAACGCGGGTCATCTTTACAGCTTGATCTACCTCTTTTAAATTCAGCCACCCAGTACGCAACTATAGAATAGGGTACAGCATCACCCCCTAATGTCTGCTAAATGTCCAAAAAAATTTCCTTCGTAGACATTTTTTTCAAACTGAGATATTTTATCACCGCATGTAACTCACTTTTATCCATAATTTTAACTTTTTAGCAACTCGTTGCACAAAAAAATTTATTACATGCGAACGAACTGACAAAAACAAGTGACAGTCTGCATAAATATAGTGTGATATACACTCTTTAATTTGAATATCGAACTTGATCCAAAAAGATTTCATATGTATGCACTTCTAAGAACTTTTTGATTCACCCTCGTACTTTCATTCAGGCGAAAATTATACATATGTCTATTCAAATACATTGCTTTTGGTTCTAACAAAGTTGTTTAATCTTTATTTAAACATAAAAAAAGAATAAAGCAGCATTTATTTAAATATGTATCTATATAAAATATGCATGTGTATGTAGTATATCAGTTGTGTTAGCTACCATAACACGAACTAGAAATGGTTCAGTATGGGGTTAGCCAGCCGTGTGTGAAATGTGTCCTAATATTTATTATTTTATTTTTTATATTTACAGTAGCGTCCACCTATTTTTAGCTTCTTGTATGTATTAATCAAGTCACCTTTTATCACAGCGTAACCCTTTATTCGGGAGGGCAGAGTATACAAATAATTTGTTATTATAATGGTAGCGAATCATCGAAATGATGACATTATGTTATGACACATTGTCCATCCCATCGCTTATTAGCATTCGGCGGTCGTATGAATAATATGAACACCGAGAGCGGTGTGAAATATGTTGGAACAATGGAGTGTGTGTGTTTATAGCTCAATACTTTGGGATATGGTTTGCGGGAAGATTAGGGTAGGACAGATGGACAACTTTAGTTTGACGTTAATCTGGTTTTATCCCGTTAACTTTGTTATAGTTTCTATAAAAATATGAAATTGAACATCACAGAAGTAATAACAGTCGACAGGCTTAGATTTGTGGACTCGATAATGTGACCCCGAGTCAAAATAGTTATACGACGTTACTCAATTTGGAATTTGAATGATGATGAAATATAATAAATGCGAATAAATCTATTAAATTTGGTATGGACATTACATTCTTTTTATCGGATAAACACATAGACTACTTGTTATCTTGGATTAACACAGCAGTGCAGCTAGTAATCAATAATCTAAACATAAGAGATCTACAACAGCCTACTAAAAGGACTTATTATAAATTTAATACATAAGTCCCCGCTTTCCGTCTGTCTATAACCAGGTTGTATGTTATAAACCATGATCAGTTGAAATTTTCATTTTTTTTCAATTGTCGCTATGACAACAAATAACAGATTCAAATTTTGTATTAATACAATGGTTACATATAAATATTATTGCTAAAATACAGAAAAAATATTTATTGTCAATGTCAATATGAGTATAGTCGCGGCAGACTAAAAAAAGCGATAGAGGGACAATCTTGACAAACACCTGGAGTATTGGTCCACAATAGCGCTAGATAGGGACAAATGGAAAGAGTGTAGAGAGACCTTTGCCCAACAATGGAATCAGATATGCTTATATAAAAATGTCAATAGCTTTTCATTTCAGAGTTGTCCATCTGGTGTTCGCTAGTGAGTGCAGCATAATGTTTGTTTGATAGAGCGCGCGCGGTGCGGGCGGCGCGCCGTGGTGTCGCCACGCGCTCCCTCGCGCGCTCGGGTGACCCTCCTGCCCTGTTGCTCGCGGACATTATCGATCTGGGACACGCGGCCGCAACACGCACTGGACTAGGCTACTTGTAGTGATATCGATAATCCACACTCCTGTTTTTAACCCCGGAACCAAAAAAACTACCCGGGGGGGGGGGGGGGGGGGGGGGATTTAAGTTTGACGTATCTGTTTGTCTGGCACCAGGCAATTTGTCAACTTGATATTGTAACCATGTTCTTTGTCTTCGCCTTTTCCCACTATGTGGGGTCGGCACAGCCCGTTTTTTTGCTTCCACATTCTTCTATCAGCCGCCGTATCTACATAAACTCCTTGTATCGATGCATGGGACCGAAAATATAGAATGTGAGAATGTATAGAGATAGATAATAGAGACTGTGTACAATTGTCTAAAAAGGTATTGTTTTCCCATGTGGTATGAGCAAGTCTATGCTAGTTTGAGAATCTCTGTAATACAGCAACGTTTTTCAGTATACTGATACGAATACAAACTCTTGGTTTAGTTTATCGTTGTACCTCATCACTACAACTCGATTGTCGATAGTTTCACAATATAGATATGTGCGGCGCAGTAACAATTACGGTCCAATGTTGACATTTTCTTCACAGTTTCGTGCACCCCTGTATTGAAAGAGGAGGCCGAAACTCATCGATATTGCATTCCACGGGAGATTAGGCTGGATAGTTTACTTTGTCTCCCTCCTATGCTGCTTTACAAACTATCGCGGATTTTCCTGCTAGATTAACTCTGTGGATAGTGGATACGCTACTCAAAAGAGTTTCAATGCTTAGGTACTTATAGATACGTACTTAGATATATAATTATAGATACGTACTATGTATTTTTAGACAGGTTTGGGTTTTTTTGTGTAAGATACATGTGAATTCTACTATGATTCATGTATATTATACCAAAGGGTACCAAAGGAATATTACTAAGACTTCGCTTTACGTCCGTCTATCTGTATTTATGTTGTTACCGCTCTAACAACAAGTACAAAGAAAAGAAAAAAAGGAAACTCCCATATTATACACTGCAACGAACTTGTATAAAGGAGACTGCGCCGCCCGATAACAGATGGCGCTAGGGGTAAAATTTAAACACGCAAACGTCCGCACGAAGCAGTTTGTTAGATTTTCATAACCATAAAGACAATAACGAATGGGAAAATATGAGAGTTAATCAAATCTAATATATTTATTTATATTTTATTTATTTATTTGTTTAATAGGGTACATAAAATATAATAAATCCTTAAATTATTTTAAACATTTTATACATTGTTTCGATCTAGATAATTTTTTTTATCAAAATTCACATTACACATTGGAAACTAAATATATATTTACGTAAAATACAAAAAAAAAAATAGTTAAGTAGTAGGTACCTATATTAAATTTGTGTATATTTTCTAGCATTACATCTTATACATTTTTCTTTAAGAAGAGAATCATTTCGAAAGGATAAGATTGTATATATTATAGACAGTCTCTTGGTAACCTACAATTATTTTGTCAGTCCATAATATACGAGTAATACTGTATAGCGCGAGTCAATAAAGAAAAGATTTAAATTTTTATATCTTCTCACTTGATCAACCTAATAAGTGGGAGCAAGGGGAAGCTAACTTTCAATTGTTTTCTTTATTGACACTTCAGTCTAATATAGACTTAAGTTGTACGGAAAAGTTATACTTACATGCCTATGTAATATACAGTAGGTATGTAGTATATGCAGAATGACCTAAATGTCGCGATTACCTAAGCGAGTTGAATTAATGCCCCTAATTGTTTTACTGCTGCCTTAATGCATAACACTTGACATACATTGCAAAATATGAAGGATAATATGACTTGTTTCCACGAACACTTGCATACAAACGATAAAATTAGTAACAAGTTTACGCACGAAAATGTTGTTTTTAAAATAATGTATGTGTATTTTTTACGTTATAACAACAAACGAGTGTAAGCGAGTGTGCCGCGGTGGTAAAAACGTCTACTTTTCAATCAAACAGCCCCATGTTCAATTCCGGCCCTACAACAATGACTTGTTTTTCAAGTTACACGTGGATTTGCACTCGCTTTACGGTGAAGGGAAACATCGTGAGGAAACCGACATGTTTGAAGAACACTATAAGTGAAAACGTGTGCCATCCGCCAACCCGCACTTGGCCAGCGTGATGGATTATGGCCTACATCCCTCTCCTGTGTCCAGTGAGAGAAGGCCACGAATCCCAGCAGTGGGAACGTACAGTGTGCTGCTTACAAATACAAATCATTTATTGATTACACCAAATCTAGAGTAAATAGGTTCCTTCTAGGCAAGCTTGTTACATCTTAGACCACAGTCAAGCTTAACATTAGGCTAGCTGCGGTCAAACGTAAGCCTATTCATCAACAAAAAAAAAAGTTACACGTCAAATAATATGATCAATACAAAAGTATATGTTATGGATCAATGTCAATTTTCATATCATTACAATAGTAAATGATACTAGCTGACCCGGCAAACGTTGATGCCTCACTTGGGAGCATGAAAAATAGATATTGGCCGGTTCTCAGACCTACTGAATACGCATATAAAATTTGGTAAAAATCGGTCAAGCCGTTTCGGAGGAGTACGGTCACTAACACTGTGACATGGAAATTTTATATATAAGATGAATCAAATGTAAATTTTCAATTCTAGATAATGATGAATATTATAAAAAGCTTATATGCTTATGATTATTGTTTGAAATGGATCGTGAATAAATGTTTTGTATTGTCCAGGCGACGCTCAGTACAAGCCGTACGTGACAGCTCGGCCGGAGATAGCCACCGTCGACTTGGACGGTGACGAGGACTTCGTGGTGGTTGCCTGCGACGGGCTCTGGGACTTCGTCAGCGAAGACGACGTAGCGCTAGCTGTGTACAGACAACTCGCTGCTGATCCTGGTAAGTGCTGTAGTATCTTTCATCGGGCGTGTTTTAGCAAGCCCTTGGCCAGCGTGATGGATTATGACACCCTTTTTTGTAAATTTTAGGACACATTTCAGACACGGCTTGTTAACATCATACTGAACCATTTCTAGTTTGTGTTATGGTAGCTAACTCAACTGATATACTACATATTTTATACATGCATACATATTTTATATAGATACATATTTAACACCCAGACCCACAGCCAACAAATTTAGTTAAGCTCAAAGATGGTGGCCGTGCCGCGAATCGAATACGGAACCTTCTGATTGGCAGTTCGATGGTAACCTTTACGCCAACGAAGTCGTCAGAGAAGTACCTCGGTCCAAACGTTGAGATTGTATAATGAAGCTATGATGTTACACCGTTCGCTGGTTTCTTTGTATCTATCAACGAGGTTTAGTAAGGAAGAGGCCCTAAGAGGCTCTATGGTCTCTTTGAAACAAAATGTGCCAACGTTATGAATAATTTTGTTTTAGTTGTTGTGTCATTAAACGCAACAAACGGGGGTAAATTGTCCCAAAGCGTGGAGCGAGCTTGTAATTAAGCGTTTCATATGTATAGTATAATGTATGGTAACTATCTACATATATACGTATTGTGTCCTCTAATACCTAGGATATAAGAATGAAAAACCCAAACCCATTGCAAGATTGCCTAGTGTATCAGGTACGGCATGAATAGTAGCATACACAGCCAAACTTCAAACAGGCGTTAATGAATGAACATACAATAACGCTCACTATTAGAAAATATGTTTCGCCGAATCGAAATCGAACCCGGGTCCTCGCTCTTTGCAGCTGGGGGGCTCCAGCAGCTTTATTTTATTTTTCGCGATACAAGTGCATTGTTTTCCAATTTTGATAAAAGCATAAAATTTTCAAAGCTTGCAATATAATAGAACGTCATTGTTTTATGATCTTTCACGCCCGCATAATTGAATAGTTGCTCAACTATTCCTCCTACACTAGTGTAAATTACGCTAACAACTTCATTGGCACATAGCAGATAGCAATTCTCTCAACGGCCAGACTGCTAACTTCACAACTAGATAATTGGCGTGAAGTTTCGATACGCATATCACTATCTGGAAGAAACCCGCGAATTACGGTATTCTGTGCCCGTAAATAATTCCACGAAATGATTCCAATCACGAACGTTTTTTATAACCGTCGTATATATCTACGTTCTACAATCAACTCATATTGTGAGATGCTAATAAACGTGAGAGATACGAACTCAAAAGGGTATTGTAAACATCTCGTTTTAGAAAATGAACTGCTATATGTAAGTGGTAATTCAATCATATCAGATTTGAACTAAAGAGATCCGAGACAGACATGTTTTTCTTCGCTCTAAAAACTTCCAAAGACGCTAGAATTAGCTCTGCTTAAAAGGAGCAACAGATTCTACGAACTCAATTGGGTTGATGGTCTGTTTAAATCAAGAGTTCAGAATTCGAAGAAAATGTTTCACGAGGAAGCGAAACGTGAAGCTTTCAGTTACTTCTACAGACGCCTAGTTGTAATCTGCTTCCCACGGCGTCTAGTATTCCTGGTGTCGTGTTTACAAAACACCGACGTAATTATCTATTATCAGCCCACACTGACCTTCGGCCCGACACCTATGAAGCGTGATTCATCGCCGAGCTCTAGACGGAAAATTGCACCGCGCCGTCAAAACATGAATGCGCCGCGACAGGCATTGCTCAATCGCCTTGACTTACAAAAAGTTTAATTAACCGATACAAGGAAACAAGAATTTCGCCAGTCGCGCATAAAACAGATTGACATTGACATACGCCCAAAGATAATAAAGCGCTTTCAGCATTGTTGTAGAGCGCCCTTGAGTGGCTGAGCGGCGCCCGAGCGAAACCTTTGACACATTAACTCGCCCATATTGTTACCCTCAAATGGAGGCTCCTCGAACTCGGCACAGCTTTGTGTTTCAGTGGAAACAGTAAGTTTGTCGCCCCAAATCTGTGCGAAGTGTCTAATGGAGCGCTCGGGGCGATAAGAGCTCTTACGCTCTACAACTTTTTTCCTCCTGTTTTGTAAATATTATCCCTTTTTATTGCGGCTCTCGACTAAATGAGGGCTCCAACGGGACATTTTTCGCGATAGGGACCACAGAAACATTTTCTGCGTGGAATTGTTGTAAAGTATTTCGTTTGTACTGTAATTTTAAGTGGGGTAAAAATGTAATTAAGTCGTAGATATTGTAATCCGGTTTGTTGACACGACGCATACAAGGGCTGCGTCTCCCCCTCCGGGTGTTGGGGATCCATCACAGCTCGCTATTGTTGTTCTCCGACAGATGACGGATTTGAAGGAATTGGCTTCGGTATTGGACGGTTTTGCTAGAAATTAACCAATTATCCTGTCAAAGATTGAAACGTGATATAAAGTAATAAGTGTTATTATGTTATTAACGCTACGGAAGCGTTTCTCGCGCGGCTCTAATTGTAATCTCGCAATCTCTACATTATTTATTAAGAAAGTTATCCGATTGTTTGTAAATCTGCGTGTACAAATACGGTTTTATTTATTCCGTTCCATTTGTCGGGTAATAAATACACTTTACGAGACATGTTGTGAACGCGTTACATCATCGGAGTTGTATCCGCTATCGTAGCACACAAATCACTGTCTCGATAGCGATCTATCCCCGTTCAATCGGAAACAAAACACCTGTGGAAAACCTCCGTTTGCGAACCGAACACAGGTTTCTTTGTCGAGCACTTCGCGTTCACGAGTGCTCTTGTACGAAAAAAACCTGGGGAACAATAAGTACACAGTTTATGTACCATAACGAGATTGCCGCGGACCTGTGGCTAGTGCTAAGAGTCTAGATTTGAGTCTGGATCGACTGCTACCTAATCTGCTCTGTGGTCAGCCGTCCCCGCAACACTGGCGTTATGATCGAGGGAGTGGGGAAATGGAGAAATTGGATACTTTGTATCGAACCCCTCTCGAAAGCCACGAAGCCTTTCTAATTTATCACCATTGTAAACTTTACGTGTACACAGTATTTTTTCATGATTTGTATCGTAATAGGGGTTCAGATTGAAGGCTGGCTTGCTTCAAAATGACTATTTGTTTTCGCTCTGTGGGGCGGAGGAAGTAAAGCGGTGTAGGAAGGCGGAAGAAGGGTTGGACTAAGTTGTCTCCGTTTTAAAAATTTCTTGGATTTAGCTATTTAACTGTAACGACTAAATGATATGATATGTAATGGAAGTTGATTTCATTAAAGGTTATCCAACTAATGTCATCAGCTCTGAGATGTACCGAAATTTAATTTAATATTCATTTCATTGCTAATCCCTTTGCCGAATAAAACGCTAAGCTCCAGTGGACACTAGACCCCTTTCATTGGATTAAGCGATTTGAGTGTTTAAACTCGGCTTCCAAAGGGGGTGGCCAGTCGGCACTAATGCGCCCCTCGGCATTTTGAGACCGGCGGCGGTATTCACCAAATATCACTCCTAAAACGTTTACTTTAAGAGTGATGTTAATTTACTCGTAACTAATTTAGGTTCGTTTTGCGTGACATTTGCCAGGTGGACCCTCGAATTAAATTTTCTCTATTCGGTTGGTACGTGTACCTTGAACTCAATGTTATTAGGTGTTTTGTTTATTGTTTGTTTTGTTCGGTATTTCGTGTTACTCAATTGATTCGCAGACACGACTATTTACATAAATAGTTTATGTTCGAAATGTGTGCTCTACCAAATAATTCCTAAGAGAAATTGTTTTCATATTTACAACTTGAATTGCCGGCCGACGTCGTTTATACGTCTTGGAGCAATCGATTCACCGATGCGTTGCGAAGTGTACTAAAATAGGACTCGTCAATAAGTATAATATGGTAATACAAACCGCCAGTGCCAAATCCCGTGTCGATCGATGGTCGATAACATTGTTTATGTTGCCGAAAGAGCGATAATGATGAAATGCTGCAGAGTGGGCACGCTTCACTTGCCGCGTTCGATTATGGCAAAAACCTGACTTACAATGTTAACGTTGGTCAGATTAATGAGCTCGCTTCTTGAAGTTTCTTTTTATGGGCATTATTTGTGGCGAGTTGTGGTTCACACCGATTGCCACAAATCTAGACATCTAATCGCCTACCCTCAAACATACAAACCCACAGTTACACCTAGAAAATTGACTCTAAATCACCCTCAGGTCTTACTTTTTTTTAGAATTTATCGTGTACTAAAATGCTCAATAGTGATTGATTTACTTATCCACTCGTAGCTTTCAACGAAAGATAAACGCCAACAGTTCAAACGGAAAGTAAATAAAGGAATGCGATAGAACATTAGCGTGGTGACGGAGCATTCAGCTAATGCTCGTTGGATTGACTATAAACCTAATTCCATTTTCTTGTAAAATACCTTCGGAATGATAAAAATAAACAATCGTATTTTCAGCCTGCTTGGTAAATTGTCGTTTAGTAATGTCATGGCTAAGTAAGTTGTGAAAGAATCTTATATTTAAAGAGCCAGTGTATAAAAAAGAGCTCAATTGTTAAAAAATAAAGGAGTGTATCGAAGGCATGCTCTTATTACAGAGTAGTGAGAGTCAAAGCCATTCTTTTGATTATTAAAAAATCTTCTAGCGCAATATCACGGTGCAAATACCTTGAGTATGTTTTACACAGTGTATAAAATGAGTCAGTGTATAAAGTGAATGTTTTTTTTTTGTGTTGGACTCTGTATTATCCAACTGGCATGTTGCATTGTCAAAACTATAATAAATGACCGTAATGAAGTATTTATAGTAGTGTATAAACAAGCAGTCGGAATGATAACATTTCGCAATATTTTGTCTTGTTTGTTGGCAGCGGCGGCTTCGACACACGCGCTCCGCGACCTTGACACTGTTGGATGCCACCGCGTTATGCCAACTCCCATTCATTAGTTATCTAACTGATACAACTACATCTAAATATTCCTCAGATAACGTCCACAGACAGAGATACAAGCTGTCACGACGCCAGCTTATCGCCCATCTTTATGGTCACGCGTATTCGTCACTAAAAAACGTATTTATCATCCGTATAAAGAGCCGCAGCGAATAGACAAACGCTGCCTGCTTCGAATAATGACCGCAATTATGTAAAGAGCGTAAATAGTCGGTTGAAAAGAGAATGTGTCTACGTATTGATAAATGAGAGTGGGCCCTAGTTGCTAAACAAGCCGTGCTCTTGTGGACCCATTAGTGAGTGAGAGAGATTGCAGTACCAGTGGCCCTTTCATTTGTTTTGTCCAAGCCATTTATTTACAGCCACTTAGCTTGGAGAAACACTTACGAACTTTCAAGATATGGACCAAAAGATCTTCGTAAATTTTGTTTTCTTTTTATATTATTTGGAAATTGAATTTTAGCGTAGAAATTTAAAGCTACTTCATCTGATTAAGGTTCACGCGTCTGTGATATCCAACAAGTATTATCTAATTATGATGTACTACTGTATACATTACATAATAATGTTTATACACATTTCTGAAACAAAGTCAAAAGCGTTATCTCTCTGTTTTGACATTAATATATTCACAGATAAAATACAAACTAGTAGTATAACTAAAATGTTCTCTAACAGATTTAACTGAGACAACATTCCAAAACAACAGCTAAATATGGCTCAAAGCTGAAATAGCACTGAGAAGCCGTGTTGAGACTCTTCAGACAACTTGGGAATGGACGTGAATTGTTATAACGTGCAGAATATATGCTGGAATTCTTTTTCCGTGTCGCGTTTGAACTAGCAGAGCAGAGATACCATATAAAATATCAGGCAATGTCTAAAGATTTTATGTATTATGAAGTATACTATAAAACAATTTAAGAAATGTACCTACTCGTACAAAACTTTAATTTTTAGGAAAAAAAATTGTTTAAATATTATGATAAATATTCATAACTTGCGCCTATTTAAAACGTAGCCATGCCAGAGCCAAAAAAATGCTTTCAAAAATTTCACCTGAATTTATCGATATCGTAATCTTCATTTGTATGATGAAATATTGGAAGCTGTAATAATTTTTCGTGGGAAAGTCATTGGTTTTGGAGGAACCGAGTCCCCGGCTATTTTCAGAAATGGTTTACGTGTCCCGAATTTACTTCTTGAAGTTAAGTTCACCAACAGGGAAAACCTTGATGATAAGATGACATTTTCCTTGACACTATTACTGATTCGCTATTTCTTTCTCCACTTCACCGTTTTACAATTTCACTACTTACATAAAATTATTAAAAAGCCCGGTAGGAAACAAAATGATAACTAAATGATCATCGTCGTTGTTTTAATTATTAATAGTGTTCGTCAGGCTTTCCTCCACATTTACGTCGGAGACTTTGTCCAACAAACACTTATTACTCACAACAGTTATTGCGAAAAATACTTCTAATAAACAATAAAAAAACAACTGGTACACAATTTTATGAATGAGTATCAGAATGATTAACTCTTTCATTTTGAGTTTCTACAACATTAAAGCAATGTTAGATGTCTTATTAAAAACACGTGTCAGTGGAAAGTGGCGAGATTCCCTAGGAAAGTACGCCGGTCCCGCTCCACATGGCATGGCGGTCGATTCCGCAACGCGCACCGCGCGCCGTGGATTTGCATTATAGGTACCATAGACAAGACTAATAAATACAATAGACGCTCTCAACTTCTTGTTGAAAATCTTACTACGTTTATCATTCGGTACACGTAGTGTAACCTGCCCAGCTAGGAAAAGGTTACAAAAGTTAAATGTAAACCTAAATTCTTAACAACTAAAATCAAACAACAAACAATATGGTTCGAAGGTTGTCTTTCTATTTTTATCCTTTCTTTGTTACAAATAATATTCTAAACAAGTTTCTGGTTATATAAATATATCCAAGTAGTATCTAGTTACAAAATAACTTTAATGCCATCTATTCGTATTTTCTTGAAACGAAATCTATTAAGATTGCGAGAGAAGATTTGCGATAATTCGCAGCGTCATCTAGGTTTCGTCTGTAAATATGGGAAACTTCCGCACCACGCTTTATCATCCGCCATTTTTTGGCGGCTGCCATCTTAAATCTTTTTTCATAAAACATAGATAAAAACACTCTCGGCTCACATATCTTTCAAACACAAAAAAAACTGGTTCATCCGTTCGGGAGCTACTATGCCACAGACACACAAACTTATAACACCCAGGTTTATCATGAAAATTTCAAGCCGATATTGCAACAACTGGTACCTTAATACAGTGTCAGTCGACTTCAGAAATCACGAGGGTGAGGAAAGGTCGAGACGTGACTTGAAATCTACGAGTCATCCCCTGGCCTTATGATACGAAAACGCCAACTTTTGCAGAATGATACTGAAATATTCTGATGTTTTTTCTGTTCTTTTGTTAAGGCAAAAATTTAAAATACATGGGCAAAAATTTAGTTTAACATTGTAACTGCATATGGTTAATGTAGCGGATATAAAAGTTACAAAGATTTGTATGTTCTTACATATTTTAGTAACAAACAGACTTACGAGTGTCATACATATTAAATTCAGTTAAAAAGTAACATATTATTTAAAGTTTTTTTTTGTATTCATCAATTATTTATCAAATTACGTGCAAGTAATAGCTTTTCTAGCATACGCTTTCGTATTCTCGCCACTGCCTCGTACAGTGCATTTCCCTCGACGACATTTACAAGCGGGCTATAAATAGACGTCTATTTTAATTTGAAATCGTTTTGTTATCTTCAGCACCGGATCTGACGCTTCTGAGAAACTGTGAGCACGTGTTCGGATTTGATTGAGACTTTTCCTTTTCATCATACTTGTAATTTAACATTTGTTGTTATTTTACAATTTCGTATTTTTGTTTTAGATTTAAAATGTTTACTTATTTTTACTTTCTAGAATTACAATGTTGTACCTGATTTCAAATATAATATATTCTGTGCCAAATGTAATTTTCATCCCATTCCCGTATCTCCCCGCCGAAATATAGATGTAAATTCCAGCATTAACGTGTCGGTATGTTTATAGAGCGATCCCGCATACAGATAGTGTAGTGATTATGCATTTTGCAGTCGAGTGGTCTGCAACGAGGGGTTCTCTCGCAATAAAAATGTTGCTCGCTTGTACTTATACACCTACTGGTGTATATTCCTAGGGGTGTGCTAGGGATGCTCGTTACCACGCCCGGGCGTCGCTCGCTTTGACATCATTACATTTATTGCGCCACCCGTCTCCGCGTACCCCTGAAACCCCCTGAACTTGTGATCTTTACTTACTTATTACATATTTACAAGTTTTGAGGATGATCACCTATGTTCCCTAGTGTGTAGAAAACGATGCTCCGCACCCATGATCTGGAGATACCAACAGCACAAGAGAAGGTAAAAAATACTGCCAATAAAAACTTAAAAAGAATCTTACATCAAGCAAATTAAGAGGTTATAGAACTTGCCAGAAGAGGGCCTCTGGGATTAAAAAGGAAAATGCCACACATCCTAACTGAAGCGTTAGAAGAATGCTTCGCTGGGCGCATATCTCAACAGTAGAGTCAAAACTGAACCCTATTATTGTCCCTAAGGATAGTTGGCTCCAAAACAAGGATAACAAAAAAAACATATTTACAAAACTTCGCCTGGAAAACTTCCCCGTCTACCAACTTCTCCTTGTAAAACTTTCAATTGTTACACTTTTATAAGCGGATCTAAATCTAATTACAATAATAGCTCGGTACTGTTGTTGGGAAAGTTTATAAATTATGACCGCTGTAGATAATGTCTATTAAGTTTATAGATTTATCTCAACATATTGAATGCTTTTGATTTAGTTTGCCGTGTGGGTGGTTTCTTTTTTGTGCTCTAAATAAAACAAATAATTATTATGTATCGATATTTTATGAGACCTATATTTGAGATCTTTAAATGCCTATATTAGCCTTTTATTTAATTTAAGCAAACATTTATGATCACGGGAAACAAATTATTTAAAAGACACAATACCAATATTAAATTAATATATAAGTTCAGGGTTAATATCCATGTAACGTCACTCGATTTAACGACAGACTCACTAAAGCGTCGAAATCAATTGGTTCTAGTTGGTTTAGTTTTTATTCCATACAATGATACATTCTATCTATTTAACGACCACTCTATAACGCCTTAAAGTAGAAAGAAGTCCCTTCAGTGTCGTTATATAGAGTTCACACTGTATTTAAAACTTTACTCCACTGATTGTCTTAAGAAATGTTGTTGTTAATCAAAGAACACAACCACTTTGAATTGCAAAATCTTTGTCCGATTTGTAACACCGCAAGGATTGCAATTTGTACCCGGACCCCTCCCGAGGCTGAGAACATAGTAATCCTTTCAATCGAATAACGGGGATTACCAGAAGCTTAATTTATGCGGGCTTGCCTGAGCATCCGCTTTACACGATACCGATGCCAATGCGATTTGTCGGAAATTTGAAATTTCGCCTAAATAACATTGCTCAAAACCGAGATGAAACGTGAATAAATAAACAGACGGAGTACGCTGATTGCAATCACAAATGTGCCCACGGAATTCATGAAAATTGATTCACTCGAACGTAGCGAGTTACGCTTGTTAGCTTCCGAAGCAAAGTCAACGGAGTATTATAAGTCTGACGTGTCTTTGTGTGTTTTTATTTGTTTGTGGCATTGCAATCCCCAAACGTATCAACTGATTTGAATTTAGTCCGGAGTGTTCTAAGCTACGCTTGATGAAAAGCAATGCTAGTTGGCCGCCGCCACTAAATGGCGGATTAAATGTTTTTTTCACAATTTCTCCCGTCGTTGGGCAAATTAGTTTGTCCAACTGGGTTTTCCTCCCGACGGTCAAATTCGTAGTTTAGTTTGACCCTTTTTTTATTTTACTTCAAATGGAAAAGGTTTGACTAGTAAAGAAAATACTACAAAGTAAATAACATAACCAAGTTTGCCCGCCACCGGCAAATCCTATGTGGAAGGTTGACCAAATTTTTAAATGTTTACTGGTTTTCGCATGAAACCGAAGCATCAACGTAAGGATGTTGTATGTTAAAAATACAGATGCACAATCACGCAGTCGGATCATCGATGACGGCGCGACGTCAATGCAACTTTTAATTTTATCTCGTCGTAAATTGTGTATTGGATGCCGTCCAGATGCTCGCCGGCGGTTCCGGGAGCACGTGGGAGGCCACGCTCCCGCGCTCAGGGTTGCCAGTGTCATGACTCTTCTCATCATTCTCTCTATTGTTTTTTTTTTATATACATCTGAACATTTGTTTACCAAGCCGCGACACGCTTTGCGATACTCAGCCTGAAGGTGGAGGAACTCTCAAAGAGGCTGGTACCCACTTAGGTGCTTAGCGACAGATTTTCAACTTGATAATGGGAGATAGCCAAGCGAGCACTATAAAATGCTCTATCAGCATACAAAATGTGTTACCAGAAGTACTGGTGGAGTAGAGCTGACTAGCCAAGACTGGTGAGGCTTAGCTTAGCTTTTCTTCGTATTAGCTTAGCTTAGTTTTACGCCGACCATAAAATTCACTAACACAACCATCATCTTTAGCGGTTTTTCCGTCTAAAAAGCAACCGCGCAAATCTGTTGTAGGTTCTTCTTTCTTTTTTAGCTGTAATGTGTGTTATATCCGAGTGCTCCGTATTTCACATTCTTATTTCCACATACTTTTAGAAGCACATATGAACGAATATTTTATTAAATTTGAACGGTATAAGATTGATCCTCTTCAAAATTGGAGCGTAGTCGAGAAATTCGTTGCAAAACGATTTCCAGGCATTTTCATATTTCAGTTAAGGTCGAGTTTCTTGGATATTTTTGATGCGTATTCATTCATACCTGGTCAATTTCAAACTTTTACTTATTGTCTTCATGTATGATTGTCCTTCTTGTATTTGTTTATTGCTCTCAGAATATTAAAGATCACTCAAAAATTAATTGACAAAATAATACTTGAAAAATAAAATACATATGTTTAACAATCTAATGGTAAAAATCTAACAATATAATGGTCTAATCTCAAGCAACCCTATAAAAAAGCGACTATAACAAGGATAGTGCGATTGCGCATTTTGATATGCATTTATGAAACTGTTACAAAGTTTAAGATGCTTTTATAAATGTAGGAGTTTGTTATACATTATACATATTTTTGTTCCGGATTGCAAAAATACTTTACTTACTTCTGATCGCCCGTCGTTCATCGGTGTATTCACGTGATATACTCGTATTTGTTTACACACTACAACTAGGCATTTGACCAACGGCGTGTGTGACCAATAGAGCATGACCAATCTTGAATTACTAGCTCTCGAAAACGCTGCCAGAACAAAACGACGGATGCTAGGCGAGAAAATTTTCAACTCGAGGGTGGTAGCTTACCAGGCGTACTAGAAAATACTCAATAGGCACGTCCACACAGAGCGAGCAGCCTCGCGAGGCATTTGCCGCGCGAGGCTGCTCGCTCTGTGTGGACGCGCCTAATCACCATGCTCATATCCTACTAGCTGCGCTTCCGATGTTACCTGCGTTAATCCGGTATAAAATGCTATATTCCTGGACTTAAACCATCACTTTACTATATTTCATCCCAATCTAGCCGTTAGAGAGCAAAGGGTAAATAATCCTCATAATTAATATTAGGGAAAAAAATCTGACTTTTTCAAACGGAAGTTTTATCGTAATGACTTTCAATTTATAAATAGGAAGCCTCTACTACTGGCATTCTTTACTTATTACGCTTTGCAAAAAATATTTCGAGGATAAACATTTGTACGCGCCGATTTATTTATTTTTAGGAATGCCATGCCACGTTAATTTGTTAAGTAAATCATGTAGCATTAACTTAAATTGAATGGTTGTGTATGTTGTTATTCCTGTTTCTTTCAGAATTAGTTAGTTTTTTATAAAATTTGCATAATCATTATACGTATTTGAACTCCGTTTCCGCATCATGTGTACACCCTTAGATATCCCATTGTCAACACATCAACACAAGTCAACACTTTTCGTTTTCTGACTGGACTAATCCAACTAATATAATAAATGCGAAACTTTCGCGTTACCTACTTCTTCAAGCTCAAACGGCTAAACCGATTTTGATAGAAATGTGAAGATAGGTTAGACTTTGGATTAACTCATAACTTTTTATCCCGGAAACAATACTTCTTTACGCTCCAACAGCAAAACAAAGACTATTTTTTATGCCGGATTAACTTATTTTTGTCCCGAACTAACGCAGGTAATACCGCGGGGCGCAACTAGTAGGTTAGTTATATGAGATAGCAGATAGCACGTGCACAGAGACCCTACATATGCATAACTATACTGTATACTATACTCGTGTTACATATTCTATGTTCCGGGTCCGGTAGTCCGGTAACGCGGCGTCATCCGGTCTCCCGATCGATGACAGGTGTCCCGACCCCAATGTGTTCGAATCACGATACCTTACACCTTAATCATTGGAGATTTTGGTCGCTAAGCTTTGTTATCGGTTTCAGGTAGATACGATCCGATTCTAATGTTATGCGGGATTTGACGTCTCTAGTGGCGTTCGGTACAGTTTGCGAACAAATACCATAATATGTGATATTTTTATATTATACACTATGTTTATATTTTCATTACAATTTAATACGAAAGTTGAAATATTTCAGCATATATGTTTTGGCGGCCCAAGTCGCTTAGCATTTGAAAAGCGATGTAGTTTGGATTTGGTTGTAAGATGGAAAGCATAAAACATTAACGAATTCGTAATTCTCGAATTGTTCATAAGCAGTCTAGTTAAAATGTTCGTATTCTTTGTGAAGTAAGTTAGGATAAATGCTGCTATTATCTTCTTCTTCTTAGTGTGATCTAAGTGGCCAAACTTTCGTGTCGAGTGAAAACTCTCGACCCGCTCTGACTTGGCTTAACGACAGCTAGTACTAACAGCCGGACCTACATGTTAAGTGGCATTTTCGTCTAGGCTTTTGTTATGATAACGAGTTACATAACTGACACTTAAAAATCAGTTTTTTTCGGTTATGCTCTATCATAATCAGAAAATAAAATTCTCGCCCATTCGTGATCTCAGAGAATCAAGATATAAAATCTCCAGTGAAAGTAGTGAGTTAGTAATGTGCATACGAACACATCTTGCCGTGCGTGCGGCCTGCTCATTGTTAATTAACACCCGATCTTACATTTTATAGGTACTCGCAACTAATGTAAACTCATTTGTTTAAAGGTTAATGACTCGAGATTACGACCTGCCACATGTACCTTTTATGTGTTTTGATGGAGAATGTACCGAGCACTCTCCGAGGAGTATTGAGGATGACAACTTTATGCAATTTTATAAAACATCTTCATTTCTTCTTTAAATCAATTTATTTGAAATGGGCGGTCCAATAAATCAATATTAAGCTTTCACATTAGTATAAAGACTGCCTCATCTGAGGGCTTATGGAGGCACGGCTGAATATGCAAAATAAGATCTTGTAAGATATACGACCTGTGATAGAAAATGGTATGAGAGTAGGCTGTCACGTTCCCGGTTGGCACAGTATTAACACAGCGTCGACTAAGCCATGCTAGGTGACTTTAGGCATATGAACACAAACTCGACTGAACTAAGCCATTTCACACGAAAATAGAGAACGATGGCCTTTTTATATACAGGTTGTCGACTGACGTTATCGTCAGTTCTTTGCCAATTAATCGTACCGGTGCGAGCATCGGGTACAAATTGCGGAGCGCGTCGTCACGACACCGGCGAAACTATCTAATTGAGTTCACACATGAACAGTGTTGGAGAATGCAGCGAACGTATGAAGCTGATTCCGGCGGGCATTTGGACAAAGCAGCAATTAGTTACTTTAAAAGGCTCTTCGGCATTGCCATAATTATTCTTCTTATGCCTCCAGCTAGTATTTTAGGTTTGAGAGATTCTCAAACCTTCCAAGGTTCTCCGGATTAACGACTCGTACAAGACTAGATGCCACGACCTACTATTTTACTTACATTCTACCTACTTTGATAAATATACATACTTACAGATGTAAATGCCACTTAGTATTTTTTCATGGTCACTTAGTAATAGTTTGTCCGTACCGACCGCTGCTAAACTATGGTGATTTTTCCGCTAAGGCTTAAACTAAGCTTGAGGCTATCAAAATTTTGCCATCTTAAAAAATATGAGAGAACAGATCTAATTAACTCTAAAGCAGAATCAACTCTCGATAAAATTGTTAACAGCGCAACGGTTGAAATGAATGAAATTAAAATCAGTGATTAATTTTGGTTTCATGTTAGCCGGCTTACAAGTTGACTATACATTTACTAACTGTTCGAATAATCAACCGCCGTTTCATTGGTTTTTAATTGCATATGTCACGCTAAATTAACGAATTTATATAGTACTTCACTCAGGATTTTGTTCATGTTCAGTTAGTTTGATTACCAGATAATACATACATTAGTACATACCAATTCTTGAAACATGTTACAAACGTTGATATGGTGCAAGAAAACAAAAAATAAACCCGTTAAATTTCTGGTAAGACACGTTTTCTCTTATTTTTTGAAGAGGAAGAAATCTTCAACAATATACAAAGAGAGCAGTTATATGGGATTTGTATCCACTAAAACTTCCCCGGTGGCCTGCCTCTGTGCTTGACGAAAGAATCCAGATTCTTCCGGGAAACAAGTCGAAGAGACAGTTTCCTTACACAGCGCTTCAGCCCTTCCTCGTCATTACTGATATGTTGTCATACCCATACATACCAAATGTAGTTATCGTAGAAGCAAGTCTTATATGAATATCTTAGAATAAAACACGCAAATAATAAACGCCCGCAGATGAAGATGTTTGGTTTAGTATTCTTTGGTATTTAACTAAATTAGCTAAGTACATAATCTTCATGTACAGTTTACACTCGAACTCTTAAGATTGTTAGTGATTGTGCGATTAATAGACTATGTTTTTGTAAACGTCTATTTTTGCTCTTATTTAGGGAAATGTTCTCTTCATCACGTACGTGCGAAATCGGTGTTGCAATGCTATTAAGGTTTCGTAAAAACGTTATACCTACCTACAAGTTGTAACTAAAGTCATTTCAGTTTGGTTCAGGGTCAAAGTTTTAAATTATCTTCAACATTTAATTTGTTCGTCGTAACGCAAACATGCATTATTACATACCTATCAAAAGGGTTTTTATTATAATGTTATTTTTAATTAGCATAATTATTATGCATACCAACATACATCACTTTACCAAATAATCATCATACTCGTATCTGAGCAAATGTGTTAACTTAATTAAAAACAATGGTGATTGTCTCTCTAATCACGCTTTAATAAAAGCACTCTCTTTATTCGCCTTATTCTATTGAATTACCTTCTCAGTCACGTCTATTCCACGATTTCCGTGTTCATTGATTACAAACTAGCCACAGTTGATTAGCGAATCTTCCTGCCCGCTACTTCTTCGTAGCAGCCTGTACGGACTCCTGCCGGCCTCATGCCCATATCAATTGATTAACAATAAGGCCGGTAAGAAGCGTCGCCAAATTGGGAGGCCAATTTTGGTTTTCAAATCTGGCTGCAATATCTTTTTGCTGAATAAATTTGCGTGCCTGTATTGACTATTTGGAGACGGTTGGTATTTGCGGAGCGGTGTTTGGTTTGAGTCATGTATGCCCACTGTCGCCATTGTCCTGTCCTGTTTTACGAACCAGACGCGTGTCTGATGCGAAAACTATGAGAAAGTTCTCTGTTTAAGCACCTGTGTCATTGTTATCATATAGACAAGTGCATAATACGTCGGCGTCGTTCGTTCCTTTTACATTTATAATATTTTTATGACCTAAGTGACCAAACTCTGGTGACGAGAGATTCCAAGCCGCCCAAAGGCCTCTAATATGGCTTGAGGTATTGTCTTACTAAGGCTAATTTCTTTTTAAATCAATTAAAATTTTAAATGACTGAATAGCTCTCCAAATATTGATCAATCAATTAGTTCTATATAATCTTAATTAAAATACTGGCCTTGATTTATTATTATAAGAGGTAAAGGCACTGTATGTGTGCGTAGCTGGATTGGACGCACCATCACAATAGACTGTTGTGTTGTGCGCTGCTGTTTTTTGCCACCGCGCGTTCGGTTCAATGGCCGAGCAATTTTCGTACACCCGGCCTCCGAATTATTAAGATGAAACGGCCATTATTTACTGAGATTATGTCTAGCCAACGGCTAAAGTTATCTCTATGTCAGATAATATTGTGTCTAAAACGTATTTATTTTAAGCAGTGTTTTTAATAGTTTTTTTGTATGGTTTGGGATGTTATTTCTAACAGGGAGGTTGTTCCACATTTTCCAGGAACTTTATCAGTATTACATAAAGACTTTAATACATTACATGCTTGCCCATAGAGAAATTAATATCTAACTTGTGATTAATTTATAATATTCACACATATGAATAATGACCCGTAATTGGTCGCACAAGCTATCGCCATCGAGTGAAGGCGTCGTGACATCCGCTGGCTAACTGTCCAATGTTTTCAATGAGACCATATTAGTGAAATTCCAAGTAGGGCGTAAATAGCTACACACAGCTAAAATAGAAGACTATCGATAACAATTTTTGATAAAAAATCTGTTTCACATACGAATTGTCTGGGAATGAACATACAGATTTGGTAACATGGTTTCGCCATATTAATTGTGTGATGAGCGATGTTCCTTGACAACACCGGCTGCGGTGTTGTGAAACCCATCAGCTCTGCTCGATGAGTCATGTGTTCGTAATATTTCAGCTAGACATTGTATGTGCTCCGAGCTATTCTGTCCCATTAGGATTCAGCACGACTCGCCGCGGCCAAACTTCTCCTTATCCGGCAACTTTGTAATGTCTTCATTGTTCACTCATTGGCAAATCCACTAATATCGAACACTATGCAAATTCGATCGCTTTAGAGTTTAATATTATTTATCATTGATTTATTATACTACGTATTTCCTGTTCGCGTTCCTTGTTTTGGGATAAATTAGGAGGGTTACTAATCGTTCACATAGTAATGCGATTTTATGCGCGTTAAGAAAAAGTATTCCCATTAAAGTTTCTACATTTGGCGAAAGCAAGACTGCGCATGAATTGTTAATTGCCCAATGAGAGTTGTCTACATGTTAATGCGGACTACACACGACACTTGACCATTTACAACGTTTAATGTATTACTTGCAAGTAAAATGTAGCAGCGGGCGTCACCGAAGAAAGTGGATGAATCATTGTCGCTCCGTAATCTTCTGTCGGTACGTGAATTATTAGGGGTCGTCTTCACGAAAGCTTTCGAAAGCTCCGAATGGGTTACGCATCACGAACTTTCGCACCTACATAACCTAGTCGGTGTCACGTAAGCTATGTACTCGAAGTATTCCAATTTCAGCGGAGAGTAAATACGGTCCAGTTTACCTTCACGAGCTGAAAGCTTTGTAAATAGAGGATGTACTATCCATTTTGCCTTCGGGATCCAGCAATGCTGAATTGATATAAGTAATGTAGTGTTACGTCAGTTTTGCGGCAATTTCACGGCTGGTGCGTTTTAAACTGTTCCTAGTGGAAAAGTGAAGTGCGAAGTTTCGGCGAGGCGGCGCGGCGGAGCGTGGCGCGAGGGGTCGTCGCCGCCGCGGACACCCGGCCAGCGGCGGCTGCCTGCAACATGACGACATTTATAAATAAATAAATAAATAAAATAAAAATAGCCTTTATTTCCCAGAATTAGTACTAATACATTACAGTTTTTAGTTACATAAAATTTATCATAAAATACAATGTCTAAAAAAAAAGCATGTCAAGGTTATTGAGATTATTATTATGTCAAATTATTAAGTATGTCCAATATGTCACATTTTTTTACTATATATTTACATGTACAAATTTCTAGCATTTTATTGCGCGTCATCTGGGATCGTCCAGCGTTGGACGAAGGCCTCCTCCAACTCTTGCCACGTGTGTCTTGATTGGGCGGATCTCGTCCACAGTTTCCCTGCTGTACCTTCTATATCGTCTCTCCACCTTCTATTAGGTCTTCCGCGTTCCCTTTTTCCTTCTCTAGGGTCCCAGTGTAGGACTCTCTCACTCCATCTGTTGTCCCTCAGTCTCGCCGTGTGCCCTGCCCATTTCCACTTAGTTTTCGCAGCTACCTGACGACATTTACCATTCACAAAATAAACAAGCATAAGATCTTTATTCTTACTTTTCCAAACACAATGACGTAACATTTTTGAACAGTCATATTTATGTAAAATCTATGAAACTTTATTTCCAAAATAAACTGGTTAATCCCTTGGTTGAATGAGGCAAGCCTTTTACTGTCCTCGAAGTAGAAGCTGAAACAGTGCGTATCGTGGAGGTTGAAGCGGCTGGTGGCAGGCGGCAGACGGCGGAGGGCGGCGCGGGGCTGCGGGGTGCGCTCGGGCGCTGCACCGGGCGCGCGGCGCGCCAGTCCCCGAGACACCGGCCGCGCGAACGGCCACCGCGAACCGCTGCCGAGCCCGCGCCCGCGCCCGCTGCGCCACCCCGCCGCCCGACACATGTGAGTCCTGCACACGCCGCGCCCCCGCCGGCGACCTCACCTCGCGCGCGGCTCTATGTGGTGCATGCTGCGAATGTGAAAGAAGAATGTTTGTGTGATTGCGTGCCAGTGAAATAGTTTTTCCAGCTTTCTCGTGATTCGAAATTGAAATTGGAGCACGATTCCAATTAGATCGCTGCCAAAGCTCCATTAAAAGCTAGGTAGGGGTTGTTCGAGGATTGTCGGAAAGATATCGAATGTGTTTCCTGGTTCCTATTAAATAAATTGAATAGTTTCCCTATCCGTGCTCACCGGCCGGCGTTGCGGCGAGCACGCGAGTCGACGCCGGCCGGCTCGAGGTCTTCGAACCGTACCGTGGAAATGGGATTATTGCACGAAGCTCTCTTAAACGCTGTTTTGCGCTCTTTCTATTTCTTGTAATAAATAAATAAACGTGTCCATGGCGATGGCAGATAGTCCAGTTATAGCTCTGAGTACTGGGGCAGAAGATTTATTGTCTGCTCTCTATTTTAGTCATGTATGGCTCAGCCTGGAGATTTAAAATAATCTTATTGGAATAACCTGGATAGATATTACCTGTATTAAATGCTTACAAAATATGTTTTACTTCATACTTTCCCAGATTGAAAGAATCTGGGAATAGGTTTCTTTGACAATTAATGTTTTTGTCCTACTTACTTAACTAGAATATACACATAACCACCAGAAGCGCATTAAATGTAGGTTTACTTTAGTCAAACGCTCCCCTTAGTTTTTATAAAGGGTGAAAACGAGCTTATTATTATTTGCACCTGTATCCGTTTTCAACATTCAGGTATATTCAAAACAAATAATTCATTGTGATTGTGTTTCACAAACATTTAGTGATATAAATTTTAGCTGGATTTCGTCTCAAATAATTCATAAATTCATAAAATACTAGTAACACTTCCAACTAGTAGACAAAATCTGGTGTAACTTATGAAAACAACGGTGTGTGTTCATTACATGGCTGCCACAAATTACTTTCCCAACTTGGCTTAAGAAATACATTTTCTGTACCGAAAAAGGTTCCAATAGGAAATTTAATAGACGGCTCATTGCTTATACCTTATAGGGTTAATTGAAACAGCTCTCTCTAAGATTTAGAATCTAGACAGCTAACGCAATCGGCCTCGATACGGGACATATGTATGTCTCATTGAATTGTCACCCAACAGATAGAAACCTACGAGACTGCTCTCTCAATTTGTTGACTTGGTTACTGTACGGCAGTTTGAAATACGATTTTGTTGAAATTTCTAGAGCCTTAGTTCTAGCAGCAATAATCTCAACGCTGGCTAATTACTCAATCTTATATTTTTCTTCTCTGATTTTTACTTTTGTCGCAGAGGTTTATGCCATCTGTCTAAAATTTTTGGTCAATATCTTTTATTATGACATAACGTTTAAGAAGTTATAGTTATATACGACTACAGATAACTGTAGTTGCCCTTAAAGGACCATTTCCTTATATTTTATTGCTATTTTTATCGATAAAGTTGTCGTATTAGTAATGTAAGGCCACAGAGACATGGCAGATGTCTGCTCCATTGAATTTTTTGCACAAAAGGACAAAGGAACAGAAACCTGAGCGTAGGCCAGTGTCTCTTTCAACAGGTCTCTATATTATTAATATTCATACATACTGAAATCGAAATGAATACCAAACTAAATGTTATATTATTACACTTTTTGTTACTTTATTCTCTAACCCAGATATGTCGATTCACTCTTGTACCTAAATTTTTTTGGCGTGATCACAACAGTCTCATGTATACAAGAGCTTAATAGGATTGCTCATCACACGTGTAGGCATGTACCGAGCGATTGCAAAAACAGAGTATTAGTCACCCGCGAATCCCACCGTCTTAAAAGTTAATTTATTAGAGGGGTACCGAGAGCTCCCATAAAATACAAGTCATGCGAACGTCTCGCGATACGCGGGGTTTTTGCAATATCTCCGCTCTATTTGCATGTTAGAATTGCTGCATCCATTGTTTGGGCTATCTGGCCGTTCTAATCTCGTACCTGGATGTACATTCTCAGACTATTACCGTTGGTACCGTCATTAACTACAGTTGTACGTGAAATATTGTTGCGCTATTCGAGATCACAATTTGGTGTGTTACCGGCGCGGTGGGTCCGCGGCGCGGGTTGTGTTGAGAGGCGCCGGCGTCGGTCCCGCTACTCACCGCTACGGTACTTTCTTCGGCTCTCGCTTGAGCTTTACTTGATGCGTTTTGTCTTACCGATGCGGTCAATTAATCATTCTCGGCTTTTCTTATTATATACCATTTGCTATCCTCTGACTGACGGCCGAAACCTATAAATTGTTGCCTGCATAGTGCGTCGGTTATAGCTACATTGTTTTGTTGTTGCCCCATCGCTTCCCACTCCTAGGTCACATTTAACCCGTCCGCTTTATGTCTTTAGGAAGCAGTATATTACTATGCTGGTGCTATTAAGCTGATGCTCTGCACTATGTGTTTGAGATTTACGATGGCGTATGGTCTAGAGCTGTGTCATGTTCTGCTTTAAAGCTAGCGAGCAAAATGATCACAATACTGTCTGTTTAGTCAGCTGTCGGATATTACCCGAGTTCTCATCGAGCCAAGTGTTCATTTACGTCAAAGGGCGATCAAACCACACAATATCAAATTTGAGGCTATCTCAGGACATGTGGTCACCGTATCCGGATGCTGGCATCGAGATTGGATCTTAATTCTTAAGTGATAGGATTAGGGCTCGTTTTGTTTCGGGGGTGAGTGGTGACGTCATGGCCAGCTGTAGGGCGGGTGACGTCACGTCTGGCGCGGTCGTTGACCCCGGACAACCCTCGCGCGGCGCGCCTACTCCGCCACCACTCGTGAATAACTTATTGTATTATACGACCTGGGCAGCACGACCTGGGACAACCTGCCCTAACACTATATTGGCCAATGAATATCAATAAATGTAGGTGCATCCATCAATCAATCGTCCATTAGCATGGATGCACCCGCAGTACCGCAGAAGGTCCCGCGTATAACGTAATAGTACTTTTAAGGGTCCCGTATCTAAACCTAAACTCTTATACTGAGATCTCGCTGTTCATTCACAGTCACCAGGTTGTATCTCATGAACTGTTATAGATAGAGTTAGTGATGTATTTTTGTTGCCGTTAGAATAATTAATACTCAAGACAGAATAGACTACATTTTTTGTTTTTTTTTTTATAGATGCTACGGAAGCCTTTATTTTTTGCAAACACATATAATATAAGAAATAAACTATTATCTTAGTTATAAAACAATGAGTTTTTTTTTTATTTTTAAATTAACAATATTTACATTTATATAAAATTTTATATAAGTAATATAGATTATTTGTTAGAAAAAATAACTATTAATTATAAAAAGTAAAATTAATTCTGTCTTTGAATAAATGTACATATTTGCCTAAGTTCAGTAACTAAGTTAATGTAATTCAATATGTCAACATGGTACCTACTACTATTCTCTAGAAGCCGATGTAGCCAATAGGACATAATGCCAAAGTTTTAATCTATATTTTTCACTCGAAAAAGTCTATTTACCAAATGCTTAAGTTTGTGGATAGCATTCAGTTATTAAATGCTAGCTGGTTTACACGTACACATTGACAAGTTTTTATTTCTCAGATACAATAGAAAAAATTGGCGTAACGCAGCGTTAAGGTTTTTGTATATGTATCTATATAAAATATGTATGTATATATAGTATATCAGTTGTGTTAGGAACCATAATATGAACTAGATATGGTTCAGTATGGTGTTAACCAGCCGTGTGTGAAATGTGTCCTAAAAGAATAACTTCATTTGTGCCAATTTTGCATAGCCATAGACCATGTTTTTCCCGACATACCATATCCCTTTTTTTATGTTATCCGTGGTTTAAGTAAACCGACGTTTTCTACCCCTGGTTTTACGACAATTTATGAAAATTCGAGTACCTTTTTCTGTCGGTGGTGTAATATCACGACCCTCGGCAGTGCAACCCCACCTGATTTCTGGATTTCTCGTGGGAGTTGTATGCTGCAGTTAATACGTGTGAAAATGTCATCTTTTCAGGCCTAGCTAGCAACGTGCCCGTTTAATAGATTTCTTTTGCTGACTCTATGTCTAAGCTATTTTTACCGTTTTTAAAGAACAACTCTTAAGAATATATATACTTATTTTGATACCAATCAGATTATCAATACGAAAAAAAACTTGATTTTAGATTATTTACAAGAGTTTTATTTCTAATTCATAAGTCGTATTTTGCTTGTTGAGAATGTGACAAAATAAGGTTAAGATCACACACATGACATTAAAGAAAATCCTCAAAATACCTCAAACTTTGGTTCTAACAATATTTGATCTATTTGTTTTATCATCAAAATTGATACATATTAATATACTAAAGATTGTGCTTTAGACATGCTATAAACGTACCTAAATCTCAGTTACATTAACTGTTTTAAATTTTAATGCTAAAACTGTAAACTCAATGATCACTGGTGAATATACAGCCTTTAGTAACTGTAAGCGTTTTATTATTGCAGTACAGTGACCTATTTGAACATGTTTCAAGAATAAACATAATTTAACGATAAAACCGTGCCCTTCTTCCGAGATCTAAATATTATCTCGAGTTCGGTGAAAGGTATCAATTTTCCTAACATTAATCGTCATTTCTCTGCGCTTGCCCACTTTAAATGTGTAAAGCGCTATTATTTGAAAGTAATCAATGTTGGCAATAATTACGTAGTTAACATTCTGATTCTCAAACGAGATTATCGCGTTCATCTCAATTTCTCTATTTCTTACGCGATATAGTTAATCATTGGCCAGTTTGATCACGCCATTTTCTTTTAATACTATATCAAATTAAATGTACAGTCGTCTGTCTTATTATAAGTACAACAATATTTCACAAATTAATTTAATGTTATCAACACTTTCATATAATGAGTAATAGCACGCAAGTTGACCGCTATATTTTTATATATAAAATGAAACATTAATTTAACAGAATGTTCTATATTTAACTACCTATGTTTATTACGATATTCTAATTATGAACTTTCATATTTGAAAATGTTAGCATAATATACTTTCGTTTCTCAGTCACTTAAACATGTAAATAAGTGTGAAAATTATGACGTTACATTACATTAGCATGTTGTATTTATGTTAAGTAAACTGCATATAATCGGCTATTTTGTATCTAGTTTTGAAAATTTCCAATAACAAAAAAGAATATATAGTACGGAAGCTAGCAACGTTTGAAAAGTAAGAATTTTAGGTGAGCTGTCGAGAAGGACGACATATCACAAAATCAGCTCACCTAAAATACTTTCTCGAAAACGTTGCTAGCTCCTATACTAATGTGAATTAGGGATGACTCACAGTATACACATTATTTTGTATTATTTTGTATAACATTCTCGCTTACTTACTTGCTTCTGTCAGAGTGTCTTATGATTCGTACTTATTTATTATACTTGTTTCATTAAAAGTTTTGGATTTGGTACCAGTTTTTCAAATCACCCAAGCTTCATTGTTGCGACGGTGAATTGGTAAAAGTAAACTTGATTCCCAGTCCGCGTCTTGGTCCATTAGAATGTAAGTTATCGGAGTGAGGTTTGTTCATGTAGCTCACGTGCCGACCTTTCGAAGGGCTGTACTTTTATTACCTATATACAGGAAGTGTTTTTAAGAAACGCCTTTTTATCCTAACGAGAATTAAAACCCGACTTCTTGTATTGTACATACAAAATATGTTTTTAATGCTTTTCTGTGATAAAATACAAAACATTCAATTTTATAGTCGACAAAATCTTGAGAAAAATTGTTTTCAGGTTTTCATTAAACCTGGTTGTTGATTTTAGTTTTTATATAAAGAACGAAAATTAATTCGCCTTGTCTCATACTTTTACTTCAATGTTTATGGTTGGTTACCTTACAAATTTATAAAGTCTCATATTCCTTATAAAACGGATCGCCCTGTATGTATTGTGGTAGGGCTGCGTGAACTAGCAGCCCTCCGCTCGCCTCATATCGATCACCCTGAATCCAATCACATTCCCTTCACCTTTATTTTAACTAGTCACACAAAAAGTGGGGTGCTATGTGTCTGTTGGCCGGTTGCATATTCGCGTTGTCTGTCTGACAAACTAAAACGGTAAGCTTAACAAAATCTGGAGAATATGTTATTTTAGGATTGATAATTTCAATAGTCAAAAAAATGTAACTTTGTTTAATTATGACGCAAGAAACAGAAATGTGCTCTATCAGTCAATGACTTTGAAGCTAAGTTTAGCTCTAAAAATTGAGTGCGTCACGAAAACATCTCTAATATTTACGCACAGCCAAATATTTGCGCATTCTTGAAACTTTGCATTAAAATAAACATGATACATGTTCCGAAAATATCGTTGCGCCATTGAAAAGAAACACTTGTCCAAGTACAGTGTTTACTTGATTTAGTAACGGAACGCTCTACATTTGGACGACTTTAATCGTATTGCAAATAACTGGATAAACGAATGCTATTTATAATAATTGGTTTTATATTTAAACATTGAGTCGAGGAAGTCTGGCGACTCATTAGTGCTGTGTAAGTGAACCGAATGAAATTTAATTGCTGCAGGATATCGTGCATAAACTAAAAGGGTGGCGTACTGCCTACTGTACTGGGTAAACTTCTGTATAGTATAGTAAAAGTAGTGCGGTAAAGGGTGTGCTGGGTGCTTTGCTAAATAAACATAATATATCGCGTTTGCATGATGTAGAGACAAACATTTCCGCCTATAGACAGTAGTAAATATGTAGATGTCGAGATAGCCGTGCGAGTAAAACTTCTATGGAAATGCTGTTTCTTTATCGAGCGTTAAGCAGAATAGGCTGGCTGATATTCCATCATCGTCAAATGAGGTGACGGACAATTTAAATTCCTACTTTTTGTGGCCATTTACAGAGAACAGTAGGTCCGCGTGTGAGTAATGGACTCTGGAGCCGGATCGTGACCGCGCTCCAGAATAATAGACAATAACTTTGATTTACGGAGTTTGAACATTATCCTCGCTTTATGTTTTTATGAGCTACCAGTAAACTTTCCCAGAACAGATTTATTTTATGCAGCAGATTATACGAGTTTTAGTTTTGTTTGCAAACTGAAACTATACAGCTGTGTTTTGACTTATAACTAAACCTATTATAACAATATAGAAACTCCAGCTATATCGGAGTCCATAGCTTGTAGAACTTGTAATAGAGCTATGATTGCGGTATTTATACTCCATACGTGGAATCTACGATCCCAGTTAGATTACTGCAAGATTGCAGCAGTAGCACCTGCAATGAAATTGCTTACATAGCTCTCCAATCGGAAAGTGAACCATTTCTAATAGGAAAGGTTTTTCTTCATGGGTGTGATGGGCGAGGTTGGTAGCAAGTCAGTAAAATTGTCTTCAAGTAATTTAAAAAAACATATCTCTCGAAAAACTCAGTCGGGGAGCCACTATCGCATTTTTGGTCGAAACCGTGAGAATCTTATTCGAAAACTTTTAGTTGTCAACTTTCACCGGTTAAGAGACAAGTTTGTTTTAACACACGTGCCTCTCGCAACCCTGCTATGTATAACGGCCCTTCGACTACGCTTCTACGTTTTCCAACGCCCCATCTAAAAGATGACTGGAAGGCATCATATGACTTCTCGACTTGCTCCGCTCACCTGGCTGTATGATTGATAGGATTAGATCACTACTCTCTAAACTGTAACCTTATGGTATCCTAGTAGTTTAATCTCTTATTCGATTTTCAATAAATTGATTTGAGACACAAGTATAAATAGGCTGTATATTATTTGTTGAACTCCCAAAAAATTGGGTTTACAAAAAGCTATTTATAAATTTCGTCGTGCTGATTTAAGTTTTCATAGGAAACTTTTAGCGAGGTTCAAAAGTTAAATTGCAACTAACTGTACTTTTTTCCGTTCAAGCTTTTGTAGACTAGACGGGGTAACGTGACGAGGTAAATATGAGTGTGAATATTCATGTTTGTGGTTTATTAACGCCATCGGAGGACGAGGCGTGCTCGTTCATACCGTGTATTTACATGCATGTCGTGCTCGGGAGCGGCAAGATTTACGCTCCCGCGACTTTGGGCGCGGGGGACTTAAATTAGTGCTCTGTCATATGTCACACGATATTTTATTTTGTTTCTCGCGCCGGGGCCCGGCGGCGGGCTCATTCCGTCCGATATGCCCATTCTTATGCCGTCACGGGTTATTTATAAACGCTCCTTATTTAGATACGTTTCTCGATGCTCTTTAGTCCTGGCCCGGGGTGGCTCGACATGTTCCGTGCCGTAAATGTACACGGAACACTCACGGCGCCGTCCGATATTATAAGAAGTTTGGATAACGTCAAAAGCTCTCGCGTGATTTCGCTCGACACGCGAGAGGGCGCGGGGAGATGTGAGGTGACAAGATTGATAGTGGTAGGTGTCGGTCAGGAGCACATCAAAAGAGGCGAGGGTGATTGATACAGCGGAATCCCCCAGACGAAACACAGAGCTTGACGAACGGTGCCGTGGCCAGCGTGACCAATGAAACCAATTTGTGTTAGAGGAACAGATTGATATTGTCGTTGACTAATTGCCATACATCTGTTAGGCTAATGTGTAATCTGAATCGCAAGCCGTGCATCATCAGAGAGATTATATGCAAATGTTGCTTATACCGTTAATAAACTTACATTAACTTCTTATAGCAATTAAGTTACGGCGTTTTGAATCTATTACGCATGGAAAGCAAATAATGCTCTATCAATTGACTTCAACGCGTTACTGAGTAATTTTACTGCTTCGTCTACTACAATACATAGATATATATTGTTCGGATCCAATTTAAGATCCTAATGTAGTACAGATGTCTTACATCCAAAGTGCGAGCGATGTGTATTTCATCGACGGAATAATTAAATTTGTTAGAGAACTTCTTTATTTATTTTTTGCACATACATTACAAGTTGACATAAATGAAGATGCATTTCCCCTCGATAAATACTTTGTTGACAAAAGTACGATACATTGCTAACTTGCATGCGCTGACCTTTTGTTCATATTGGATTCAGTTTACTTTTCTTTCGGATTAAAGCATGGATGGCATGAGCAGTTTTTTGTGAACTCATTAACGGTTAAAATTATTGAAAAAAATAGCTTAAAAACAATCCTAAAATAATTTATACCAATTTTGATATGCCTAAGTCCATCGCCTATAGGTGTGTGTTATGAATAATGAAATTACTTATTGTCTGTGGTTGCCATTAAAACGGTGACTACATTAAATCGCTGCTCCATGAACAAAATTGACGAACGACCTATCCGACGCTACTCATGATATTAGTAGGTACCGAAGGAAGCTAAATTATAATGATGGGTAGAGCCTGCACGCGGTGAGGTCCATATCACACAATGTTTGCTGTAAGGATAGACAATAGATAAAGGTGAGTCGGATATGAAGATGATGTAAGCGATTTCCTGCGCTCGCGGCGCGGCGCGCGGCGCGATGGCTAGCGTACCTGGTGCCTGCTAATTAGCCGCACTGACGTCACCGCGGGGAGCAGCCGCCATTACCGGGGGCCCTCGCGCGGAAACGACAACGACCGACGCTTTCTCTGCCTCTCTGCCTTGCACTGCTCGGTACGCTACACAAACCGAGACACGTCCAATACCCTTCAAGGCCGACTGGAAAAACCTTCTTCCTTGAATAGTCGCATACGTGGTGATCAGAATCTTCTCCAGGAACGCCTTCTTAAGCTACCATTTCGCAAGATACAATCTGGCTAGTACGAGTAAAAAGATATTTATCGTTCGAGAGCAACAAACCTGTATGAAATGTTTGGAAACAATCCCGGCAATTCGGTGAGCATGAACTATGAGTCACCGTGTTGTAATGGATGACTGTAGGCTGTAGATGCGGTGAGAGCACGGAGGAGGCGCTCCGCCAGCGATCGCGATTGATAGCCAGCCGCAGCCTCGCCACGTCGCATCGCCGAGCGTGACTCATCTTAATGGCTGCAATTACTCCGAGCGCTGCAGCCAGCGCCGTCTCAGACAACACGCCACGTGCCGCAGACAGTTGGGTCTATTAAAAAAACCGGAGAAACCCAAATGACACGAACTCACAAACGGTCCGAGTGCGAGGTGATTATGTTCTGCTGGTAGGAGCGAATAAAAAAATTCCATGCACTTTTCGAGAACGTTCGAAGCGGAAGCGTCACCGCCGAGCGGTGTTATTGTGGTCACAGTTGCTTACTTCAGAAATGTCTTTTGCAATACCTGAAGGTCGTCCCTCGATTGTTATTTAGTCGCAGTTCCCCGTCTAGATCGACGGCCGATGGAAACCGTCATTTTCCGATCTAATGAGGTCGGTCAGTATCGTAAGAAGTGAGACAAAAACCATTATCGGTACGACTGACTAACCGCTAATTGCGTGAAAATGCTACCAGTCTAGGTTTCTGTTTTTCCACTTAACCAATGGTTTCTAAGTTTGCGTTCAAGGTTGGCGGTGCAAGTTGTGCTCTAGTATTTTTTATCGGTTGTAAGTGTGAATATCTACACGATCTACGTGCATTGTTTGCTCGATGTCCATTTGGTTCACTCCTAGTGACGCGATAGTTGAATGAATCATTCGCCATTTCAGCGAGCCATGCTCGGATGCTGACTCACTGAAACATAAAGGTCGGAATTTTTTGTGTCATTCACACTGAAGTTCGGATGAACTGTTGTTCATAGATATTTTACTATCACATTTAAGCATTAGCTGGTACGAGTACTTGGTAAAAGGAGTCGTGAATTTAGTTACATAGATGCGAGAGCTATAAATGTCATTTGTTGAGCTCCGTGAAAGGAGCCAGCCATGTTTCGTGCTGTAAATGCCATCACGATCTTGTTCTGAAGTGTTGTAAAAACAGTCTGCTCCAGTATTTTCTGGATTCGTGGTTTATTTTATATTTTGTAACTTGTAGAGTGTGCATCGAGTACTTTCATGGTGACCGAGTCCTATTCTTAGTTCATGAAATGAATAATATGAAAGCTTAGGTTGAGCAGTTGTGTCATCGTAGTATCCTTAACGGATGGTTTACGACTTCCATAGCCATTATGTTTAAGCCTGCTCGTTGCATACATATAAATTAAATTTAGAGACGTATTCATAGGTGCACATGGTCATAAAATGTATGAGCTATTGTTACTCAGATTTCTCCTGGCAATTCGCAAGTTCCATTTACTGATGGTTACGTGGCGGATGAGTCGACAATGTTGATGCCGTTCGTTAGCCATTTTATTAGCTTTTATATATGTATCCTCTGACAATGCTGATTCTACTCGTATACTTTAGCTGTTATTTTATAAGCTTTTGTATCGTCTGTTCTGTTTGTTTTATATCTACGAAAACTACATCTACTCAGTTTCAACTGAAAACCAGATTATAATCCTACCTTATCTGAAATCATATTACGTGCAAAAGAATGTACAAACATAACCTTAAAGCACTCAGCACATTGTATTAACCCAGACTCTCGTTTAAACCGCAATCCTGGTAACTTTAAAGTAATTTCTATTCCCAGCTTCAATAGTCGTATGTAAAATAACGTCTGCATATTTTATAGCAAATATTCACACATTACCAAGAAAGCGACCGTAAAGTCGTCGCAGCCGAAGGAATGCGTGTTACATACATACCGATAGATCAGAATCCAGTGCGTTTGTGTTGGTATTATCATATTCTAAATTTGGATCCTAGAGATTGTTCGCGAATATAGGAATGTGGTAATAACAGTATCTGCGCACTGTGGAATGCTTATTACATATTTTTGTAACTGTTTATTTGGGGACTCGGCAGTGACGACCAGTCATGAAAGTACAAGGGACTTTTTCTCGAAATGCTATGTAGTTGTTTTGGACTCTTATACATTTTGTGCGCATTTCAATTCCATTATTTCCATTAATTCCTATTATGTTTATTAATAACATTTTTTTTTTGCTACAAATAGCGAACAATGTCTTCGGTAGAGCTTTTTTTATCTATTTATCTTATCTTAAATTTTTAGGCCGCAAGAACCGTTTCCTCCAACACGATCTCGACACTAATTCATTAAAACAATGTGGGTATTTGTAATCACGCCCCCAATCGATATTCTCTCGATCACCGCCTCGATAAAAACAATGAAGCTTTTACAGAAACAATGGACCACTTAACGGCGCTTTGTTTCTCGTAACTGGCACCAGATTTCAGAAGGTACCAAACTCCTGCATGTTCGCCCACATGGTGACTCCCATTAATCTGTCTAGACAAGTTGGAATGCTTGCAAAATGCCTCTCGTTACGTTTTAGCATTATTGGTTAAAATGGACGCTTAATTATATTTGGCCGAGCGAACGAAGTATCTGCATTAACTCGCCAATTTTGCTTTCATCTGTCTGTATGTATGATTATATGTTGGTTCTCGCGTAGTGGTCATAATTAGAACAAAACTCGACGTAACTTGGTGTACAGGTATAATACTCAATTTATATATTTTTTGTCGATGGCGGTTTTTAATTGGGAGAACGGTTACCACAAAATAAGGCGGAAATTGCAGTATATTTTAATTATATTTGCTAGAGCGATTAAAACCATATTTACTAAAGACTTTGTAAATATGAATAACATGTGGTTTGGGCAATCACTTGGACTGTTGAGATATGAAATCATAGTTTCGATAATTACAGACGATGTACCTAGTATGTTTTTTTTCGCAAGGTCTACTGTTCGGAGAACTACTAGTGTAAACAGTGTCTGGTCTAGTCATGTAGCCCGTACGGAACTATGTAACTAATAACTAATCGGACGAGCACCAGCAGTAAAGTAACCGTGTATTCGCGTAACGGGAATATCCGATCGAGTTGCACTTGGATTTAATCGATAAATTATTCGAATGCAAAGTATCAAGTTGCGAAATGGTCCTCATTAATAGCCGGTTAATTGCAATGTATCTGTATTGCAGTGTAGTACTTATCGTGTTCGGCGCTGCAGTAGGATAACTCACGGCTTCCGCCCACGGGGGCCACTTCCAAGTGGTCCTGTGGGTTGCAGATATCGACGACCTTATTGCACTTTATAGATCGATTTTCTTTGAGCTATTCGATTTTACATAGCGATGTGATGTGAAATCATTTCTATGCCATTTGTACATCCATTTTCCACCATTTCTGAGAGATATATGTAACTGAAACCGAATAATCTGCTTCGTTGCTGCTGTGACAGAAAAAAATATGACATAAGTATTAAATGAAACCTAATAAAGTTCTTCAAAGAGAGTCGCCAATAACTTACACCAAAGCACCAACAATCAGGTTACAAAATGACTTCCTCGACAATGCTGAGAGGTGAATTGTCTATAAATAGTCGAAGGCCGTCGCGAGTCTTACTTA
This sequence comes from Mellilla xanthometata, assembly GCA_035578125.1. Lineage (NCBI taxonomy): Eukaryota > Metazoa > Arthropoda > Insecta > Lepidoptera > Geometridae > Mellilla > Mellilla xanthometata. Next base: position 11,944,824 of record JAPUBQ010000006.1, read on the forward strand.
TTGCTGTGTTTGGGTGTTTGCAGGATTGAAGAAACGCATAAGTTGCTTGACCTAAACAGGTTCTTCGGCGCCGTCCCGCGCCCACTCTCTGCCGATTCCTTGACCCTGCAGATGGTGCATATTTTGCATTTAAATTTCTCCATCGTATATAAAATTTTGCTCTAAATAAGCTCTGCGAACCAAGTGGATCTTTTTTTTAACCACCGACGCAAAAACGACGGGGTGTCATCGACATTTGTATTACCTATTATAAATGTCGTTGCGGGTTGTTTTATAGGTTTGTCGTGTGTGTGTGTGTGTCGGTCTGTGGCATTTTAGCTCCGGAACGGATGGACCGATTTCGATTAAGTTTTTATTGTTCGAAAGGCGTGTTAGTCGGGTGTTCTTAAATAAGTTTTGCATGAAAAATAAAATGGTGGAATACATATTTTTCACTACTTCCTCGATACGGGTATCAAATTTTTGGCCTTGACGAGTAGATTTATGATTCAAACAAAATGTGATCTTTATGATTCACATTTACTAACAAACGTGTGCTCTTACGCTTGACATGACTTTGCTGAGTACAATACACCTTAAGTATTCTGCACAAACTTTTTGAAAAGTTCGCATTATCATCTTAGCTAATAATATTACGTAAAATAGACGCAATCTATTTTGTTCTGTTCTGTGCCGAAGTAAATAAAAAAATAATGAGCTCTTTTAGAAACTCATTAAGCTCGTTCTCTCGTCTTGTGCTAATGTCCTTCTAAAAAGTAAGTTAATGAACGTAGGTACTTTAGAATAATGCTGAACAGTTGGTTTTATTTGCTTTTTATTCCGCCTCGCAACAGTAACAAGCCTTCCCATTGTTATAAAACTATATAGACGTTTCGGTAACTTATTGAAAGTTTTGTATAATCAATAAACATTAACGCGCTACTAGTGAAATAACATTAACTTTTATTTCCATGTCGCTACTCACCCGAAACAACAAATGGGTTTTTATCCACCATAATTTATCGAGAACAATGCATCATTGAGAGACGCTGAATCAACAAATAGAGTCGCTTGCCGACTGATTCATGCGCTCCGCTCACTTGTATTAATTGTGAGAGGACTCGTGTTTATTTATTTTATTCACGTTAGTGTTTTTTGTATACATTTTGAATCTGCGGGTCAATTAAAGGTGTATTGTAATTTATTCTCACGTTCTCGCTATGTCCCTTGTTTGGAAGCGGTCAGCGACTGTCTAAAGACAGCGACAAGTCACACTTGAAACTTTACGTATGCATGTATTGAGTACAAGCCCAGCCAGCATCGCTGTAGCGGCTACATCAGGCTAAGCGACGCGACGCGCCAGGCGCCTTGTTTCTCCCACTGTCGCATTCCTTTAATTAAACCAATGACATCACAGCGAGAATTAAATACTTGGCATGTGACCTTATTTAAGGTCGTTATAATCCAGCCAGTACCCCCAACATAAAGAATTTCTATTTAGTTCTGATGTGTACATACGTTGTAGCGTGACATTAGTAATACTAGACATGGCGTAGAGACTCCGTAGGTTCTGTCGCCTCGTTCTTCCGCGGTTCTTGCGGTCTTTTTGCATTCCGCGTATTTATTTATACTCGAGTGGAGGCGAGCATCGAGCCACGCTCCATTTGCTGCGCCCCTCGCGTCCCGACGCAACCGTACGTACATCCAAGTGAGCGCTGCCGCTGACAGTCTGCCGCACAATTTCAACTTTACCTTATACTTTCTCCGCCGTATGGTTCCCACTTTTAACTTACGGTTTCCCAAGAAGGCGCCGATTTCTCAGATCATAAGCATTACCAGTTGGGCAGCTTTCGGCTGAAAGGCAGAAAGTTTTTGTTGGTCTGCAATTGTGGTTTTGCAACGTGCACTACCATAAGTGTATAACGTCGCCGTGCCTCTCGTGTAATTTGCAATATTTTCAAGTTATTTATGTAACGTAAAATTATCGGAGTTGCAAGGCTGATAAAGTTGGGAAAAAGATCACCAAAACCGGTCGAAGAGCCAGGGCTGCAAGGAGCCAGTTTGCCATTACTGTTTACACCCACTAACGTATTTTATATAGACCTAAAAGAGTTTATTTTTCTGAGCTCGTGTTTTTAGACCTTGTTAAGGCAAAAGCATTGATGCAAGACTAAACCAAGAAAATACAGTTTTTTGTACAAAAATAAAATTCAGTAGTCATGAAATGTTTGTCGTTTTTCCTAAACACTTAAAGTGTTCCATAAAGCTTGTCTTTGATCTGAAGCTGGTGCATGTCATTTGAAACCATTTCACATTTTACCCAATATAGACTGTAGACTGAAGGCAACAGAAATCTTTTTACCATTCGTTTTGCTCTACTTTTATATCGCGTTGAATTTATGCTACTCTTAAGAAAGTAATTTCTTGAATTAAAATTTTGATATCGCTATAAAGTGCGTTTATGTTTAGATGCGTTATGGTTTCTAACTTTTACTTAGAGATTTATACTAAAGCTGTAAGATTTTAAGGCGTTTTAATTAATTTTAACGAATAGCTTTACTGGAAGTTAATTATGGGTAACTGTGTAATGAAGATTCGTGCCCCGAGTGCTATGCGGTGTAAAATAATGAGTATCCTGCGCGGACGCAATACATCCTGTAACTTATTCCGCGACTAATATCTCGTTGGTTAACGACGACGCTTCTCGCGAAACACACAGAAATAACCATCTCCCCACACGGCTCAGATAATTCTGTCATTGCATTACCAATGCACTTCGCTGCTGGAGTCGCTTGTGATATTCTGTTTAACATCCTCTCTCGATATTGAACGAATTCTACATATCAGAGGTATTTCTGGATTCATTGCGACGCAACACAACTTTCTGTTTGTAATTTAATAGCCGTCACCCGTATCGGTTTGCGGTTATGTTTCTAATTTACTTTCATTACTATCTCATTTATATCTTCCAGCTTATAAAATAGCTTGAAAAAACTCTTCTCTTAAAAATGTTTGCGCAGCTTTATGTTCTGTTATTTGAACTGTATAATAGATGCTGCAATCTTTATTAAGGCAGTCTATTGCGGTATCGTTTAAATTGTATCTTTCACTGACATTATTTGTTTCCAGTTACGATATAAATCAATTAGCAACTTACCCGCTAAGACCGATGTCAATTAAATTGCTTTTAGCTGTCCCATTCCCAATTTATCCACGTTCGTCCATCTAGGTCAGAAATGTTTGTATATTACATTGTATGGTTGTGTAAATTAAAATCTACCAGAAGAAGACTTTTATGAATTAATTAAATAGTTGCACATTTTATATTCACTCACATAAAAAACTACAGTATAGTCATACTAATAACTAAACGCAAGTGAATTACAATTTAAAACCATCAATTACTATACCAGTACTATGGACTACAATTTAACTTCTCGCTCGTGTAAAATGTTATCAATAGAGTTTCTGTTATAATTGAAAATTGGCTCATTGTGTTCGTTGAGCTGTCCGATTTTATCATCTCTGTAATAATAATACTCTGTAATCCGTTATCTGGTCACCTCTAGGAGCAACCAACGGTCACTTTTATCTTTTATCAGAAGTTGCGGTAAATTAATAGCTAATCGATTCATTGAGTTCTTTATTAACCAATGACTCATTTTTAAGGCAATTACATTTTTACTGTTCAGCTTGTAAACAATATTAGTTTGTGCGGTGCAATCATTGTGTATTCTGCTTATGAACTAGCTTGAAGTAGGTGTTATTGGTTCTCGGTAAAAATATTTTCACGTAGGTATTTATCTACAGTCCAATAAAGTTCTTGAACAAGTTTAGTTATGTATTGTTTGTTTCGATTTCTCTCAGCCTCGGCCTTCTGCACGAGACACGCACATGCCTTCGTGTTACACGCGTCTTTACTTGTACTACTCCGAGATTAATTCTGGATCTAGCTCGTTAGTTACTCTAACATCGGCCCTAACATCTCTGCGTTGTCACATTAATTCTATCTAGAAACTAAGCTATTTCTAGACCTCAGAGACCTATCTCAGATATTGTATATGTATACGATCGCAATGCGCCGTATATCATTCACTGCACCTGTGGTAAATGCCATTAAAACATGCCGCACATTCTCATGAGACATCTCTAATTATATTGTTGGTAAATGCGATATCTTGTGTCTTAATGCATTTGGTACGCTTCATGGTGATAAACGGGAAGTTATAGAAGTAGCAAAAAGCATTAGTATTAAAAGGTTCCGATTGTGGACGTTAATGGTGTGTCCAGGAACAATAAGAAGAAATTTTGATTCTTCCAAAACTCTTATTTGTTACGAAAATCACAGTTTGTAAACAACAAATTATAAATTGATGCCTTACGATGAATATTGAATACACCAGGAATAAATTAAAGGAAATGCAATAAATATATCAAGAATCCGATTACAGGATATACGACAAGAAACCAAATGCAGGATATGTATTACAAAAAGTCATAACTCAGATGGCATTACATCCGCTGAATTGACTTTAATCATTTGCAATACTGCATCAGGTGCTATTTTAATATCCCGTTAGATTGCATTGCATTGCTGGTTCAGAATTGCTGCAAATCTACGCGTTACGGTTATGTAAGTTAAACGTCGGTTAAATAATTAACTTGTTGTTAAGCAAGTTTACAATGAAGACATACCAAATAGGGCTCCAGCGCGAGTCGACGCGGCTCATTTAATACAAACGCGTGCTTCATTGGGCCGTGAAGAAGTGTTCGTGGTTCAAATTGAGACATTGATTTAGTTAGATAAACGGTCTCCTTTAGTTGAGCCTATTTAGAAAACTCGTAGACGTTTTTCATAGATCAATGAGCAACAAAACGATTGTTAAATAAACAAAATAAACGATTTCAGTCGTGTGTTGAATGTCGAAGCATTACTCCTCCGGACTGCGGCACGCGGCGTGGTTGGCGTTTCCTGAGAAATTTGAACGTAGGCGGTAAATGCTGCTCGTTGTATCATAAGTGACATTTTCGCAAGCGGTAGCGAGGCTCGTAATTGTATCGAATGGGTTAGCCGCGAGTTGGCGAGTGTTATTTATTGCGCGAGTGTAAACATGGCCGTATGCCGGGGCCGACGCCGGCGCCGGCGGTGAGTCAGCCGGCGCGATGTGGGCCGCGCCGCAGCCAGGCTGTGGTGCATTGTGCGATTGTATGTAAAGGAGGTGCGGGTGCGCGGGCGGCCGCCCACCAACCTAGCCCCGAGAAAGCGCCTCCACCACCATTGTGACCGATACCATATCTAAACGACTACACTCAATTTGTCAAACTTATTTTCCCTCGTGTTTCCATTTGTCTCTACCCTTCCTACTCGTACATTTTCCGCGTAGCTCGTGTGTTTTAATCACTGCGGGAGCACCGCCTGTTTGTTTATCTAATGGGTTGTCTTTCTCTCACGATTCGTGTCGTGATGAAGACTCCGGCAGATTCACGAAATGATAAATTTCCCCATTCGTGAGTCGATCTTAACTCTCGAACAGGAACAAACATACTTTATTGATTTTCTCTTCAACACTTTCTTTGTGATATTCGATACATCTTAAGAATTCCTTGTAAACCAAACTATTCTGAACAAATATTAACTTGCTACCTGAGTTGCGTAAAATTATAAGAATAGTCATCGTTGAATGTTAAATCTGACACTCGAGACGTTTTGAGGAACACGCTCGACCTGCTTGCTCACGCTCATGTAAAAACCTAACAGTTATTTGAAGAACATTAGTCCGTAAACAGCAAACATGCATTTTTTGCCATCGTGTCAAGCCACAATTATGATTCAAGTTTCGCAAGTCGTGCCGGCCAATTCGGTCCGTCGCGTCGTGGTAATGAGGTTAATATTTGTCAGGTTAGATTTGCGAATGACCGAAGTCATCGTCGCTTCAATGTAAGATTTTGACTCTATTAATCAAATCGACACTTTTTAGTCTGATTTTTGATTCAAGACAAAAAAATACTTTGTATGTTTTGGTTGTAATAATACCATCGTTAACGTTGATTGTCACCAATACAAAATCAAAATAAAGTTTATACCAGTTAGCGCTTATATTGTTTTAACATGGAAATTAACATAACACTATTTGTATGAAGCATAACCTTTTTTTTCTCTTCTATATTTGAATCTCTTTACACAGCTTTCAGTAATTTTTTTCAGTCATATTTAGATGGCCAGCTTTTCGTTGTATGCACAAAAAGCCAGAAGAATCATGCACTATAAAATAGCATGATACCCTTGACCCGGCGTGGGAGGGATCTGAGGATATTTTTAACTCGGCGAGTCATTGACCGAGCATGATTTTTCTTGCAATATTGCACGAGGACGCGCTTTTTATCGCCAGTGTTAACATGTTTATTTACAAAACCTTTTGAAAATACGTGAGGTTTTGCCTTATCTCTTGTTATAGGCATTATTTGTGGAAACACATTGTTTATGGCAATTACAATTTTATTATATTTTACGTTTGATAAATTTTGACATTTGCATTTAGCAAAATTGCAACTGTCTGAAATATTTCATTAGTCTTAAATTTTAAAAATATAATTAAATTCCCTACCTACGTGCAGATGTTTACACTTTGAAAGTGACTCTTTATCCCTAATGCAATGGCTTAAAGTTTCGAATCGGAAGTTTATAATGGCTCTCAAAACGAAATGATATACAATTCAAATCAGGTATTGACACAGCTGCCTCTGCGCCTGCTGCTGCTCAATTTGTGTGCTAATGATACTATACAGTGTCGGCAGATTACCCACCATCTGGAGAGTATCGGAACATTTCCTAGTACCCAAACAAACAAACATCGTAAATAACTTACTTCTTAATAATTTTCTTGAAATTCGTAATTAGCAATACATCAAGTTGAGATTTTTCTCCCTAGCATTTTCTTGTTCATTAAATCAACATTTACTGTAAATAACAACTTTATTTATTTTCTACACAGTCATCGTGAAATCTTCGTCGATCTTAAAGTCGTATTTGATATGCTTCTAAATTGTCATAAAATATAGAACTTGAACCAAGGCTCCGACATCCACTAAAGTAACTTTAAAGTTTTGTAAAAATATCCCAAGCAAGGGGATCACGTTACGGCGCTGCACATCCGTTTATTTCAAGCCGTGTTTATCTTCCGAGAGTGTTTTTTATACATCACCAAAGTAATATCGTTTACAGTTTACAATAATCCCTTCCTACATCTACTTGCTATGTTTTGAAGTTCATATATTCCGGAAACTTCAAGCGAATAGAGATTCTGAAATTAAACCTGAAAATTAAAAATATAGGAGTTATTACTACTATTATGTTAGAAATATGTATAGCTGTAAACCGCAGTGAATGTATCGGGTAACCTGATCGTCCTACGCTGAAACTCCACCATTAATCTTCACTAGATTCCCGATAAATCGATTGGCCGTTCGATTGCAGCTCTAATCGGATATTCCAATAACCGTATCGCAAGTGCCATTCGGAAATTGCGAATAATTGCGTCGCAGGTTAGTTAGAGATGGCTCGGCGCATGTCCCGGCTCGGATTGCACTCACCGCGCACAGGGCTGCCAACCTCACGCACAATATATTGCCAGCCATTTATTCCACTTCTCCAAATAAGATTACAATCTTGCCAATTTCGTTTCTTCGAAACCACACAAGTTTCCGTATTTGGCAGTTTCACGTACCCTGTCGTAAAGCTGCATAATCACGGTGAATATTTGCATCTCCCTGCGAAAGTTTTTGTTTATTTTATGGTCTGTGTGATCATAATGGACGTTTATAATATTTAATCGTAGAATTATTATGTCAAATTGTCAACCTCCGTGATTGTGATCTCCCCCTGTCCTGATTTGCGCCGCGTCAAGCTCTCGGTGGTCCCCGCCCTCGCAAATATTTGCGATACAAGGATTTTGCATTAGTACGTACTTACCGGACTGACCACTTTGGACGTATGTATATTGAGCTGCTTATACCAGTTCTTACAAAATATTCAAATCGTAATATCGGGAATTCATTTTCAGCTGCCTACGAACCGAATACGCCTGCATTCATTAAATTAAATTGAAATGCTATTTCCTACAGTGCCTTTTAAAGTGGCTTTAGCATGCTGTCTGGTAGACCCCCGCTACGCCTGCTACTACGCGCTACAAATTAATCTAAATAAATCTGCGAGTCACATATAGACCAAGTCGTGTAAGACATGAGTCATACATGATAAACAGGTGACCTCGGTAATACAATTGACCACAAATCATCTTAGATAACTCTGCTGGCTTCTGGGCATTGTTACGTTTTAATTAGATTCGCTGGTGCATCGAGATCTCATTTACACAGTTAACTGATTATGTCATGATAATTCATCATAAACATTTCGTTATAATGGAAGTTCTTAGTGTAGGTAAAATGGTTTTGTCTAGTTTGGTTTACTTTCAGACTCGGATTTTAATTACTTGCGATAATTGTTTCGCCTTGCGATAATTTCTTAGTTTAAAAATAAACTGTTACAAACAATTCGTGTTTATCTTGAAGTGAGAGGTCAGTGGCCGGCAACTGGCGCTCGTGATTAGATACTCTTGCAATTTTCACAAAATTGGTCGGTGGTGCGTGATCTGGGTAGATTTATTCATGATTCCGTCAATACTGCTGGTAAAATCTGATTTCTGAGCAAGTACTTAGGCTTTCTACTAAAATGCGCTTAATTCGATGAATCGTGCTATGTTATGTAAGAAGCATTTGTTAGATTGCAGTAAATTTGGTATCGCATTACATTATTGAACTGTAATCGACTTCGGATACTTATTAGATTTATTGTACAAATTTCGTGTTTGCGTGTCTCATTATGACGCATATGAGAGGTCTATAATTATGCTTTCTGTAGAAAATAACTATTTACACTTGTGGCTAACTAAATGTTAGATTTTTTTTTTAAACATTTGCTTTTCATAGCATTGCAAAACTGTTTGGCTGAAGTTTTACGGCATATTTTATCAGTGAAGAAGTTGAACACCAAATTCGCACAAGAGCCATTAGTCTCGTTATGGCAGGTACGTTTTGGATTGTTTGAGCCGGTGTCGCATACAAAACGCTCCACATCCGCCGCCCGAGCATTGACACCGTTCGCTCACACTACAGCACTCTGCAACTCTCCTATTATTTTATCTGGTTAATAACCTGTAATGAACATAAAAGTGGCCCACAGCCCGTCTTATCCGGTATCTAAAACGTTTTTAGCGTTTATGATGGCCACGCTTTACGTGCATGCTAGGTGGGAGCAAGATTTTTGCTCTACAACATTTCCTAATTCATAAATATTTCAGCCGCTGTAGCTGGTACTTTAAACTTATCTTTGACTATCGTTTGATCTTTATTGAACCTGTATTATTAGAACCCCTTCTTTGTACAGTACGTCATATGCGCTGCAATTTTTATAATGTATATATAACTCATTCCTGATAACGGCTGATAGCGCTCGACCAAAACGCAATTTTCTCTTGCACTCCACCTTATCACTTTTTATCAAGAATATTGCTGTAGCTTCTATTGATTCGTCGGAATAGAATGATATCGTGATTAATCGGAGGCCATCAATCAAGCAAGTCAAGGTAAAATGTAAAAACGCATCGGCACATATACAAACATATTCTCGTCCATACATACGTACCAAATATACGTATTCAAATTAATATGTGTTAATTTTTTAACATAGAATCTTATACTTTTTAATGATATTGCCACGGATTTTTAACTTCATCCATTTAGGCATAGAATTCTAGTGTACCTTAGCAGTGTTCCGTCGAGCGGCCTGTGTTGTGCCAGCCTTGCCCAGGGCCTGACTATCGAGTGTTGTCAAGTGGCACTTGTTGCGTGGGACCGAAGCCTTTGCATGTAAATCTAGTCGCGGGCGTGATTTGTCGCGAAACAACTCGCCTGGGCTATGCTAAATGGGATTACTTGCCGGTAATGGCTGGCTACCCTACGCGATTGTAGGCTATTGTTTTCCAATCGTATATTTATGAGGTTTTGATTCAAATTCTTGTCTTGGAATGCAATTTGTCCACTAATTGCTTAACTAGCTCTTAGTTAGAGTTGGTTGGGAATATTAGATAACGTCATCTGTACATAATTTTCTGATCACTATTTCGTGTGTCATGCCAGTCTGCGTGCCGCTGCACATTGCATTAATTTCGGCATACAAGTGAAACAAGCTTTATCGGACATTAAGATCGGCCATTGTATTCCGCCATTACATCACTAATGAAAGTGTTTCAGTATACTTTACAGCGCTTGTGCAACATACTGCGTCACTTCCCGGAACATTGCATTCAACAATTGGCACGATTCTCATCTTTCACAGTGCAGTTTGTGTTCATACGGCTGGCCCAAAATTTAGGTCGCTTTGTAATCCGGTGGATACGGCCGCTGATGCCCGTTTATCCTCGTTTCCTTTTTGTGTTCGCGACGAAATTGCACCACCCTCTCCCGCTCTCTCTGCAAGCTTTGCCAAAAAACTGCAGTTAGATTGTGTCCTTGATTTTTACACATTCACTTGGTTTACTTTATGGCATTTTTGTGCCAAAGCTGTTTTATTAGAGGGTTATGCCAATGTTTTAGATTTTAAGTTTTAACGGTCTAAAAATATTTTAAAGTATTTATCATGCATCCTAAATTAAAAAAAAGATTAGCAAGGCAAAAAATGGCGGGAGATACCTTAGCTAAATGATAACTCAAAGAGCAGACTTTCAATTACGTGCAGTGGGGCAGCACCGGCGGCGGCGCGCGGCCGCTGGGAGTCCCAATTAGAAGGAGCCCTGTGAACTGTGCACCACGCACGAGTACCGAGCCTGGTTCGTCTGCTCAAAAACCAGTTACCGACAAACTGATGAAGGACGAGCGTGCACGAAAGTTCCCACTAAATTGCATTACGCTCCGCTGTGCGCGCTAACAATTAGAGAGACTTCTATAGACCCGCGATTAATTTATCGATTAAAAGAGCATGTTAGGTCTCTTTATTGCACACTGTCGTGTCGTTGATTAATCTCAAAGCAGATACCAACAGGCGAGCGTCAGAAGATACTGAATTGCCGTTATATCGTAATCGAGTTAGCTTTGAAGGCATTAATTGGATGAAATGTAGCCGAGAAAGCGGTACACGGATATAGGCACTGACAAGGCCCTATTCGGTTGGATATCGAACTGACATTGTGTCGGAAAGCTTTTAAGAGCTTTCTTAGAATGTTTGTCGTCTGTCGCGACGCTTAGAAAAGGATTCGATCTGAGTAAAGGCTGTCGCGTTTGTTTTCCTACGATAATGCATGTGTAAATAGGAGCTTCCCCTACAGATTGACGCTCCAAACACGTCTTTACTTATACGTTTAATTAACACTTCAAACGTCTGAGTGGGATCGTAGGCCGCCTTTGGAGTAGGCAGATATGGCTGTAACAGCTGTTGATAGCTTTAGCAGCGCTTATCTAGAGTGGTTTGCAGTAAATGCTGTGTTAGTATGTACTAATAGTACTCTAGTCACTAACACAACATGTGTTTGTTAATAGGCGTACTAAAACCCGCTTTAGTAAATAGTTATTTCAAAATTTATTTGACTATATTATTATTAATTGACCAAGCGAAGTTTATGTATTACAGACCAGTTTTGCTTTCGTCTGTCTGTACGAGTATGTACACATGTATGTATATTGGTTCTCGCGTTGAGGAATCAACCTTAATGAAACATGGTGCTTGTAACAAATATACGATAGATTTTTTGTCATCGGTGAAGTTTGATTGGGCGTTATAGTCCACAAAAAGAGGTAAAATCGCTGCAATGCTCTTTAATGGTAGTTTTTAATAGTTTTTAGTGATATTTGTCAGAAAACTAAGGTTGTTTTTTGTTCTGGGTGTACTCTAAAAGTATTGCGTTCTCAGCACTCTGTATAGCTTTTAGTGATAGCTGTAATATCGCCGGGTGTCGGTACAGTTAGACCGCAGACGTGTCGGGTTCGACTCCCGGTTGCATAACACTGCGTGCATTGTGCCCAACATTCCTAACGCGTCGCAACCATTCTTCGTCGCAATTGGATCAGATGGAATGCTATAATTTGATCGATTCAAGTATTCCTATTTATGGAAAGTGCATTTATTCTACCGTATCGGTTGTGTAACTGTTGATTTTTATTCATATTTACTCGTATCTTCATTTACGATCTGGAGATCTGCCTAAAAATATTTAATCCGCAAATTATCTTGATCTTGTATTGTAAGACTTATTCCTTCTTCCGCTAGGACGACAATACCTTGCGAGGTTCAATCTACTCTTATTACAGTCCTTAGGCATGTAATATAGGCTGTATACATATCTAATGGAATCTTATGGCTGCCATGTTGGTCTGGGAGGCTGTCCCCATCCCACTCTACGAACCTATTACCCTCAGGAATTCTAGACGCCATTGTAGACCTACGTTTATTTGGCCTCTTAGACATATTATGTGTCTTATTACATTCTCCGTTCACTTTATCCAGAATTGTATGAGGCTTGCCTTCTTAGAAAATATTTCGTTCACGCTCGTTGTTCTTTACGTGACTTAGTATGTATTGGCGTAACCGTTAGTCGGTCGAAAAACGCACTAATAATTTCTGGATTAGTGGAAACTTTAGCAACGCTATCACTGCTATCTACGCAATTTTGTAATCTTATCAGTTTGCATCGATATCTGTGTATGCACGTTAGGTACGCAGGACTCATATTGGTCATTGACATCGAAATTACTTTATGCGAATGGATTACTTTCACTTTGTAAATATTTTCCTTTCTTGCATGGCCTATATGACAGATGAATTGCCAAGGAGGAAACTGCATTCTCCGCTTGCTAAAGCTTACAGATTTGCTGCATAAATTGATTTCCTGTAGGCACAATCAGGGGTAGAAGCGTAGTTATTGAGCGGATGTGGAATAAGCTTCTCCCGTCGACAGCGCGGGCTGGGCCGGCCGGCTCGCTGGAAAATTGCACTTAATCCGCAAACGGAGTGGGGGTGGGAGCCCCCTCTCCTGCCACCCTGTCTGCCTCCACTACTCTACTATTCGATTCCCGACCTACCACAACATATCTATCACTACGATGACAGTAAATGAGACAGCCGTGTCGTACTACTGTACTGCATTATCTCGAGTTGCTGTACAGATACGGTTGCTCTCCTATCTGCTCGCATTGAGTGATCGTGCGCTCGGCATTCCTCGGTTAAGCGACTCAGTAAAAGTGCTTGTGTTGGCAACGTACGGCAGGTGTTTTGCGGTCTCAACGGCTTAGTATGCGAGGCCGGGCTCTGATCCGTTTTTGCCCCGACACTCGGCAGCCGGGGAACAATGGGCGTGCATTCCATCCGGCACCGTTAGCCGGGTAATCGCGGCGATGATCGGCCGCTCGCCGCGCCGGCCCCCCACTGGACGTGATTAACGCTCTAATACGCACATCAATCATTTTTCCACTCACTGGTACGTGTACCGTACACGGACAAACGATGAACCATGTGCTACCATGACATTCCTGAGTATGCCATGGTATTCACCAGTTTGTCCGAGCGTCTTACTGGTCGCTCTAGTAGGTAATGGATAAACGTCTAGGTATCAGAGATTGTGTTTAAATTCATCTAAGATTTACGAGCGGCGAACCTGTTTCCTAATGTAACTATAAAGTTTCGCAACTAATTAAAATAAGCTATCAAGATTCAAGATCTTTGTTCGTCATTTAGTTCTTTCTCTTTCCCCTCACCATAATCACGCTTTCTGTAACGCTATATAGACGCATGACTTATTTTTCTCTAAAAGTAACTGTGTAATGTTATATGTCAGTTGTAAAAGTAGAAATGAGATAGTCCATCTCTACGGATATCTACGCGCAGTAAATCAAATTAACAAGTTTCCCAGCAGATACAAGAGTAGACAGGGCGCGGTTGGCTCGGAGCCAGTCCAAACAGGGTAAAAAGCAAGGGCGGCGACGACCGCGCCCCGAAATAGCGAGTAAAGTCAAGGCGTGTACTTAGACGAGCTCCGACTGACACTTTAAAGTGTTGTGTTGAAATGGTGGATAACACGCTCTCGACGGCACCGGTTCCACCGGCTCCCGGCGCGCCCTGTCTCCCCGTGGGGTGCGCCGCCATCAAACGGCTATTTACTTCTAAACTAATTAGTCCATATCATCGTTCCACTTTTTATCAACTCCCCATACGCCAGCTGAAACGTGACCACTCCCTGATGGCCTTAATTAATTTGCCATGCTTACGAAACTGTCGGCACGATCACATGCTAATTGTGATATTATTTTCAACAAGCGTCATATTAATAAGGGTTGATAACGCGATTCGGTCAGTCAAGGTCGGCCTCATTGTTCCGAAGCGTGCGTTTTCAATGTTACGTGTGGGCTAGGTGTCGTTTATTGGCACATCACGTACATGCATATTGAGGGCACAATAGCGGTGCGTGAAGGCATCATGCTGGGGGCAGTGACTCACTCCGAGACAGAACAAGGACGCCGTACAGCCGGCGCTGAGGCGGACTCAAACATAAACATCGTTACTCCATATCCGTCGGTGGTATTCTATTCACCATTATGCTGCAACAAATTGCACACATTTCGCAACACCACTGTGCTAGATGACACGCTGATATTCTGAGGATAATTGCAGGCTTGAGATATTCTGAAAGTCGCGTCTTCTCTGTTGCTTATGTCTTGCAAGTTAGATTGTTAGAAATTTACTCTTTACTGCGGCAATGTCTTAAAATCACAAGTAATCGCTTTGAGCCTAGGGTTATGTTACTAAATGCTTAGAATCCTTTAAAGTGATCTTGAAAATACGTTCTAAACCGTTCTCGCATATTGTACATTAATCTGAACTATCTCTCGCAGGGTATTACAATGAAGTGTTTGTTGTTGCAGATGACTTGAAGGCGGTGACGAAGCGTCTGATCGTGCAGGCCAAGCGGCAGGGATCCGCGGACAATATCTCTATTATCGTGGTGTTCTTGAAGGACCCGCGAGACATCGCCGCTGACAACCCGCCCATGGATCTTGGGTAAAAAAAATATATTAACAACTTATAATAATGTCATCGAACATAATAATTTCGGTCTGCAGGGATTAAAACTGAATATGTGATAAACTATCTATCCCTAATTTCTTAGAACCTATTGATAAAATTAACAATCGTTTTCTAAATGTATCTTTTGCTAAGTCTTACTTTATAGACTCAATAAGGTCTGTCGCTGATTACTTTAAAATAAAAGTACAATAGAAAAATTATGTTATTTTGTTGATTATTTCTATTATTGTAACCAAAAATCTACAGTGCCAATAAATGGTAAACTAGATTTGTTATCCACTTGGCTCGCTTTATATAATAAAGTAATTTGGTAAATTTATATGCCTAGTGAATTGTATGATTCAAATTATTTGAGACATCTTCTTTTTTTATCTCTCTATGTATTCAAATTTGCATAAATTTCATCAACGAATCTGATATTTGAAATCGGATTCGCTATGAGTCACCAGCGATAATTTGCATCAGGTTAAGTAACATCGTATTATATATCTAGTGGGTCCAGCCGCTTTCGCACAAAATTAACATAAAGAATAGATACTTGGCATTATTGAACCGGTTTTCGTGGATAAGAATTTTAGTAGTCTGACGAATGTGACTTTTATCTTAAACCCGACAACCTTGAGCCGCCTCATGTCTCCTTACATGTCTTGTTGCCTGAAAACGAAAGTCCTTTTCATATTTATAAATCACAGTCTCTTTTGTCTATTCGACCTTTTTAACTTTGTCTGCAACTTATGAAATCGTGGTTAGGTATTAAATTATGCTTCGCAACCTCTTTACTTTTATAATGATTTTGTATTTTTATCTCTGGTGATTGATTGATCCTCTGGATCAATAATTATTACAGCGGAATAATATCGGAAAATTTAATTTCATAAACATTATAAATGGAAATTCGCTCATTCGTTCAATTTCGACCAAACGCAGCAAAATGTATGTAGAATGTATGGAAACATTTTTTTTCGTTAAACTAAAGTGGTTTTTCTAAGAACTACGCACGTACCAAAACCGCAGGTTTTGCATTAGTAACTCAGTATACACGAAGAAATGAATGATTGAATACAGTGCATGTGATTTGACAAACCAATTCAGTTTATCCTACTAATATTATAATTGCGAAAGTGTGTGTGTAAGTATGTTCGTATGATACTTCTGCACGCTCAAACGGCAAATTCGATTAGCATGAAATTTGTTATGGGGATAGCTTAGACCCTAAATTAACACAAAGGCAACTTTTTATCCCAGATTAACCTCTGTTATCCCGAACTAACGTGAGCAACACCGCGGTACCTATACTTACAAATATAAGTATAGGTACTAGCTATACTTACGATACTTATAAATTATGTAACAGCTAGTCATATACCCGCTTTGTTGTCAGGCTGGACAACGCGCTGGCGAGCGTGCCGTTCGCCGGCGACAGCGAGCCGTGCAAGCGGCAGGCGGAGGCCGCGGCGCTGGCCGCCGGCGCCGGCGACGGCGAGCCCGCCGACAACGACGTCGACAACTCCGACAGCGACAGCGAGGACCTCGGCCCCGAGACCGCTGTGGACGCAGACGATGTAGACGCTGAGAGGAACCACGAGCCCGCACCGCCCACGCCGCCCGCGCACACCGGTGAGGATACATCTACTGATCTTCCTTTTAATAGTCTTCAGAATATGAAGTTCTCAACCTTGTCGATAAAGCCGATTTAGATTACAGAGATTAAAAATCTCATATTCTACTGAATTTTTATGTTTATTACCTCAGAACTCCGATATAGTTATTGACAGACTTAACCGAGTTCTACAATGTAGGTATATTAGGTCGTCTCACTCTGATATTAATTTACTTCATCGTAATTATTTGTGTATTTTCTAAATTGAAATCGGTTTTCCAATTTTTTTATTATTCACATGTGTGTCAAATACTCTTAATTTTCGGTGGTACCGCTGTTTAATCGTAAAATATATGCATCTCTGATCTGGAAATACCGCTGCTGATGACTTGGATAAAATTAATGTATCGAATATATATCTGGCTGTTCCTATGATATGTTGTTGTATTTCGGACAGATGCACAACTCTTAAAGATAGCAAAAAAATATAATTTGACCTCAATGTACTTAGTCAATGTAACAATATCTCGCGATATTTCCTTACGAGTAAATTTCAATACCCAAAACAAACAAATCAGATTGCCGCAATCATTCAATAGCATACACAAAGAAACGGGATTACGAGAGCAAAAGAAAAAGTGTACATTCGAGGTGTGACGCTGGGATCCGGTGTTATCGATTGTTACATTCACCCACATACAAGATGCGATCGCGTTTACATACGTGGTAATAGCTTGCCAGATACCATTGTATGCAGATGACATACTCCTAGTCATTTCTTGTGATGTTAGATTCGGAATTAATTAGAAACTATTCAGTTAGAAAATTTGGTTTTGAGGAGTTAGATATTGTGTGATGATTAGGTTATTTGATATCCGGTCACAAGTTGCGATGCAATTAATCCTTAATTAAAGTCAATAATATATCCTAAGTAGTCTGTGATTATCATTATTGGTTAATATGCAAATAAGTAACGTTCATATATTTTATAATAAACTATTAGGATACAATTAAAAATGTATGTAATATATTTTTTAATAACATATCAAGTTATTTATGAGCTCGCAGAGCTAGATAAGGTTCAACTTATATTATTCGTATTGTTATTAGTCACGGAACAGTGCTTATCTTTTCTAAGAAAAAGGGTTTATACAGAGTTCCATTTCGAGGCGAACAAAATGTATTCAAAGAAAAAAAACCCTTCAATATGAATGCAATAACAGCATTGCCCGAAGCAAATTGGGGTCTCTCCAAACTGGACATAGGGTGGTGGGAGGAGTGCCAAATTTAGACCACGGCTTATCGATCTACCATTTACCCGCATCTGTGACATTGCATCTTTATTATGAACCTTTCGTTGACTTTGTGGCTCAATTCAGTTTGCGCAGATTAGATAGGTAGGATAAGATTTATTGCGTGCATATGAGTTAGATTAGGTATAATATGTAAAAATACAAATTTGGTGGTATGCGTGTTTTAAATTAATTCTCATAAATTACCAATTAAGTAACATTTCCAAATTATTCAAGCAAAACAGAAAATATTTCATTCGGCGGAATGCACGCAAAGGAAGTAAGCAGGCATGAACCTCCAGTCCAGCGAAAACAGCTGTTCGCCCATCTGCCCCGATGTCCAATTGGTATTATTTGTTTTCTTTTATCGATATCGAGGTAAATATAGGTATTATGAAGGTTTGTTAGTACGTCCAGTTAGGTAGGTGGATACAGCCTGTAGCTAGTACATGGTACCTAGGTACCTAGTGGAAAAATAAAATTTAATAAGTACCTACATTAGGTAGTACGGACCGATAAAATATTTATGGTTTTACTGATTGATTTTGATGTAGTTCTCTTACTTGGCCAATATGATGAGCGTTCATATGTAAATAATGCAAGTTATTCACGCAGGGAATAAAAAGGAATAGAATTATTTAGAAATAGGCATCCCTAGGGCGCAGGGGGGCGCGCCTCACGCGGCGGGCGCGGCCGTCTCGCTCGCGCGGCGCGCGGCGTCCCGCTTGCAGTCGCTCATTGAACGTCCGTCGGATCTGTGCTTCCCGCCGCGACACACCCGCTGCTATTGTGATCTCGCCTTTTGTCTACATATTTACGCCACGATTATTACGAGACCGGCGAAGATAGTGATAAGTGCAGTGATATTACCGTCTACGGTATGTGTTTTCTGGCCAATATTATTGTTAATTTCCACATACCGAACGGTTTGTGAAAGGTTATTTCTGTGCGGTGTTCTGGAAATAGATCGGTTCTACGGAAGGCGCATCCCTCCGTCACCGTAGAGCGCAGGATTCCCGTGAGATCACACATTTCTCGAGATCCCTGAAAGTAATCGGTCCGGGCGTGTCTTCGCAGCCGGCACTCTAGGACCGAACCGAAATGGCGTCCGAGACGTTCTCGCGGGTTTGAATTCGCGACCGGTAAAATAACGTCACACAAACGCCGGTCGCAAACAACATCCAGCGATATTTATTCATTCCACGTTAGATTATGCTAAGCGCCGGACCGCGAGTGGCACCTACTTGTAGTACAAAAATCGTTAGTCGATTTGTTGTTGAGGGTGTGTCGGGCACTTGTTGGTCGAGGGTGCGCGAGGCGCGGACCGCGTGCTCGCCAGGTGATCGCGCCAGTAACGTGCTATTGTTGTGCAGTGGAGGCGGGCCACGTCGACTCTGCGCTGGTGGATAATGTAGCTGAGAGCGGCGACGACTCGGAAGACGAGTGGAACTACTTCAAAGGCGAAGGCGAGCGGGAACACAACGCGCCCGACGAGGCCGACGAGCTGCCGCGCTCCGACACTCCTGGACACGATAATGTATGTACACACTCCTTGTTTACACTCGTACACATTTCTCCATACTGGCTAGGTACTTATCTGACGAAACTTCTGCCAATAAATTTGTTTTGTATTGTAAACTATGCTGTATTGTCAAGCCAGTATGTTAATGATAGATATTTGGCCAGAAAACAATTCAAATTGCCACTCTAAACAACTTCGGGTTACTTATTAGCCAACCTTCAAACTATCAATAAACCTCAGCTGATTGCTGATAAATAAAGGTTTTGCTTACTTGATGTTAATAAACACCTTGCATGTGAGGTACTTTCCTCCTGTCACCGCTATTTCAAGTATTACCACATGTAGCATTGTGAAATGCCAAATTAATGTTACACACTACCCAGTGTGGTTCAAGGGCGTTCAACACAAAATTGATAAGGCATAGCATCTAAATTTCAAACATTTGCTTGTTTATTCAAACATACAAAATTTAATCTACCTTAGTTAAATTTGCATTTAAAACTTCCAGATCATTAAATTATGTACATATGTGCCAAGTAATGAATGACTCCACTGCAATAATCTTTTTTTTATTACACCGCTGAATTTGACAAATAACTTTTTTATTTTTTTGCAACCATTCATACCTACTGCTTTTATCAGATGTTGTACAATTTAACACATTCAAACTCTTTGCTTTTGAAGAACTAGGTACTTGCCGAATTAATACAGTGTTCTTTTTAATGTGAAGCTAGATAATGTGAAATATTGTGGATATTTAACCTCATTTCCAGGATAAATTTAGCTACTGTTTATGTTAAAAAAATACAATATTTTTTCCTCTTATGTTTTCCTATTGACTAGATGAATAATGGGTTAGCCTGACTGATCATTCATCTGTAGACAATTTTCTTGTAACATTTATTTTGGATTGTTATCAAGTTTTTGTGATCTGACCCACTATTAAGGCCATGGAAGAAAAAGTTGTGCCCAACTTATGACTGTATTATTAATAAATTAAATACAAATATAGTAAAAAGCAATACAACTTTCATAATATTTGACTTTACTTTCACCAAATCATGTACAAAATTTTACAGAACGTTTTTTATTGTCACGAAAACATTAAATTTAATAATAAAATACTTGTTAACAAAGTGTTATTTTCCCTACTATTCAAACTGCTCACTAAGAATTTTCAAAACTACCTATGTCTTAGAAGCTTCAAACATTAATAACTCTTACTACAGAATGCTACATTAACATTTAACAAAGCCTGTCTGTAACTATAAAAACTAGCTCTCAAACTGGGTCCTGCCTAAAACCTGTCCAACACACCTTATTTATGACTCAAGTTGAAATACCCTATATACCTATGTGGAGCTATAAATCACAGTGCTAAATATTTCACATTAGATATTATGGTTACATTTACTCATTCTGTAGGTTTAACATAGTTGAATTGAAATTAATATTATTATATTTTTTTTACAACCTTGTTGGCATAATGGTTACCATGCCAGACTGGCAACAAGAGGATCCCAGGTTCGATTTACAGCACGGCCAACATATTTGTGATGAACAAAATTTGTTGGCTGTCAGTCTGAGTGTTAAATACATATCAATATAAAGTATTATGTTTATTTATGTAGTATCAGTTGTGTTAGCAACTATAATGCAAACTAGAAATGGTTTAGTTTGTTGCTAATCAGCCATGTGTGTGTGATTTTACCCTGTTGTTTGCAAAACAAACATATGGATCTAAAGCAGAATATTAGTTTAGAAGTAATACTGCGATAGGCAGTTAGCAAATAGATTGATACATGCAATGAGCTAGTATTCAAGGAGGCAAGCTACAATAATGTGTATTATACACAGCCTACCTAACTTATACCTATATAAGAATAATGTTTTAGAATAACTACTTTCTACTTGTTGGGTTTGCTTGAAGCAGATACAGATTATCAGCATTATATTTATAAAATGTTGAATATATATCTATTTGTATATGTATGTATATAAAATGGTTTTGTTTGTACACACATGTATATTCAAGTACCTGTAGGTGATTGTTAATAATTTTCCTCATTCTTGTTATTACTTTAATTAAAGTAATGATGGTAATATATTATTGTAATACTTAAAAATAATAATTTATGACATTTAAATAAGCTTTGTGACATTTACATAATTCATCAACTTTGCCTAGTATTTTAACTAGCTTTGTGACCCGAACAGGTTTAAATTTAATAACTCAACAAATAATGTTTGAGGAATGTGTTCTAGCTTTCAATAAATCAGCTGTTCATAGTAGATCTGATTAGGTGATGATATTTAAATAGTTTAATGGGGGCTTATAAAAAAGAACTATGATCATCTAGATATATGTTTGACTTACTCTGACAACTCGCATAGGGTGCTTTGTGTATTTTCTTGCTTGGCATACCTATTTCGCTGTCATAACTTCAGGTGATGTGGTATTTTCACTAAAACAAGAGACATCTTACTATTGTCCTAATAATAGAGAGCTTGGTTCATTTAGGAAAGACAAATACATAAAGTTGCTTTTTTGAGCTCTTATATTTATGTTTCCAGTCGGCGTGGGAGACTAGCTCCGTAGACATGAACAGCTCACCCCTGAATCCAGACGCGCCGGTGTTCATCCCGGGCACCGTGGCGGGCTCAGATGTGCTGCTGGCAGAATCCCCTCGCAAGCCGCTGCCAATGGACGATATAGAGCTACCCGATGTGGCTCAGTTCCAGACTGAAGCGGTGGTCCGCCCCGCTGAACTGCTAGACTTGGATAACTGTGATCATCTCAACGGCCATCATGTTAGTCTGATATTTCTTTTTGAAACGATTTTGAGGGTCATGGATAACTGTAGGATATTATAGTTAAATTTGATAGATAATAATTAAGTTGAAGGGTTGAAAGGGAAAAATGTTAGGTTCTGATTGCTTGCTAGAGAAATCAAATCCAATAGACAGCAGCAGCAGTTCAAAGTTTTTAGGTTAGTTTTCAGGTTAGGTTACTATATGTTAGATGCTAGTGTGTAGACCTTCATTGAAACTTTGGAACTCTTTTGCTGAGTCTTTGTTTCCTGAAAAGTTACAACTGGGGTTCTCCAAACCAAGATTAAATAACCTCGTTCTAAATAATAAGACAAACATCCTACATTGTAGACCACAGTAATGCCTAACATCAGGCAAGCTGTGGTGGTTTTTATTCAGCATAAAAAAACCTGTTGCTATTAACACAGCTTGTTATAATAACTTCCATGAAGTATTACTGCTGCTTCATGCAATATCGTCAGTTATGCAGCAAGTTTCGTGCACCTCATTGTACTTATGTTTTAAAATTGTACCTGTTGCATTCTTCAGTTTCACTTGCATGTCAAAGCATAAGCTATCTTGTGTTGTGTTATATGCATTTAAGCATTTCATTAATGTAGAAATCCATTTGCCACAATAGTGTTGTTTTTTTTTTGCTAATTTACTAGAATGACAAGAAATAACAATTGCACAAACTAGTATACTACTAGACTGAGAGACAATTGACACATAAACTATAAGTATATGATTATGTTCCTCCTGTGTGTATAACAATGTGATTGTTTATGTTTTCCAGAATGTAACAATGGATGAAGCTGTAAAGGAAAGGCTGAATGGCAATGATAAGTGCAACATGGACAGTTTGGGCTTTGGATTCAATGTGGGCATTGAACCTGATAAAGTCAAGGACAGTGGCCTCATACAAGACTTTGAAAGGATACAGAAAGACACAACAGACTTCTGTAATATTCAAGTAAGTTAGATATGATACGTTTTGTGTTCTGTTCAACAAATAGTAATTTTGTAATACATAACAAATGTTGTCATAATATGACATAAACATAATGTTTTTAAACAAATACTCAAAATATATGTTCTTATGTTTCAGGTATTCCAAACGCACAGTGAAACAAACCCATTCGCCGTTGAAGGAAATGACGAGTTATTTGAAAGACTTAAAAATAAGGAGAGAGATCCCATGAGCATGAGCTTCTACCAAGAGAAAGACGACGACACTTGCGAGCGCCTTCTCAATAACAGCACGCACGTAGACCTTAACGCCGTGCAGCCGCTCCCGGACAGCGACGACGAGGAGCTGGAGACGAACGGCGAGTGTCACAGCGATAAGGAGAACATCTCGCCTGAGGAGCGCGACCCCTTTGCAGAACCTAACAACGACATACTCCGGCTGGACCGCACTGAGCCGCCCGCCGCACCCTTCTCGCTCGCAGACAACTGCATGGAGTATCTGTCTGGCTCCAACCGCTACCCCGACTCCGAGTCGACCCTCGAACCCGCCGCCGTACCCAGTGACCTCCTCCACACCGACACACCTGAATCTCACAAGCTCCTCTTTGAGCAGATACCTGAAATACCAGACGGAAAGAGCTCCGAGTTAGGCTTCGTGAACGATGACGCGAGAGATGCTTCCGAGAGCGAGAAAGACCCCCACGCCATCTCGCCGCACGATGAAACCTCACAAGATGTAGAGATGGAGAGCAAACTGGAGGACTCTCCTCTTGAAGAACTACAACCTGAGCTGCCTGTCGGCGAGTCCGAGCGAGTGCTTTCCCCTGAGTCAATCCAACTCGATGACCAGGAGGAACCCGTCGCCGTCGCAGCACCCGTCGCTGACATTGAGACAGTGGTCACCCCCGAACACTTGGTGGAGTCTCCCGCGCCGCAAGACGATAGAACCGAAGAGGCGGTCACCCCGGAGCCGACACAAGGCCACACGGATGCCGATGTGCATCACAACGCAGCCGACGACCTGCTGCAGCAGGGCACAGACGACACGATACATGCAGCCAGCTCAATCGATGCTCCAATTGTAACACCAGAAATTCTGTTGAGTGAGCCCCGGGAGGAGCCAGAGCCGACTGCATCCCCTGTTCCCATGCAATCACCGGGGCCGTGTGAAGAAAGCGCTGTCTCTCCGCTACCCGCGGCGTCACCGGCGCCGTGCGCCGAATCCCCGCAACCAGCGGATTCACCGGATCCATGCGCGGTGCCGGCGTCCCCGCTCCCCGCGCACTCCCCGCTTCCGAGCGAGCCGGCGGTGGCCTCGCTATTCCCGGCCGAGTCGCCCGCGCCTCTGGAAACTCTCGTAGCGGCAGCATCGCCCGCACCTAGCGCCTCTCCCGCGCCACAAGAAGCATACTTTCCCGAAGAATCTGTTCCTGAGACAAGCGTATCACCGCTGCCTGTGCTCTCCCCATTGCCTGTAGACACTGTGCCAAGAGATTCTCCTCTCCCAGAAGACATCCAGAGAGATTCGCCGCTGCCGATCGCCACTGAATCACCTGTGCCACAGACTGATACATCTGTGGAGCCGTGTGAGCTTGTGGAGCCTCCCATCCCCGTGGAGACGCTTGCGCCCACAGAGGCAGCGCCGGTGGCTGCGTCGCCAGTCGCCATCGAGGAGGCCGTCACTGCTGCAGTGTCCGCCCCCTCCCCTGCGCCTTCTCCCCTGCCGGCCGACGTACCGCTGCCGGGCGACTCTCCGGCTCCCCCCGCAGAGCCCGAGCCCGTGCGTGAGCCCACGCCGCAACCCGGCCGACTGCCTGAAACTGAACCTGTGCAACCGATATCGGCAGAAGTCTCCGCCGTGGCGGAAGAACCCCTCGTGGCGACGGCGGAGGAAACGCTGCTGACTGCTGCGCCCGCGCCTGATCTAGTTCCGGAACCTCGGCCCGCTGACCTCGTCACCGACGTGGATGTTGGCGTGCCCGAGTCGCGCGCGCAGGAGATCTGCGTGCCCGTCACCTGCGAGATCCGGGCGGAAGATGGCGAGCAGCATGTCGCCACGCCTCCGGCCACACCGGCGGTGGACGCGCCTGCTGCCGACTCGCTCGCCGCCGCCGCCGCGGGGGCGGCCGCAGTAGCCGCCACTGCCGCCGTAGCGGCGACCGCCGTGGCTAAGAAAACAACACCAGCGAAAAAATCTCCAACGACTCCGGTTACGAAAACAGAAGTGCGAACTCCGAAATCGGCTCCGAAAACGAGCGCACCCGCGCGTACACCCGCTTCGGCAGCCAAGAAGCCGGCCGCAGCAGCCGCGCCCCGCACCCCCGCCTCGGCCCCGCGCACGGCGCCCGCACGGACACCCACGTCCGCTAAGGCAGCCCCCGCGGCCGGCAAGACCGCCGCGTCGCCTGCGGCTCCTAAAGCTACGGCTCCGGCCAAGCCAGCTGCGACGCGTGTGTCGGCCGCTAAGCCTGCGGCGACGGCACGGCCCGCCACAGCCCCGAGCGCGCCCAAACCGGCGCCGGCCAGGCCTGCGGCGCCTGCGAGCGCTCGAGCGGCGCCCGCTCCCCGCACCGCCCCGGCGCCCCGGGCGGCTCCAGCCAGCCGCGTCGCGCCCGCGCGCCCCGCCGCCGCCAAGCCGGCCGCTGCGAGCGCTCCGGCGGCACCGAAATCTGCAGCGCCTCGCACCGCTACCGCGCCGAAACCTCGTCCCGCGCCCGCTGTCGCCGCCACAAAGAAAGTTCCAGAGAAGAAGCCCCTCACAAACGGAGACGTAAAAGAAGCAAAACCCGCGCCCCGGCCGGCGCCCGCCGCCCGCCCCGCGCCGCGCCCCGCGCCCCGCACCGTGCCCGCTCCTGCAGCCACCGCACCAAAGTATGTTATATTTCATTAATATTTAAACAAAAAAAAAAAATAACGAGCTTTCTAGGGGTGCAATTTAGAAAATATTTTTTGGCGACTTGAATTCGAAATATTGTTTTTATTTAAATCTACGACATTTTAATCATGGTGTACAAACATCCGGAATAAGGAAATATCTATATTGGTGGAAACTACTTTAAAATCCATTGAGTGGTTTAGAAAGAGTTAGTTCATATACAAGGCATAAGTGGTAGGCGTCTTCTAATGTAATGTAATGGTTGATTAATGATTTAACCGCCAATTCAACCCGCTTTTAAATGTATTTAGTCTAGAACATAGTAAGAATTGATTCGTGCTGTGTATGTATAAGGGCGGCACGTTGCGTGTTGCAGGGTGGCAGCGGCGAGGCCGGCGGGGCGCGCGCCGCTCGACAAGCAGAGCAAGGACCTCGCCAACAAACGCATCACAGCCAAGACCGCGCCGCCCAGGACTGCCGCCACTAAGGTGCATACTCTATCTCTTTCATATTGCTCCAAGTCGATGTAATGTTGTTTTGACGACCTCGTTGGCGTAATGGTTTTACAGAAACACAACGTTATTGGCCATAAGATAATAACATACGTTATACGTTTCCACGCCAGACTGCCAACCAGAGGGTCCCGGGTTCGTTTCCCAGCACGGCCAACATATTTGTGATGAACTAAATTTGTTTGTTGTCGGTCTGGGTGTTCAAAATGTGTCGAAATAAAGTATTTATGTATGTGTATGTAGTATGTCAGTTGCGTTAGCCACCATAATACAAACTAGAAATGGTTTAGTATGGAGATAACCTCACATGTGTAAAATGTGTTAAAAAAATGTATGACCAGTAAATAGGTATTAAGCTAACTTTATTAGAGGCTTTCAATTATGTTGTATGTATGTTAAGCAATTTCCCCGAATTGGTTTCCCACGTCAACTGATTTTCCGACTGGTGACTAAATCTTATATATAAAATTTCCGTGTCACAGTGTTTGTTACCGTACTCCTCCGAAACGGCTTGACCGATTTTTTCCAAATTTTTTATGCGTATTCAGTAGGTCTGAGAAATGGCTACTGTATATTTAGATTTTTTTTTTATTAAGGTAAAACAACGTTTGCCGGGTCAGCTAGTTATGATATATAATATCAATATATGTGTATTCCCCCACGATTTTGCATGATGATCATGCACTTGTGAATAGTGCTCTTTGTTGTTTCTTGAATATCCCATGTATTATTTGTCCGTAGATTTTCTTGACACCCCCAATTGATAGACTTGCCAATGGCATATGGGATGATGGCATATCATAAACATAGCTGAGCCTTTCTCAAATAGATTTTTTAACACCTGTAATACGAGTATAGTATATTTCAAAACTACTATCAAAGATTTGCCCCAGGGAGGCTTACGCTAACAAGCCTATTACTACTAAATATTGTGTTTGGAACAATGTACAACACTAGTGTTTATAATTGTAACTTGGCTTGTACTTATCAAACAAACAATATTTTACAAAAATATTAGATATTTTATTGTTATAGTGAAAAAGTAAACTAGTTTCATATAATAATCATGGGAGCACCTACTTAAATTTAACTTATACCTAAAATTGTTTATATTAGTCTAGCAATCTGCATAACTTAAAAAAAAATTTTGAATCAACAGTGAACAGTTATTCATGTTATTAAATCTATCCATTGTCTATCTGTAGTGTTTCATACATACACGTTGACGACCTCGTTAGCGTAAAGGTTACCATGCCGGTCTGCTAATAAGAAGGTTCCGGGTTCGATTCCCGGCCCGGTCAACATCTTTGTGCTTAACTAAATTTGTTGGCTGTGGGTCTGGGTGTTAAATATGTATTTATATATAATATGTATGTATGTATTTATATATAATATGTATGTTATATATAATATGTAGTATATCAGTTAGCAATGTAAGTAGTATATCAGTTAGCAGTGTTAGCAACCATAATACGAGCTAGAAATGGTTCAGTATGGAGCTAACCAGCCGTGTGTGAATGTGTCCTAATATTTATTTATTTATTTATATGCTTTGATTGTAAACTTGCATTAGTAGTGATAGAAATAACATATATCTGCTTTATAGTTTGTAATGTCTTTACTTGCCTTAGAAGATTTTGTTATAAAACTAAATTACCTATATGTATATGAGTTTAATTGCGAAGTGTAAAGGAGTAGGTTGAAAACCAGCGCTGGAGTACTTGTGTACTTACAGCACATGCTGAACCTGCTCCTTTTGTGCACATACACAATACCATATAATGTAGTATGTATAACTTAAAAAATTGTGTAAATTGTCTATGTGGGCACAATAAACTATTTTTCTTTTTCTTTTTTTTTTTTAGAAATAAAGGCTTATTTATGTACTGAGTCCCGATACTAACGTGTGGTTGTGGTCGCAGGCAGCGTCGGGCGCGAAGCCCGTGCCCAAGCTGGGCGTGAAGAAGCCGGCGGAGAGCGCGCCCGCGACCAACGGCGTGGTGGAGGACAAGGCGCCGCCCTCGCCGCCCGCCGACACCGCGCTGCTGCCCGACGTCATAGCGTAGGCGCCGCTCACGATTCCTATTATTTCCGCTTGAATTTTGTGATTTTCTATAAGTGTATGATAGTTTAAAACGTCGCTTTCGGCGGCGAGTCGTTAGGTGCGGGAGACTCCTCCCACTTTAATATTATAGAGTCGCTTTTTATAGACGTGTACGTTGCCGGGTGTAGCGGGCGGGCGCGGGCGCGGCCGTCGCTCGTGCGGCGCTCGGCGCGGAGGTACCTCCCGCCGCAGCGCCCGCGAGCCGCCGGCCGCGCTCGCGTCGCGCCACAAACGGTTATTATCCATTATTATAAGTCTGTTTTTAGAATTTTATATTACCAACGAATGATCGATAAAAATCTGGCTTTTAATTTATTTTCTTTGTATAACCGTATTATTATTTAAATAAAAATGTGAGGAAGGACTGAGACATTGTTTTATTTATGTGGAATTGAAATTATAAGCTAGGGCGAAGTGATAATGAAACGCGTTTTAGAAGTATAATTGTTTACTTAATCGCTAGATCTTACTATAAAGTTCTCATTATATTTGATGTATGGTAACTTGAATATGGTGTTACAAAGAAAAACTTAAAATAGAGCATATCTAATAAATGATTATCACCCTCACTGTATGTTTTCTTTAAATAGTTCTGTAAGTCCCTCTCTGTAGGCTATTGACCGTCTAGATGCGGGAAGCGAAAGTCGGTATCCTTGAGGTGGTCGGCCATCCACTTATCTGCCTCGCGCGCCATGTCGGCGTCGAAGTAATCCCGCCACCCGCCGGCCTTGCCTGCACAAATAAAATGCAACGCTCAAAACGAATAAAGGAAGAAAAAAAACAGCTGTGCAATAAGTTCATTGACCTTGTGACATATTCAGATCAACAAACATTGATTTTGGAAAGAACTGAAAATATATAAGTGTATGTACCTTTCCTGATGAAAGCCTGCTCTCCAGGTATGAGTATACCGAGCTCCTTCATGACGTCATAGTTGACGGACTTGTTCTTCTTGAAGTTGTCGATGCTGAGGTGATCGCACAGCTTGGCCACTTGATCTTCATCGAATTCTTTGTTGAAGAAAGCTTCAACTCTACGGACTGCCGCGGGGAGATCCTTAAAACATGTCACTGAGTTACTTGGAGTATGTAAATGGTATATTTACTTTGGAAATTTACTCCAAAAAAATTGAGAGAGAAAAATTCCAGAGCAGTGACACACAGGTATACTGGAAACTAAAGTAAAACGGTTTGTACCAGCTGCTATATAACAGTAGTTTTTTTACGAGGAAGGACATTTTAGATGTCCTATACTTATAAGTTAAACAATAAATAATAATAATAAATGTATCTAGTATCATATCTGGGCCACGTGCTTCGGCACGACAGATACGAGCTTCTGCAACTTATTATGATGGGAAAAGTTGCGGGGAGGAAGAGAGTCGGTCGCAGAAGAAAATCGTGGTTGCGAAACATTCGCGAATGGACCGGGATCAGAAGTGCCGCTGAATTGTTTCGATTAGCAATGGACAAACAGAAGTATGCAGAGCTGATTGCCAACCTTCACTAGTTGGAGAGGCACTACAAGAAGAAGAAGAAAATTAAATATATCTAACCTTTGATAAAATATGTTCGAAGAATCTAACCTACCCATGGTAGGTATATGTATGTAATATCGCATTGTCCCTTACAAAATGCTTGTAGTAATATACGTCGTTACGTAGAATAAAAGTTTTATAAATATAGCCGCTGTGAAATTATTTCGCGTAAATTGGATTTGACCTTGGAGATAGAGAACCGAAGTTTACCTTAGACAGCTCTTCGTAAAACAAGAACAACATATTCGGATGATGTCTCTTGTCCCATGCCTCAATAATATGGTCGAAGAACGGCGTCCAGTGATCTGAAACCGTTAAAGCTATTAGGTACAAGACTATTATAAATTTTTTGTACCTACATTAGGAACGTGGTAATAGGACAACTTTTTAACCGACTTCATGGGGGAGGTTCTCAATTTGACAAAATTTTAGTTTGTTGTCATATAACTTAGTCTTTTGATTAACCAATTTTGAAAACTCTTTTTTATTGATAAAGATACTTTTATAATGGTCCCACATAAATTTAATTGAAATGGGTTGCGTATTATTTTGTAATTGTTAGTTTCTTAATTGTTCACTTGTTATAAGGTAAAGAAACTAACGTAAATCTCTCTTGAAGTAGTTCCAGTAGGTTTTGAAGTCTCCAATGTATCCCTGCGTCCTTATAAGTCGGTTCAAGTGATAGAAGGAGACGACGACATCCCGCGGGTCTCGCGCCACGTACACCATCTTGGCAGTGTCGAGGAGTTTGGGCGGCAGCAGGGACATGGGGAGGTGAGTCTTGATGAAGCGCCGCGCGCTCACTGCTTCCAACTGCTCAGTGCCTGCCTGCGTCACCAGCTCCAACAGCTTGAGCTTATGTTCCGACTCACAGTTCTCTGAGTGGAACCTTTCCTTCATAATCGGGTGCACGAACACCGAGAATCTGAAAACAGGGATGGATGGATCAGTGCACGCAACGGTCATTATGATTTCATTAAAATACCTTTAATAATTATAGTGAATTCAACTTCACAATGCGGTATCACTGCCACTCGTTTCCGCCCACTACCAATCAGAATGTTCTTTCTGAATCGCGCGAAACGAAGTTATTGACGAAAGAAACAAGATTTATTATGCACGAAAATATAAATGAATAATACCAACAAGATTAAATGATCTTCATTTGTGCACAAAAGGCGCGGGTTCAGCATAATGCTGAGAATACCTACAACGCAACGCGAATACGATCGGTCCAAGCTACGATGTTTTACCGTTGGATGAATACATTTGTCCGTAGGGATATATATCACTTTGCTAAATGAAAGCAGATCATATTATTATTGAGTAAGTACCACAAAAAGAGTACATGCTAGGTGCAATGAAAATAAACTTGAACGCTTATTATTATTATTACAAGATAACTTACTCCAAAAATGGATATCTCTCCACTAGAGGCACTGCAGCAGACGTCTCGTAATCCAAATCATTGGCTACCATCCACACCAGCTCCTGGGTCCATGTTGTTCCTGGGAGGTTTGTATTTATTAATTTAATTACCTGATGACATACTGAATGGTCACCTACGGCTTCAAATTGGGGAAAAGTCCTATAATACGGTAAAAATAAATAGATATAAGTAGATTAACGTCAAATCTAAAAAACATGCTACGTCTTCAGCCACAACTATGCTTACAATCAGACTAGTTGGTGGCCAAGGTAGAAGGTAGAACTACCGTACACGAGAAATCTGTTAAAATTTGAAAAAATAATAACAACATAACATAATAACATTGCTTTGTCAATAAATGGACAAAGCATAATTAGTTATCTATTAATATTTTTAAATTAATAAAAATAACAATCGCTCTGAAACTGCAATAAATTACTCGTATTTGACTTTGAATTTGAGTTTCTGACAACAAACTGTGATGGGAAGGCAGAAAACCTCGGCATGACCCGTCCACTCACTATACCTAGGTGGATTGATACTGGACGGGTAATTTCTACGCTATCAATCCGCCATAATGTTATCTATTATATTTTTTCTTTAACTGTTTTATGCCACGCAGTGGTTACCTGATCGTGGATAGCTGGCGATAAAAACATCATCCTGTCTGAGAGGCATGTTGTAGATGTGACTCGCCTCCTGCCGGTACTTGTGAGGGAGGAAGTACCCTTTCGGACCCACGCGGACGAAGCCCGTGTGCTCGCCTGGAAACATACAAATAATGTTACACAAACATATTAAAGTACAATAAGTTGCCAGAGAACATAACACATCCTTGTAAATAGTAATATGTTACAGAAAATAAAGAGTTTTTGTGAAAGTAATCGTGTCCGGGGACGACCATTTAGCGATAATAATTTAGTGTCTAACTGTGATCAAATGCTATATAAAAATTTAAACTTTTTTTATACGTTAATAGTAAACGTAGTGAAAAGTAAATAAAAGTAGCATGGTATGGGTATGTTATGCGTAGAGAGGAGATTATTATGTTAAGTGATGTATGGAAATGGCAATACTAGGAAGAAGGACAAGAGGACGATCGAAGAAGACATGGATGAGGATATGAGAGAGAAAGAAGTGGCGGCTGATAGAAGAGAGTGGAAGAAGAAATTTTGCAGTGCCTACTCCACCTAGTGGGATAGGGCAAGGAAAGACAAGGACATTAGTTTCCGTATTGTATTTCGAGAATGATTTGTCAATGAGCAGAAATAATAGCAATGACAATAGCTTTCGCCAGGCGTTAATAACCTACTGTACCGCCCTACTTTCCTAATAGCATGTAAAGAAATTGTGAATTATTAACAATAGATGCTTAAAAAGGCGACACACGATGACAATGGAAAGTTAAACACTTACGTGAGAATCACTGCCATTTATTTTTAACAATAACAATCGGAACGCACGACATTTTATTTTCGACGACTAATTAAAAAATACCTATTAATAGTCTAAACTAATAGTCTAAACTATAAATCTCCGGTACTGCGTATACTTCCTATCCAATTACACTCATTTCTTATGTGAAATCATATTAAAACATTATTAAAAGTAATCTAAATACCTATATTTATAAAGCGTAGATGTAATATGTTGTAAAACTAAACAACAAAACTGAATTGATTGGTTATTAGACGAAGAACCTTGATGTAACAATTACAATACATTCAAAGCTATTAAAATCGAAGGAATAGGTTCAAGAGAAACAACTTCCTGGGCTCAGACCTTGATGAATTTCCTTGAACAAAAAAACGTTGGAAAACTTCGAACGTTCTAAAAAAATAAAGTAGATTTACAAGGTGAACAAAATAAAAGAACTTGTATAAAGTGCATGATTTCAAGTTTACTTGCTTGGATGAATATCGTAGCAATAAGTAGGCAAATATGTAAGTAAAAAGTTAAATGTTTACTACACAAAACGGTCTAATATATAGTACTACAGGGTTCAATATGCCCTTTGTGACCATAATACGACAATAAATGATTTTTGTAAGTATGTACATCTGTATATGTAAGACTTTAAGAGATTTACGTAAAAAATATTTGTTATTTTACACAAAAAGTTAGTCGACGTGCAGCCAAATGTAAAAAGAATCGAATTTCAAAAATCATACTACACATTTTTTTTCCTAGACGTACTAAAGACGCCCTTAAAAATTCTTGCGCTACAATACAATACAATATGACTTTATTGCACACCAAAATACAAAAAAAAAAATCAGTTTTATAGCTAGCGCTAGTTAGGTATTAAGACATATTGAGTCTAAAAAAATTTTGTTACTACCTATATAATTTAAATATGTCTCTATGATCATCATCATGGTCCGGTCCTTTATTTAATTTATAATTTCAGATTATATTAGCTTAAAGCTAAACATATTACTGTACTATGTACAAAGGGTATAGCTACAGGCAACTTAGTCTATGTACTTATATGTAATAAGTAAGTAAATTATGTTGAGATCGATAAAAAAATTCATCATTAATAATACTACAGTTAATAAGAAATTAATAATATTTGTTATTACAAGAAGTAATGATCAATATTGTGATAAACTTATTGTTTGAGGACACTGCTCCATATTACAAAGTTATTGGCTGATAAAATGTAATTACGAGTAGCAAAGTAACACAATCAGTTACGGTTCACGTAAATTTAACCAAATAATTATAACATCCCGCTTTATTATCTCATTTAATCATAGTAGCAGTTCAGAACCGAAGACTTCTCTTACACATTTTCTGCAACATAACGTGTATCGAAACTTTTAATATCTTAGTAATTATAATAAACAAGATAAACCATTTATTGATAATTATTCAATTATATAATATTAGTGTATATAGTATATAATATTAGTACTATATGTTTATTTTTCACTCTTTTATGTGGTTGTTTCTTCTTTTCTACGATTAAGCATTGCTTTTTAAAACAGTACCACAAATCGAAAAAGAAAATAGTAATCATTGAGTAAATACGCGTAGTCTTCACCATAAAGTCTTCTTAATTAAATCTCAAAAAAACTTTTTTCATAATATGTTCTACGTATGTTTCATACATTTCCCTTGCGCCAAAACTCTCAATCCCAAAAATCCGTATACGTTTATTTATTACGTACGAGTATGTGATTATTGTGGTAATTCTACTTACAACAATACTCGTATGAAAGAATGACCTTTGTCCGGTCAAAACTATTAATAATAAAAATGCGTATTGCAGTAGGTCCTATCCACTGATAACTCAGAACAAACTCGTAAAATCAATATCAAACTCAATACTTACTTACTTGCATTGTCTGTGATTTACCATTTATATATGAATGCTGGTACAATTCCATACTACGCAATTGCACATTTAATTTATTGTTATATTGACTGTTATCAATCACTCGTCCACTCATATTTACTAAATGGTTGTACATATAAATTATTAATGATAACACTGTAGAAGTAGCTGTGGCTCTCGGATTGGTTTCCTCAGCCATCAAACTACGGACGCTGCTTTAATCATCTGATTATGATACACGAAGGCCCCTGATGGTGATCATCTCTATACTTATGTACAATTATCAATCGCTGTTTCTTAATTGTTTAATTGTGTACGAGTTTCATTTGTAAATATCAGATAGTTAAGTAATGTTAACTATAGGGGGGTGAAGTCTCTTATTTAAGACTGAACAAATACAGGCAGTGATCAAAATAGTTAGTGATATATTAGAGTTATGACAGTTAAGTATTTGTTCAAATTATTATTATTATTTCAAATTGTTTATTTGTTCCGGTGGTTGCCATAACTCCAATTATACCATACATACTCGTATCTTAAAGATATCGTTTAACATTTCTTTAAGTATGTTGGCCACTGCCAGTGATTCGCCAGTGTCTTTAAACTCGAGACTTGACCCCCATCGATAATCACTCGTATGAGTTATGACAAAAGAGACAACACCGACTAACATGCCAATCATGTGACGTCAATGTTTGTGTTTATAAGTTTTACCAGCCTACTGACCTAACCAGAACAAATACATAACGCGATTTCACTTCGCTAAATCGTAACTTTTACTACATAATCGGAATATAATATTAATATTTGTTTATCAATAAATCTTTTATGATTATGATAGCAAAACAAAAATAGCGAAAAACGTCTGCATGTTTATTTATTTAATTATAATAAACTATTTTATATGAAAACTTAACATAAATAGCGTAAAACCATTTTTCCAGTGTCAATTAAGGCTGGTGACGCACTAGTCCTAAATGAATTTGTAACTGCGACACCAAGAAGAATATATCAATATTTAACAACAGATATATAAAGCAAACTGCATCTTACCAGTGAACTGCTTCATCAACTCCTCAGCCAGCTTCGGTTCTACATCCACCATCTCCAGCGGAAAGTTGTTATTTGTCTCCTCCATCTGATCCTCTTTTCCAGCCATTGTCTCACAACACCACCCGATACCGGAGCCCGAGATTGTTTTGTTTAAAATCAGCTACTTGCGGAATAAAGACAGTGACGCGAGAGAAAGTGGCCGCCCGTTCACGCGTCGACTCGTCCACTGTGGACCTCAACCGCATTCAAATTGAAGCAGGTTTAGGTCTGTAAGTACTCGACATTCCACTTCACAGGGCACTGTTCAAGGTAGGCGCGAACTGGCGACAAGCGAACGCATCTGGCCAAGTCTAGGTGCAGTTAACGTTTATATTCACGGAAAACAGATCGAGAAAAAAAAAACGCACTGCAGTGAATGGTAACTTGTGAGTTATAATGACTCTATCATTGTGTAGGTCTTTACCAGTTAGAATTTCCTCAATTCATTTTAAATTGGGCGTGTAAATGAGACTCTCGCATGCCGAAGAAACTTTTAATTAAATTTAACGTTTAATTAAATAATGGTTATCAGAAAATAAACTATTATATAATCGCAGACAGATTATGACTCTAGTTAAAAGAGATGCTCGGTTATAAGAAAGTCTACTGCAGTGGTATGGTTGGGAAACGCAGGTCTGTGTTCCGCAGATTGTGTGCGATCCACTGCTCCGCCTCGCGCTGCATCTCCACGTCGAAGTACTCCCGCCAACCACCCACCACTCCTGAGAGAAACAAGGGTCTGGTAAGAGGCAATGAATCTGAGTCCCGAGATCTTTAACATTGGTATCTTTAAGAACAGAATTCATCAGTATCTATAGCCCAGTATGCCTTATCTACGGACAAACGTGGTTTTCCATCTAGTTGGTGGTTAAAAACGGGCTTAATCCAAGTAAAAAAGGTAGATATGACTCACGGGGTCAGTAATGGTGGGTAATATTTTACACGCTGTTGTTACTATCACTTTTAAAAGCAATGATGCAATAAATGGAAATATTAGTATATGTACCGGTTTACTTAATGATTTTCGTAATATACAAAGCGCGTCAACCACGGTGCTACTCGTGTTTATCCAGGATAAAAAGTGGGTTATTTGTTATCTGGAGTCTATATCATGTTATAACTATACCAAATTTCTTTTCCAAACGATGGACGATAGAAAACGATAATAGAGCTTGAAAAAGTGACAAAGATTCTTTTATCTATAAATCAATCCATCTCTTTATGCGACAAAATTGCATTTATAATATACTAATAAATAACACGTAAAAAGTAACATGTACTAATCCAGAGTTAAACCAATCTTAATACCAAATTTTATTGAAATTAGTATGGTTATGACATTTGAGCGTGAAACAGTATCAAACATACATACAAACTTTCATCTTTATAAAACTTGAGGGAAGCCAGTTTTATAATATAACCTTTCCTGATGAAAGCCTGCTCTCCAGGTATGAGTATACCGAGCTCCTTCATGACGTCATAGTTGACGGACTTGTTCTTCTTGAAGTTGTCGATGCTGAGGTGATCGCACAGCTTAGCCACTTGATCCTCGCTGAACTCTTTGTTGAAGAAATCTGCTACTCTGCGTATGGTCGCGGACAGGTCCTGAAGAAGAAACACACGTGTTTTAGTTATATTTTTTACTAGAAAGTCACTTCTAATTGTGAAATTGAGTCAAGAAACAGTCCTATAGTCATCTTTTGACTTCTATTGTTTACTTTTAAAAAGCGAATTTACCTTTGACAAATCTTCGTAAAACAATAACAGCATGTTGGGATGGTGTCTCTTTTCCCACGCTTCTTTCACATGCTCAAAATATGGCGAGTTATAATCTGAAACATTGAAATTAACTTAATTAATTATTGCACTTACAGAATCACTAGCGTGACCGTGGCTCCGCTTGCGTCTTGTTTCTAGACACACGCTTTCAACTAGCCTCGTCAAATCTTTTCATCTACACCTGATATTTGGTAGCTGGTAATTCTCGGACCACTGTACTGTTCTATCTGTATTTTTTTCTAGCTGCACCACGCGTTGCTATCCGCGCTACTCCGGGATAAAAAGAAATCCATCGTGTTACTAACATCTCACTCAACAATCTCAACGTAATCCTTACCCTGGTTTAAGTCGTGCGATGATCAGTCAATCATTTGAATAATAATAAAGCAAAAGATTCTATAATGAAGAAACGCCAAAAATTGCTTACTGAATTCATTTTTAAACATTTTCCAATAAGTCTTGAAATTCCCGACAAAACCTTGTGTCCTCATCAGACGATTCAAGTGATAGAAGGAGACGACGACATCCCGCGGGTCTCGCGCCACGTACACCATCTTGGCAGTGTCGAGGAGTTTGGGCGGCAGCAGGGACATGGGGAGGTGAGTCTTGATGAAGCGCCGCGCGCTCACTGCTTCCAACTGCTCAGTGCCTGCCTGCGTCACCAGCTCCAACAGCTTGAGCTTATGTTCCGACTCATAGTTCTCTGAGTGGAACCTTTCTTTCATCACGGGGTGGACATATATAGAAAACCTAGAAGTGTTTTATTGGTTAGTGAAATAATAAGTTAACTGAAACTTAGCCTGTAGCTTTACCTTTTGTAATGTCAATATCCTGTTACATCACAAAGTATATCTGCCTTACTAACTTAAGTCTATGGTTGCCATGAATAAACAGATTTTTCTTTATTTTCTTCAATATTCAGAGCAGCATATTGGGACGTTCCTGGATCATAACAATAATTGATCAATACTCACTCCAAAAACGGATATCTCTCAACAAGAGGCACAGCATTAGACCCGGCATAGTCCATATCGTTGGCCACCATCCACACCAACTCCTGTGTCCATGTTGTTCCTGGGAATTGTTATTTGTTTAAAAATTTAAGTGTCAATGAACCAAGGGCATATATTTCATTAATTTGACTCGAACGTTCTAGATCAGACGTATTAAATAACATCCTAAATAACAGGTGGAACAAATATAAAAAAAAATCAGGCGTATTACTACTCAAATGATATACATATGTTGTTAGAATTATGGAGGAAAACGAGCTTTGTTAGGTATAAATTTCACGTTATCTATTTACGAAAAAGTAAAACATTAACAGTTTCCTCACGATATTTCCTTTGACAAAAAGTTCTAGATCATTGGTAGGGATCGAACTCACGCCTTCTGTGACGTAGGAGATCATACGCCTGACTGAGCTGTCATCGATTCAAAACATTACCTGATCGTGGATAGCTGGCGACGAATACATCGTCCTCCCTAAGGGGCATGTTGTAGATGTGACTCGCCTCCTGCCGGTACTTGTGAGGGAGGAAGTACCCTTTCGGACCCACGCGGACGAAACCCGTGTGCTCGCCTGAAAGTATTTGATCAGAAAAAAACTTTACGAAGCCTTTGGCTGAAACATTGTTTTCATCATTATCAGCCCGTAATCTCCTCTTCTTCTTATGTCCTATTACATTAATAGATAAAAATATTATAGCACGCTGTATGAACGTCAGTAAATATGCGTATGCGCCGTCGCCATTTTGTTGTTTTGCTTACTTCGCATCGTTGACGGGTGGCAGTCTCTTTCGGGCCCACGTGATGTACCGTGTTGAGGACGTGGCATATCACGGTCTCCCTCTGATTCGCACTGCTGATCGTGATTTAGAATGTGACTTCTGTCTGCCAGATTCCCAGAGTTTTGGATTTTGGATAAAAGATAAAATAAAACTCTGCGCGTTTCGAACTCTGCTTGTGATAATGTCATAAACCTAATTGAGTAGTCATTTATGACGTTTCGTCATTTATGACAAAAATCCTTCACCGTACCCTTCTAACCAGAACACAGTAGTACTTGTCTACATCAATGATTCAGTTAAATTAATTTGCATGTTTCTATTTCTAGTTACATGATAAGTATTATAATTTAAAATTAGTTATAGTTTTTAAATAAAAAAAAAAATAATAGTTTAAGTAATAGAATAAGTTGTAATTAAGTTAGTTTGTAAGATTTGAATTATATAGCTACAACCTAACTTCACCTGATTACAGGGTACATGCTACTTTAAGTTAAATTCCAATAACTTTGTACATGCTCAGCTATGAAAATAAATAAACTAAATCACATGTTTCTCTATAAACTTTAATTATATCCTACCGGAATACAGTCTCTTCATCTCATCAGTTAAGTCAGGATCTAGATCCACAATGTCCAAAGGACAAACGTCACATTCATTTGACTCCATTATGAAAACTAGACCTGCTTCTTGCTGATTATAAAATTATGAATAACGAATTAATAAATACTTACTAAAGCCGTGAATTACTAACTGCGGTCCGTGGTGCTGCTTGCGTTCATCTAGGATGAATTGTATATTAACATATATCCATGTATATCCATAGTCTCAAAAGACTATGGATATACATGGATATATGTTGGCGACCGACGACCTCATTGGCGTAATGGTTACCATGCCGGACTGTCAATCAGAAGGTTCCGGGTCCGATTCCCGGCACGGCCAACATCTTTGTGTCAACTAAATTTGTTGGCTGTCGGTCTGGGTGTTAAATATGTATCTATATAAAATATGTATGTATGTATATGTAGTATATCAGTTGTGTTAGCAACCATAATACGAACTAGAAATGGTTTAGTATGGAGTTAACCAGCCGTGTGTGAAATATGTCCTTATATTTTTTTTACTTATTTTTTTTTTTATCTCTATACTACATTTTCTTTACTCGGATCAGGCCGTTTGAGCTTGAAAGATAAACTTAAGTAAGTCCAAGCATGCATTATCCAACCTTCATCTTTCCTCACAAACATTTGCATTAAAATTTATAATCTGTAGAAGTATGCCATTACATTTACAAAATGGAGTTTTGATGAAACTAGCAAGTAGCAAAATGGCCAGACCAACTGCTTATGTATATATTGTATGTATGTATATACTACTTGCCGCTGTTTGACGAATTGCAATTAATGGCTGTTTGTAGTAAAATTATTAAGCAAAAAAAAACAAATCAATATAGTAGTACTGTGACTGTGAAGTATTGATCCTTGTAACAGAGTGATATTTTTTTTATACTAAACAGCTTTTGGCATTTAAATAAATGGTATCTACGCTGCTTTATAATATGTATGTATTTCATTCATGTTTAGTACATAGGTATTTTAAAATTTTTCCTCACTATTGATCAATCGTTCGAAGAATCAACACCTGATGATGACTTGGGGAAAGGCGAAACACGTGTTGAGTAAGCGCCTCCGACTTGAGAAAAGCAAGGTGAGGATATGTTTCAGATTCAGATTCAGATACATTTATTGTTTAACTGTACCTACATATTATGATGTTACAATAAGGTAAATTTAGTCCCAATAGTTTCGTCTTTAACGACAGTTTACAGTGAAGGAAAACATCGTGAGGAAACCGACACGTTTGAGGACCACAATATCCGAAAACGTGAGTCATGCGCCATCCTGCACTTGTCCAGCGTGGTGGATGGCCTATATTTCTCTCCTAGATAGAGAAGGCTCCGAGTCCCAGCAGTGGGAATGTATATTGAGCTGGTTATGCTTATGAAATACGAGTTGGTTTGTGTCATGAGCATTTTGTTAGAAAAAACTCATGTTGAGATTAAATTCTTTACAAAACTAAATAATTACTTA
Source organism: Mellilla xanthometata (assembly GCA_035578125.1). NCBI lineage: Eukaryota > Metazoa > Arthropoda > Insecta > Lepidoptera > Geometridae > Mellilla > Mellilla xanthometata. The sequence continues at coordinate 11,986,675 of JAPUBQ010000006.1, forward strand.
CTTAGTCGTCCCCAGGCAAGTCCGGTGGTTGGCGACAATACTTCGACGTGGAGATGCAGCGCGAGGCGGAGCAGTGGATCGCACACAACCTGCGGGACACAGACCTGCGCTTCCCCACCATGCATTAGTGATGAAATAAAATTATATACGAGTAATATTAAGTCAATGTTAAACAAACCTGTGTAACCAACCAACCTTTTGGTACCTTACCCCCGGACACTGACTTAGATTTAATTTACTATTAGTAAGGTTTTTGTGTGTGTGTGTGTTTTCAATTAATTTTAATATAATAAAAAACAAATTTGAGCGAAATAAAATCAACCTGTGTAATCAACATTGCATTCAAAATTTAAGGTGTTTTAAGTTTCTCTAAGAGTACAAGAATATACTAACTTGTACTTAAATACAACATAAAAAGCAAAAAGTAATTGTTGATTTTAACTAAGCAATACTCTGTGTAAGTTTAAAACATAATAAAATTATACAAATTTTATCTTTTTCTCGCTCAAACGGCTGAACTGATTTGTATGAAATTTGCTACGGACATATATTATAATCTAGGTAGGCTACCTACCTACTTACTACCTTGGAGTAAGTCACCGTAAGTAGCTAGATAAAAAAATAACAATTAAATAATTGGTTATTGAGTCAATCTTTATCTGATTATGACGAAACTTGTTATCTATCGAAACTAAGAAAGTTAAATGTATCAATTATTTTTAATTAAATTTACATACCTTTTCAATAATAGATAATATAGTAATATAGTAGGTAATATGTAAATGTTATTAATGAGTTAGTAGTGTAAAGACTTGTAGTTTAATCATTATCAACAAATATAATTATGGAACTCCATGTAACGTCATTCGGTTTAACGACAAACTCTCTAAAGCGTCGAAGTGGTTTAGCTTGTATTCCATACAATGATACATTCTCTTTATTAAACGACCACTCTCTAACGCCATAAGCACAGTCCCTTCAGTGTCGTTATATAGAGTTTACACTGTATTACAATTACACGATTCTGGTGGAGTAGAACAAAGTGTTGGTATTTTCTTTGGTTATCTCAATTTGGTTTCAAATCACAGCGATCAATTTAAAAATAGGAATATTTTTATCCCATCTATAATGATTTTCCGCAAATTAGCGCCTTACTCAAATAGGTTGAAATGTCATGTTATCATGAGAATAGTCATTTTATATTTCGTGAATTTCCAAAAATCTAAAGCAAACTTAGTTTGTTTGCATTTAGATTAAGGGTCATTTTGTACAGAAGTCTTGCTTAAATATAATATAAGAGAACTACATAATAGTATATAGTACCAACACAATGACCATACATCAATAACAAGTACCTATACTGCTTATCAACATCTACACAAACAAAGAAAGGACAAACCAATGCAATATATACTTTGATCGTAGAAGGTAATGATAACATTATTATAGGTGATAAGCATTCGTTGTTTTCATACAGTATTACTTATGAATCGGTAAAGTGAATATCAAATAAACTCAATCTCTTTATTTTATTGTAATATATATGGAATAAATACTAAAATTAGTGAATAATATAAACGCGTGATAATCAATAAATCTTAAAATATGGAACAACAGAACAAGGCTCTCGAGGTTAAGGAACTGACCCCTGAAGAAAATAAAATTATGTGTTCTTTGTATGACTGTAAGTATTTAAATGAAAAGGTCGATTGTTTGTGTTTCTTCTTGTTCTTGATACCTACTTACAACTTTTCCCACTACTCTATATGTACCTACTTACTGAGATCTTATTTCTTATGTGAATAGGTATAGCTTTGTTTAAATTTTTGCTTTGTTCTTATTTAGATTCTAACTACCAACAAAATGTGAAAATAGGCCCAAAAGGTTACACTATGATGAAGGAATATATGAAGTACGCTGCCGATATTTACAACATGGAGTTGCGGGAGGGTGATATTTTTGTTGCCAGTTACCAGAGATCAGGTGAGTCGACAGAGTACGAATAAGTTACCGGCATAGCTCAACGGCAATAAGCAAGTGGCAATAGGCCGGACATACACGGACCGCAGAAACGATAACTGCTGGGGTAGAAGAGTTTCAGAATAAAGACTGCGACTCTGCAAACGTTCTCCACTCACTCCAACCCCTCCTGGTTGACAACTACAAGGACTAGTAGGATCTAGCGAAGTACTATGTCGGTATACAGGTGGAGCCAATATCTGAGGAATGTAGTGGGTGATGGATGGCGTAAAGCGGCAGATAATTGGGCCAACTTTGGGAGATGCCTATATTCTATATCCAGTAGTGGACGAGTATACGCTGATGGTAATGATGATGTGGTGAGTCAGTAAGCCCCTGTAATCCTCACCGGATATTTGGAGGTCAACCGTGGTCCATGTTCTGAAAGGCATACCCTGGATGCGAATCCACTCTTTGCAGAATAAAAGACAACTCTTCTCCACAATCATATTGGGAAAGTTTCTGGGATAGATCAAGTTTGCTGCACTTGCACCTCGTATACCGATTTCATCTTCTTGCGAGTGTTCTTCTCAGGAAAGAGGCCCCTACTTTCTGATATGTAACCTTATCAATCACTGACCATCTCGAGCTTCTTGGAGTCTCGTTGTCTTCAACCCTCAACTTTGGCTCATACATTGAGTGTAAGGCCCAATTGGCAGCCAAAAAGCTGGGTATCCTCTCGAAGGTGCGCCGGTACTTCAAGCCGGTACAGTTGCTTACATTGTATCAAGCACAATTCGGTCGTGCTTGGAGTACTGCTCGCACCTTTGGGATGGATCAGCTAAATACCAGCTTGAGGCGTAGAGCGATAGAACGGCGAGCGAAGAGGCTAGTTGGCAATAATGCTCTTTGCACGGCGAAGCTGGAGAGCCTTGAGCATCGCCGCATGGTGGCCAGCCTTTCGGTTTTTTATAGGTTGTATTTCGGAGAGTGTGCAACGGGATTGCATGATTTGATCCCCCCCGCCCCATTCCACCATTGGACGAGTAAGGAAACACCAAGGCGGCATCGATATACTGTGGAGGTGCCTAAGTCGCGTACTAAGCGGTTTGCCTCCACCTTCATTGTGCGTACCGCCAAGATGTGGAATTCTTTGCAAAATTCCCTGTTCCCCGATAACTATAATCTAGCGGTTTTCAAGGCAAGAGTGAATCGGTTTCTTCTGGGCAAGCGCGCTCCACCTTAGATTGCAATATCGCTTACCATCAGATGAATTGTGATCAAGCGCAAGCCCATTAAGATTAAAACAGTACATATACAACGCTGATCAAGTGCTATGCGAATGGGGTCGTGATGCTGTTATACATATACGAGAATATCATATACTATATCCAACGGCTGATAAAGAAGTAATACTACAAAACAAATTGTACTTTTCCATGGATTTATCTTATCGTACCTATCTTATCGTTTGTTTCACTTCATTTTTTTTAATACTGGGGTCATAGGCTGAGATCGTATGTAGGTACTACATATACATGTAATATATAGTTACAGGTATATAATATTAATTTAAAAAATGGGTCAAGTGCATGTTGAACTCGCGAATAAAGGGGTTTCGCGGCATTATCTTAAAAATGGCGAAAAAGCACGTTTGTTGTATGAGCCCCCCTTAAATATTTATTTTATTTAATTTTTTTGTTGAACAAAATTTTTTATTAATAACGAAAAACTGCACTAGTAAATACAAGATTTTGGCTTTGTCCTCGCCTTGAAAAGTTACAAGCAAAAAAGTGCTAACAATTTAGACGCTTGCAATGGAATGTTTTTATGATTTTTTAACTATCACATGATTTTGCCCTATAATATTATTTTAGTCAGGTTACGGAATTGTTTGAAGATAAATGTATAAATTGTCTGATTTTAGGAACGACATGGACGCAGGAGCTCGTTTGGCTCGTTGCTAACAACTTGAATTACAAGACAGCCGAGGATGTGCCGCTCACACATAGATATCAGTTCTTAGAGTAAGTTATATGTATGTTTACGATTCAATACAATCTATCTTTTTGCAAACTATTGCCTATACGATTTGTGTAGGAACTTGATAAATATAAGAAATTTTCTTCTTTTACTAAAGTGCGCGCAAGAATGGAAGCGCTATTGCAAGTTTTACCTAAATACACACATAATATAATATTTTATCCATACACAATCAACCAACTAATAGTTGATTGTGATATAAAGTATATTAGGAAGCGAGAAGTGAGAAGGTTACAATATCCGTGGGTACAATGAAAAGCGCGGTGCTCGAGGATGGCTATATGAACTGGAACTGCAGATTGACAGAAATGAATGAAATATTTTGTGAGATTCAAAAATATGATACATTATTTTATTTTACCTTTCATTTTATGAAACAGAAATAGCTAGTCAGGGATTTTCATAAATAATTATAACGAATTTAAAAAATGTTAATAAAATTAGCACTTAGATTTCGGCCGCGCGCAATATACTCACAAGCAATCTATTAACTTGTGGCGTCACTGTTATACGTCGCCGCCTGCTACCAATCACAGCGTTCGTTCTGAACCGCGCAAACGACTTTTTCAACGTGCTTACGGTAGGTCCTAGCTACAATTAATGCATGACCGTTGGACGTCTTCTTTTCCTTTGGGTACTATAAACTTGAGTAAGTACTTAGTTCGAATAAGTTTGTATATATGTATTGCACATGAATTAGTCCTTATTTTAGGTAATATTATATAAAAGAATAAATCAAAGAAGGTACGCATATGAAGATTACAAGTACCTAGTCTATAACTGTTTCGCAGGCAAGTGAGTTTCTTCAATGATGACGCCAGAAAGGATGCCGCAGAAAATTCTCAAAGAGACGAGAGAATTCACAAGATTATGGAATTCCTGTCGATTCCAGCCACCAAAATACTGGCCGGTCTACCGTCCCCGAGGTTTGTGAAGACACATCTACCGATGTCACTGCTACCGCCTAAAATATTGGACACAGCAAAGGTACGCGAAAAGGCAATACGAGTACATATATGTTATTATGATATTATTTCATGTTCAAATCCTAAAATATTCAAGTGCTAGTTAAGAAATCAGTCATGATATGATTATCCTCTCAGAAAAAAAAAACAATAATTACCTGTACTATTCGAATGGCATATTAAATGCTTTGATTTGCAATATGCATGAATATGCATGTTATTAAATGCGCAAACTCAAATGAGTCTTCGCATTTAATACCAAGATAAAACTTGTATTTACCTAGACTATGTTCTTTTAAAAATAAATTGATTGATTTGATACATTACTTATTTGAGTTTCTGGTGGTAATTAATTATTTTTTATTTTTTAATCTATTTATATATTATAATACCTTAGTTGTATAGTCTCGTACTTCTTATTTGAGGGCAGTGAGTCTACGAATATAATGTTTCTATCTATTTACACCTATACACCTTCATATGAACTTGTTTTTTGAAGGTGGTGTACGTGGCCCGCGACCCTCGGGACGTAATAGTGTCGTGTTACCACCACGCCAAACTCTTCACTCAGCTTAAATTCAAGGCGACCTTCAAGGAACTGTGGAACGCTTTCAGAAAAGATCTATGTAAGTAGGCTCCATAAATGTAATGTAATTAAACCTTGCTTTGTAATAAATAAGACTGTAGAATAACATTTTTTCAATGTCACGCGGTTTATATTACTTTTAAACAACGAAAGATCAGACGTGCCTGGCCGCTTTGCGTGTATGAATTCGGTCCCCACAATGAGCATAGAGCTCGAGACAAAGGAAAATATTGTGAGGATTTGTCGAAGCATAATGGTAGAGTGTTTTTAGTGCTCCCTTGTAAAAATCTGTCTCCAGGCTCCTAACGGTATACATATATCGCTGCTTTGAAAGAATACTGTCATAAGTCAAAATGAGTGAATTTTTCAGTAGAGCACTTACCACAAATTACCAAATGCTGTATTTTTTTATTTGCTGCGAAAATGTTGATGACACTTCAATAAAAACACGAAACATATATTGCACTTTCTGTTTATTAAATGCTTTTAAGAAAATAATACTTATTTAGTACTAAATATTGAAAATAATTACTAGGTCTCAGACTTATAACAAAATTATACAAACAATCTTATGAAGATTACTGTCTCATTACAAAAAAGTACAAGAAAATATTAGATTATTTTAAATAACAGTGGTGTTTTTAGATTTAATACATAATATTCATTGTGTTTTTCTCAGTGATACTGATACATTTTGAGTTGTTACATCTTAGCATTAATTATTTTTAAACAATAGCGTCACAATACCAAATCAGTCGCTCTATTACAAAAATGCCTATTGTGTGTAACATGTTTAATGGAAAAATAAAGTATTAACTGGTTTTACAACAAATAATAAACGTACGAAAATTAGAAACATAAAAGAAAATAAGAAACTTTATCTTAAAAAATTGCTTAAGTAGGTAACTGTTATAGCATAGAATCTTATAAACACTGGAAACAAAACATAAAAATTGAAAAATGCTCATAATAGAACATGTAGGTCTTATCCACTTAAAGATAGAAGAATTTTATAAATTCTAAGCCCAAAATAGACTCTCTGTTTTGTACAATATTTTTTAAAGCTCGTTTGAATAATCCATTTTTTGGTGAGTATTGGGCGGACTAATTTGTCTTGAACTTGAATTTTTAGTCACTACTGAAATTGTGGGATCGATGTTTTCAGCAAACTTATTTCTTTCAAATTGCTTTGCGCGTTTCTTACTAGTTAAGTCACTAAGATCAGAATCGGAATAATAATCCTCAGTATTTACGTAATTCGGGTCTTTGACGCTGTAATCTGAACAATAGTCATGTACTAGCTGGTTTTGCGGATCTTCTGTTTCTACAAGCTTGTTGTTTTCAGACGGTAAAGGAGATAATACAACGTTCCGCATGACCCATTCTGTCCTCTGCTTGATTTTCCTATAACATAAACAAAACGTAACAAAATCCAATGAAACATGATTAAAAAGTTTAAAATAGTATTATTATCGATGTTAATTGTTAAAAGATAATGTTATTATAAAATCTACAAATCCAACCACCTACACTTCATGTAAAAGTAGGTAAGCACCACTTCGTTTATTACCTTGATACTCAACGGGACATTGATGTTCCGGAATAAATGTAGTGTCCGTCGGTTTGCCATTAAAATAAAAATAAACAAGGAAAAGTTAGGTAGGTTCGAGTATATACTCTCACTTTTAGACAATTACCTGATTCTGATTCCCTATCGTAGATATCGGAGCTAGATCTCTTATGTATTCCCGACAATATGGCTTTCGCCGGAACCGGTCAACTGGGGATCTTCTAGTGTACGCCACGCACATCTGGAGTGAGGCCATCGAATTCGGAGAAGCCCTAGCGGTTTCTCTCGATATTTCTAAGGCCTTTGACAGGGTTTGGCACAACGGCCTTATCAGCAAGCTTCCTTCGGTTTGCCCACTGGTTTTTGTTTGTGGATATTAAACTTTTTGAGGGATCGATCAATCCGAGTAGTCATATATGGCTGCTCGTCTGATCAAATGTCTATAAAAACACCGGTGTCCCTCAAGGTTCAGTGCTCTCTGCAACTCTCTTCTTGCTGCATATTAATGATCTGCTTAAGCCTGGCATCATAGGGTATGCAGACAACAGCACGGTTGTAGTGAGCTATATGTCCAACGCACGAGCCAGTGCGGCCGATATGCAGTTACTCAGAGAGGGCATGGTCGAGCGCATAATCGACACCTTACAGGCAGTCTCCGATTGGGGCGATGCCAATCTGGTTAAATGCTGCTAAGACTCAGGCGTGTCTATTCTCCGCCAAGAAGAAGCCATTTCATCAGGCTCCCACTTTCCGAAAAGTATCCGTTACGATCACAAACCAATTAGAGCTTCTCGGTATCACCTTGACCTCGTCTCTCAATTTTGGCTTATATTATATTGTATCCAAAGCGCAAGTGGCTGGAAAAAAGCTGGGTATCCTCTCAAAGGTGCGACAGTACTTCAGGCCTAAACAGTTGCTTATCTTGTATAAAGCGCAAGTTCGGTCATGTATGGAGTACTGTTCGCATCTATGGGATGGTTCTGCCAATTATCAACTAGAAGCGCTTGAGTCCATTGAGAGACGAGCTAAGAAGCTCATCGGCAATTCTTGCGTTGCGAAGGCGAAGCTTCAAAGCCTAGCGCAAGGTTGCTAGTTTGTCGATCTTTTATCGGATACTTTCGGGGAGTGTGCTTTGGAACTTCATAATTTGATTCCACCATCTCCGTTCTACTACAGAGAGTCAGTGAAGAGACACCGATACAGAGTTGAGGTTCCAAACTTTCTCACGAAACGCTTTGCGTCGACCTTTATTGTGAGGACTGCAAGGCTTTGGAACTCACTACCTGGGTCTCTGTTTCCTAAGAAGTATCTTCCGGGGGTCTTCAAAAGTAGAGTTAATAGGTATCTTCTAGGTAAGCGTGCCACACCGTAGACTGCAGCGCAGCTTAACATCAAGCTAGCTGCAGTCAAACGCAAACCTATCAAAGATAAAAAATACAATACAATACAATACAATACAAGAATCCTTTATTGTACACCAAAAACAAACAAAAACAATAAGTGAAAAAAAAAAAAAAAAAAAACACAGTTCCAGCAATTTTGTTGCACAATAGGCGGCCTTATCACTTGTAGCAATTTCTTCCAGGCAACCTTTGTATGGAAAAAACAATTAACATAATGGGAGGTGTACCAAACAAATACAAAAAATAACCAAAAAAAAAAAAATAAAAAGAATAAACCAAACCTACTTACATACAAGTTTAGAAGAGAAATAAATAAAATACCTAGACAGTATACACAAATACATTTAAAATGAGGACAAGTAGTGCAAATATACCAACTTCTGAAAAATAGGAAGAGATTTAGCCTGCCTTACAGACAGGGGCAATGCGTTCCATAGCTGAAGGGCTTTTATAGTGAAAGAAACATGATAGTAAGAATTATTATGAGAGCAGTCAGGATGTTTTAATTGAAGTAAACGGGAAGAACGTAAAGAAACAGAATGTGTAGCGGTGACAAATGTAAACCTTTCTTTAAGGTAGATAGGAGTTGTTGGAATAAATAAGATTTTATAGAGGACAGCAAGGATATGAGAGTTGCGGCGAAGACGAATAGGTAACCATTTGAGCTTCTGGCGATATTCGGAGACATGGTCATATTTACGTAATCCGTATATGAACCTAATGCAGAAATTTTGAAGCCGCTCGAGCTTATCAAGTTGCTCTTCGGTTAAATCCAGGTAGCAAGCGTCTGCGTAATCTAAAATAGGGAAAAGAAGAGTTTGCACAAGTGCAGTTTTGGTAGTAATTGGTAGAAAATGTCGCAATCTTCTTAAAGAAGCCGCAGCACCAAACAGTTTGCGACTAACTTCAGTCAATTGATGGGCCCAAGAAAGTTGTCTGTCAAAGGTAATGCCTAAATTTTTCACTGACTCACTGAGTCTTATAGGGACACCATCAAACATGACCTGCGGAAGCCGGAACCAGTCAACCTTTGAAATCATACGGGAACTTCCAATAATAATAGCCTGTGTTTTACTTGGATTTATGGTAAGTCCGTATGATTTACTCCAGTCTCTGATCCGTTCCAGGTCACGGTTGGTTGTGTTTATAGCCTCATGCAGCTGCTCAAAAGGAGCTTGAGTGTAAATTTGCAAATCATCCGCATAGAGGTGATAAGAAGAAGTTAAGTATTGGGAAATGGAATTTATGAAAATTGCGAAAAGAAGAGGGGAAAGCACGCCGCCCTGAGGCACACCGGCTGACGTGTGACACCACTTAGAGAAAGAGTCATCAACACGTATACGCTGGCGACGACCAAACAGGTAGCTATGAAACCAATCAATGACCGTTGGAGATATGTTAAGTGAGCGAAGGATTCCCAACAAAATGTCGAAATCTACATTATTAAATGCATTGCTAAAGTCAAGAAGTGATAGCACAGTCAAATGACGATTGCCCATACCATCCCTGATATCATCTGTTATTTTAATAAGAGCTGTTACCGTACTATGGCCAGACCGAAAACCAGACTGGAAAGGATTAAGAAGGGAGTTTCGAGAAAGATAAGAGGAGAGCTGTTGGTGGACTAGTTTCTCTAAAACCTTAGATAGGAATGGGAGGATGGATATTGGACGGTATTCAGAAAAACTAGATGGATTAAGTTTTTTTGGAAGGGGAATAATTTGGGCTTCTTTCCACAACACTGGAAAACTAGCTGTCGATATGGAGTAGTTCAGAATATGTTGAATGATAGGTACGATTTCATCAAGTATTGGCAAAATCATCCTTCGACTGATACTATCACTGCCCACTGCATTAGAAGAGATCGACTGTATGCTCTTCTTAACATCACAAGCGGAAAATTGACTAAACTCAAAAAGGTCAGTATCAGGAGTATCAATGGTAGAAAGATGTTGTAAAGTAGCATTTTTTTCTGGTCCATCAAAACCAGCAGACGAAGAAAAGTGCTGATTCAGTAAATCAAAATTAATATCGCTAGGAATATTTTCTTGTCGAGATTTACCAACTCCCAAAGACCTAAGGAATTTCCAAACTTTAGAAGGATCTTCATTTTCTACAGAGTTGTGAATGAATCGGCGTTGTGCATCCCTACACGCTCTATTGCAGATGTTGCGCTGTTTGAGATATTTCACTTTATTCTCATCAGTCTGTTTACACTTAAGTTTAACTTTTGCAATTAGTTTTTTGTGCATAAGCGCGCGTATTTCATCGGTAAGCCAAGGTGCTGGGGCATGCTTCATTTTGACTAAGCGAATAGGTGCATGGACATCATATAATTTTGTCATGGTAGTATTAAATTCAATAATTTTGTCGTCAATGCAATCCGCATTTAATAAGTTAGACCAATCCAAGTTAGCAGCGTCCCTACGCAAATTATCAACGTTTATACTACCAAAACTGCGCTGTGGAAGAATTTTAGGTTTAGCCTTAGGTGGACGAACTTTATAAGATAGATAAATAAGATCATGATGGGAAATAGCATCAGCTGCACATTGTCCATGCTTATCAACATGTTGAAGAGAAGAAACAAGCATAATATCAAGAAGAGAAGGGGCAGAATTAGGAGGATTGTGAGTAGCACAGAGAGGCAAGATAGTAAAATTACATGCTAAGGCCAGTGACTGCAATTTGCGAGTTCTATGGTCACACTTCAAAAGACATGTGTTAAAATCACCCATCAGAATGGTGTGATCATAATTAGTGGCAATATCTTCCAAAATTTTTTCAAGAGATAGAAAATAGTTCACATTGCAATCGTGGGGATAATATACGCCAAGAAGAACTTTGGTGTGGTGCAAGGTAACTTCAACAAAAAGGTGCTCGCCGGCATCAGAGGGAGGCGGCTGCGCTGACATACTTACAATGGAATAAGGAATGTGCGAGCGAAGGTACATAGCAACACCGCCTGCTCTTTGACCGATGCGATCATTCCTTATAAGTGTGAAACCTGGCAACGACACGCAACTGGAAGAAAGAGCTGGTTTTAACCAAGACTCTGACACAAGAACAGCATGGACATTGGGATTAACAAAAGACGCTTGCATTTCTGTTATATGGGCCGCAATACTCTGGGCATTAATATGGAACACATTAAAGGTTTTAGAAAAATCAGAAACAAAAGAATTAATTGAGTCAGAGAGAGTTGGTATACTACAGAAACTGTCGGTACTGTCTGCGTTTGAAGAGTTGCACGATAAATATCCTGCAGAACTGCTTTCATCGTCATCGACGCGAAGCATTACAGTAGGTAGGTATGAAAAATTGTACAAATACTAATGAATTACTATCTAACTTAACGCAACCAATACAAAACTAAAATTAACTTATTTACCTGCCCATTGTAACCATACGAAAATAAAAATAAAAAACTAATTCATAATTAAGAAAAACAATCAAAAGGCACTAATCAATATAACAATGGACACATACATAATTTAAAACTGAACTAAAAAAGAAAAAAAAAATATTATGGCTAAATAAATTTACGTAACAAGCCTAAAAACAAAAAAGAAAATCATTGACATATAAAACTATACTTGACGGCTGACGTTCATTTGAATAACAATTAACATTGAAAATTTATTTTGTTTTGCTCTAAATAAAAAATATAACTAGAAATTTCATTACCTAGTTAATGTATGGGTTTCATACATATTTAGAAGCAGTCCAGTAATGAAAAAAACACTGACTAAGTTACTAGGAATAGAGCAACAACAACTCAGATAATCAACACCGACTATACTACGATGAGGTTACTTCTTCTTAGCAGCAGCGGCTTTTCTCACCCTCGAAGCAGCTCTGGCACCATCCTTAATCTTGACAGGTGTAGCCTTCGACTTCAGCTCAGCGGACTCGACGGGGCTCTCACTGGGCTGAGCGATCATTGTCAACTCCTCCATAGAAGTGACGCGATGGCGCGTACCCTCAGGATCAAGAACAAAAATGTTACCTTCTCTCGTCCAGCACTTAGTAATTCCGAAACGCTGTCTAAAAAATGTAGATAGTCTTAATCCTACGTAGAATACCTACTCTTTATAAGTACCTAAGTACCGTAGCAATAGAATCTGTTTACCTAGAATACAGCTCTACCTAGAATCTACTAATTAGCTCTAACTAGCTACCTAGATTACAACGAGTCGATATGTAACAATAAAACCTGCTAGGTATCTACCAAAATATTAGCTTCAGTAAGTTCTTCACGATTAGTAAGGTAGTTATAATGCATAAAAAAAAGTAGTATTTGTGGTGCTTTTTATCTGAAATACTGTATCAAGTACAATAACACGACCAATTGTTTTACAGAATAAAGTCTTATTACGAAAAATACTATTACAATCACGAAATAATTTATATAGAAAAACGTAGTAGTTTTAATTGTACCAATACTTACGACTCTATTTTTTATTATAAACAGTAATATCTAATTATAATACATTTAAGTTATACTTACTTTTTGTAGAACAACGTAGTAATCCCAAATGACACTTTGTTTATGAGAAGTTTCAAAAAGTGTTTGTAGATTTTTTTAAGCAATAGTGTCACATATCGTAATAATGCAGTGTTAGAGATAAATGCGCACTCAAAATCTGAATTATTTTGGAATATGACCAAATTCAAGAAAACCAACAGGGGGTTCACTTCAAAACACTAGTTGCAACTGGCGATACAACGCTATCTATAAAAAAATGCGGCCAAATTTGACCAAAAGGATATAGTCTTTTGGTGGTGCCACGCCGTGAAATGTTGTTATAAAAATACGATCTTAACTGGGTATACAAAACAGATCATTTTACGTTGAATGGCGTTGAAAAATGAATTTTGTAGTATTTGGTAATACTACGCTATTCTTCCAAAGCAGCGATATGTTCCGGCAGCGTCCTAAGGAGCCAATAATTCAGACCATAGTTCCACTTTTGGCCAGACTTAAATTTGTACAAAGTAAATTTAAATCTAAAATAATAATAATAAATAATAATAACAAATATTAGGACACTTTCACACACGGCTGGTTAGCCCCATACTGAACCATTTCTAGCTCGTATTATGGTTGCTAACACAGCTGATATACTACATATACATACATACATATTATATATAAATACATATTTAACACCCAGACCCACAGCCAACAAATTTAGTTGAGCACAAAGATGTTGACCGGGCCGGGAATCGAACCCGGAACCTTCTGATTAGCAGACCGGCATGGTAACCTTTACGCCAACGAGGTTGTCAACTCAATCTAACTCTTTTTCTTTTTCTAGTCGTACAGACGCCATATTTCGAACACGTCAAGGAAGCCTGGGCGCTAAGGAATCATCCCAACATGCTGTTCTTGTTCTATGAAGATCTTTCTAAGGTCTGTAAACAATATAACGACTCTGACGATTTAATCAAAAATATTTAACACTGTTTATATTTTTTACAATATAACTATGCAAAAAACATGTAAATCAAATACTTATTCTTGAAAAAAAGGCGCAAATGCTATAAATAGAAATTAATCAAAATCGTGATTATCCATATAATGCACTTGTAATATCTTTGTACTAGAGGATAGCGTGTACTGAATGTCGACTTTGCGTAATATTGTTACCACTGCCTGAGATAATATGTATTACGCATATCCACCAGGATCTCCCGGCATCCATCCGTCGAGTATCACAATTCCTGGGCAAAGAACTGAACCAGGAGCAGATGGAGCGGCTCTGTGGGCACCTGAGCATTGAGAGCTTCAAAAACAATATGTCCGTCAACTATGAAGACTTCAGGGAGATTGGTTTATTAGATGACAAGGAGACATTCATCCGAAAAGGTACATCTGCGTTTCAATCCTACTTTATCTATACAGGGCTTTAGTACGGCCAGACAAATATCTTTGGTCCGACGGCTTTTGGATTTTGTTTGTATCACAAATAAAAAATGTATTTTCCAATAATAAATTAAACATCATACTATTTATATATTATTATATAATATTTATTATTATTAGGCATACTATTTCAGTACGCAGATGACACAACAGTTGTTATCGCTGATGAATCTGTTAAAGAAATTGAACAGTGTGTAAAACATACCCTAATAGCATTGATTTAGTAGTTTTCGATAATTTGTAAAAGCTGCATGCTACAAAAACAAATATAATATGCTTTCGATGCTCTCGTCTCCTCCAAAAAGGCTAAGAGCTTACCAAAACGTGTCAAAAGACACAGACAAAACACAGACCTTTGAGGTAAGTAGAGCCCTATCTCAAAGCCCTGTAGTTTTATTGATCTAAAGGATCATATAGACATAACGAGTAAAAAGATGTCAAGAGGTATATGTCTACGTGCACTCTTTGATAATTTTATTCCACGGATTTCTACCAAGTACTGAAGATACATAAGCGCGGAAAGAGAATTACTCTATTAATCAAGAGATACGTGCAGAGAAAATTACCCACGCTGATCCAAATGGTATTGATGGATCGTTTATGGCTCGAGCAAAAAAGTTGCTGTTGATTTATTGTTTATTTCGGCTTTTAAACAACGACTATTCGGATATATTGGCCTTACGACTACTTTTACTAAGATTAACAGAGGGGACCTACAATTTAACGTGTCATCCGTAGCGTCCAGATGAAAATGCCATGCCAAATCAGATGAATTTATGATTCAATATTTCATTTCATTTCATCATTAATCATTTTCGAAATCAGTTAATAAACTACGAAGTTTTGATACTATTTGATGCTCTTCCTTATTTAAATTCGGTTAAAAAACAAGTATTGGAATTCAAATTCCTTATGAAATAAAATATGTAATTACTTATATTTACTTTTTTGTCCCCAGGCAAGTCCGGTGGTTGGCGACAGTACTTCGACACGGAGATGCAGCGCGAGGCGGAGCAGTGGATCGCACACAACCTGCGGGACACAGACCTGCGCTTCCCCACCATGCAGACATGATGAAATAAAATAAAATTATATTAATTGAATGTAAAATAAACCTGAATAATCAACAACGCATTATTATTTGTATGTTTGTCGAAAAGTACCAACAAGGACCACAAAAGTAATTGTGGTCCGCCAATCTCTTTTTCAATAAATAATTTGATCAAATACCTCTAAAACCTCTTTTTCAATTAGAAGCTTCTTTGAATGGAAATTGGTTTAACATTTTAGAAACATATACTACATTTCGAAACATTTTAATATCATTTCTCGTTCTCGAGAATTATGTGTAATTTTTTATTTTATTTACAAATCTTTAGTTTAGCCGCGATGAATATCTTCATAATATTCTTCTTCTTATTAGTATGAGCTATGCCGCTAAGTCTAAACTTTGTAAACTTATAAGAACATAAATATTTTTCATCGATTAGAATAATATAGACAATACGAAAATATGATCGCGGCTGAAAAAGCCGAAACTCGTAGATTTGATAACAAATCTTGTACTATTTTGTTTATGATATGATAAAGCTAGTTCTCCGAACAGTTCAATTCCTTATGTCACTGTGGTTACGGAAATTTATTAGCATAGCGAATACCGTAAAAGCGCGTTACACGCCTTTAACGTGTCTTGCCGTGGTACGATAGAGAAATGGCCTTACAGAATCAGGGCCCAGTACACCTTGAGAACATAATTCCGAGTTTAACGTTCCTACCGAAACTCTATTGCCTTCTATCTAAACAATTATTAGGCAATCATGTTCACAAAATCTTTATTGAATTTGGTTAACCGTATTTATAGCCCTTTTTAGGGTTCCGTACCTAAAAGGTAAAAAAGCCTTAGACCGCGGAGGCTTAGTAATATGGACCCCTATTTCTAAGCCTCCGCTGTCTGTATGTCAATCTATCAGTCTGTATGTCAGAAACCGTGGTTACTAGATAACTGAAACTTTCACAAGATACTGGTGCCGCTTTAACAATAAATAATATATATTTATATATTTAAGGGGGGGTGTGTCCATTCAATAAATGTATTTTTATATTATATCAAAAACGGTAGCCGGCACACGCTTAATTTTCTTACATAATATAAAAATGAATATCAACTCTTAAATTAAATTATAAATTTTAAATAAAAAAAAATATTTTTTTTTTATAAAAAATATATTATTTAAGGGGGAGGGGGCTACCAGACAACAGACATTTTTTTTTGCATTTCTTTACTCAGTCTTTATAACGACATTTGGTAGATATATTGTCAGAATATTTAATTATGTATTAACTTTCAATATAAATTAAAAAATATATATTTAAGTCTTGGTTTGGTTCAAAATTATGGGCTCTTCGCGAGTACATGCGGACAGGCGAAAGTTAATTTGACCACTAGATGCAGAGACAATTCGTTCGCTTCGCTCGCTCCTCCATAGATGCAACTGCCAGATTGATATCTTGTTGGAAAAGTAACACACGTAGTAGACAAACATCTCAATAAATTAAGTAGGATAAAACTTAAATAAAACCAAGAATGGCTAGTCAGAATGAAGCCTTGAAATTCAGAGAACTTACTCCGGAAGAAAGTGATATAATTGCTACTTTATATGATGGTTTGTACTGCATGTTATATAATACCTATCTTTCAATACATATTTCAGAAGTGCAAAGTGACGATACCTATTATAACAATTATTTTATTCTTATAAACAACTTTACCTCATTATTTTTTCTTTTTAGACTTTTTAATAATTTACAATTAACATAATACTCTTATAAAACATTAGTAACTTAAACTTAATCTAAAAAGTACAGGGGTAAAGGAAAAAGTGCCCAAAATGCTGGCAGCATTGCCTCGTTGGATGGCAATGCTTATTATTATATTTACCTCTTTATTCTTTTTATGTTTAGTTGATTCAATTAATTAAATTATTATTCACCTTAATATATTTGTGAGCTTTTAGTTTCCAGTAAGAATTTTGTCCGTGTCGGTCCAAAAGGCTATAATTTTGCAAAAGATTATGAGAAATATGCTGAAGGTATTTACAACATGGAGCTACGGAATGGAGACCTATTTGTGGCAACCTACCAAAGATCTGGTAAGAAACAGTTACAATTAATTTGTTTACTAATGACAATTATAATTACAAATACATGTACAAAATATTTTTATTTTCCTTATTGAATTGTGTATGTACAAGTAATTGCAGTGAGTTTATACGAATAAACAATGTGTGGTACGTTATAGAGACTACTGTGCCCCGCGCTAAATATCTTTCGATCCTATGCTGCGGGGCAACACTGTCATCCGCGTATAGCTTGTGCAGTAGCGAACTATACAAGTACATAAAAATTATATACAAATGACGTGATGATATAAAACCATTTAATATATATTTTTAACGAAATTGCATTGTTTTAGGAACAACGTGGGTGCAAGAATTGGTGTGGCTCGTCGCTAATAACTTAGATTATAAAACTGCAGCAGAAGTTTCACTAGTACAGAGATATAAATTTCTAGAGTAAGTTCAAAATCAAATTCAAAATATCTTTATTAGCATCACAAATATTGTAATACAAGAAATGTGCACCCTGTGCTTTTAATAAGTCATGGCTAAGACTACTTAAAATTAATTACTTAATACTATATTTAGATCTAGCTGCGTAGGAGACACCAACGGGACCCTTTTACTAGGATTCCGCTGCCCGTCTGTCGCCTGTATTTCACCGTGAAAACTACACAGTTTGACAAATTTCACAATTTTTTACAGAAAATGCATAGCAAGATATTTTTTGTTGCTGCAAAATAACTGTTAGTTGTCCAAACAGGCCTGTTCACGTACTAGGCCTGTTAGTGGTTTACATCTTAGGTGGCAAAGAGGCTAACGTCCTGTGTCATCTAAAGTGGTTACCGTTGGCTAATATATATAGCTCCAACTACTAAGTTGTATTTCGAAGTGAATCGTCAGTGCGTACTAACTCATCCCGGTGGGCGGTGTAGTTTCCTTGTTACGCAGGTTTATCATCGGTTTACCTCATTTTTAGGTTTACGTTTGTATTTTCTGAAGAAATGCTTAACGATCATTTAAAAAAGATTGCGGATCCTGAAAAAATTCGTCAATTGAGGGAGTTACTTGTTGTACCGGTCACTAAAACTCTGGCTACTCTACCGTCGCCGAGGTTTGTGAAGACGCATCTACCGATGTCATTGCTTCCACCTAAGATCTTGGACACGGCAAAGGTAAAGTGGAATATATAAAGTGTATAAGTAATATTACTACTGAATATAGTTAACTATTTCCTTTTCTATTCAGATATGACGGGGTATCGGCTTTTTTTAATCACGTAGAAACCCGACTAGTTACTCGTAGTATGGCCGTCTCTGTCCCAAAGAATCCGGAAAAAGAATCCAGTCATCAATTTCTCTTTTATAGAAGTAGCTAAACTAAATTTCACCCAATTTCAAATGTTTGGCACATTTAGTTGGATAAAATTTAGTTTCGAATGAATCTTGACAATAACTTTTGAAGGAGGAGCTATGTAAATCTGCCTCTACTTTAGCTTAGCAGCAGGAATTCCTTCCGGGCAGATGTTGTGTTCGGAAACAGCTACGGTCATGCTTTGTATCTTGCACGGTTTAAAGTGCCTGGCAATTTTGTTTCTGCAATTCAGTACGAGTGTTCTGATAGGCTTTTATGTTGCCGGCAAAGTTGTTAATATCTAGGTGTAAGTATAAGCAACTAGACAGCGATAGCCAGATGGTATGAAATTATAATTAGTATTGTATAACTAACTGCGCCACGTGATCTTACCCGCGTTAACCCGATATAAAAAAGTCCTATGCCTAATCCAGGGTCTAAGCTATCTTCAGACCAAATTTAATGAGATTCGGTTCAAACGTTTGAGAGCGGAGAAGTAACAAACATACACACACACACACAAACTTTCGCATTTATAATATATCTAGTAGGATATAAATCTACTAGATATATCGCTCGTTTGTATAAACAAAACTGGTTCTGATACACGTACGAGTATGTGTGTTCCATTGCGAGCTAGTTATAATGTTGCAGGTGGTGTACGTGGCCCGAGACCCTCGTGACGTCATAGTGTCGTGCTACCACCACGCCAAGCTGTTCACCATGTACAAGTTCAAAGCTACTTTCAAGCAGCTGTGGGACGCCTTTAGAAAGGATTTGTGTAAGCACCTGCTTGCTATTTTTACATGGCGGAAGAGCATTTTGTAGTACTCCCCTGGTTAACTACTATCTAACATCCATCTCCAAGTATCTGAGGGTGTGTTCTCGCAACCTTCTTGGAGCCAGTGATACCTGACTAGGCATGCTCTATCTTAGGCCTGAGTGTCGCTAACTCGTGAGGTGGTTGCGGTGCGCCACGTGCACTGCAAGGAGAGTCATCCCCTGAGGAGGAATCCCGCAGGCTAGCCGAGGTGGGCGGGTTTATGCGAGGAGCGGAACCTCATCCCGCCCTTTCCGGTCAGGAGGCCATTGTGAGGTTTTAGTCGGTAGTGATGCCCTGGTGGCATCGAGCCAGACGTATCTCACTTACATCCGTGTGGTGGGCATGCGTAAATGAATTTCCCCAACGTAAAAAAAAGGCATGCTCTAACTTAGACCAGAATGCCGTGTCAGCGCCCAAATGCAGTTCAAATGATCGATTTCGCGTAGCCACAAGATGACTCTTGTGGCTGTTATTTGACCTACGTCAAGCAATACATACTACAGCCTACATTACCAATGTAATAAATAGTAGAAAAGCTTCATATTTTTTTTCATTGCCTTATTTTCAGATACTGCAACGCCATATTTTGAGCACGTCAAAGAAGCCTGGGAGTTACGCCACCATCCTAACATGCTGTTTTTGTTCTACGAGGACTTGTCTAAGGTCAGTTGAGAAAATAACCAATTAAAATGATTAGCTAATTTACGTTGTAAACTTTTCACGTAAGGCATCTTTATATTTCCGCGTAGAAAAACGGTCATTCTTACATTACCTACTTAGTATTAAAAGTTGGAATTTCGAAAATTCGTAAAATTTGAATTACTTTTCAGGATCTCCCATAAAATAACAAGTCTGTTAACTTGGATGATTTGAGAGAGCTCGGATATATGGATCCCAAGGAAAACTTTATCAGAAAAGGTTAGTTTTAAAAAAGACAGGGAAGATAATTTCTATACTTACTAAAATTTCGACTCCCGACGCAGAAACGACGGGTTGATTTGTGTATGTAAGTTTGACGTCGCCTGTGTATGTGAGTGTTCATCAAGAGAGATTTTAGCTATATTTCATAAAAATACATCTAAAATAGCGGTCATCACTAAATGACATATATATTTTTACACAACTTCCAAATGTGTTTGATTAGTAAAATACACACATTATTATAATTTATTAAACTTGTATTTAATATTAATTAATTGATAAATAAAATAATTACATAAATAAAAACACACACACACAATAGAAAAAACCTTACAAATAGTAGACTAAATGTAAGTCAGTGACCGCGGGTAAGGTCCCTAAAATGCTGGCGGCATTACCTCGCTGGATCGCTAAGCTTATACGTTGGCCGAGGTAAGCGCCAGCTCTTGGGTCATTTGTTCTGTCCACCAGCCGTTTGGACAGATCAATAAATAATTTACGGGCGTTGGGGCCCCATAGCCCCAAAGTTTCAACCTCAAAAGGCGAAAATATGTAACCGTTGCTTAGGCATTCATAGAATAGAATAGAATATCATTTATTCGCCATAACGTATCCTAATTATAACAACTTATAGGTTTAATAAAAGGATACAATACGTTCTCGTCAATTTCACATTCATTCATTATTACATTAACAAGTTTCATTATTACATTAACATATTTCCGCCTTTTGAGGTTCTCACCGTGCGAGGCAACTGCGCCCGCCTCCCTGGAGGTGCGAGTTATTATTTCAAGCACTGGAGTAAAATTCATAAAACAAATATGTTGTAACATGAAATGAAATTCGTCCCCAGGCAAGTCCGGTGGTTGGCGACAATACTTCGACGTGGAGATGCAGCGCGAGGCGGAGCAGTGGATCGCACACAACCTGCGGGACACAGACCTGCGCTTCCCCACCATGCAGTCATAACTTGTTTATATTAATCGTGTAGTTTGTAAACAAATATACTCGTATATGAATCACTTTGCTAATAAACGTATACTATTTATTATTAAAGAAGATGCCTAGATTAAACTTGCACTACGCCACACAAAGCTAGATTTGATAACAGATATAGATACTTCATATGATAAAACAGCACTATCCGAACAGTACACCTTGTGAACAAATTTTAATTCAAGATAAGACATACCAATAAAATTATCATATAATAAATTATTCATTAAATCTTTTTAGAATATTACATAACATATGCCTTTTCTTTTGTAGGAACCACTCTCCTAATCTAAAACTGTCCACAACGAAACCCATTAAATAATAGCTGCAGAGGAACCAAATTACGTCAAGATTCATTGTTAAGTTGTTTATAAATTCCTTTCCATCCAAAGGTTGCCTGGAAGAGATCGCTTTAAGCGATAGCGGCACACTAATTTTAAGTAAAGCTTATATTATTGTGTTGTTGTATCGTTATTTTGAAATATCGTGTCCAATAAAGAATTTTCCATCTAACCTATTGACTCAGGCGTTACTTTGCAGAAATCCAATGTAAATAGAAGACAAAATTAAATATTTAGTGTACTTCCGCTGTGAAATTCCAATTCTGTCAAATTCAAAATTATTTGGTGTACTTCACAGCGGAAGTACACTAAATATTTAATTTTGTCTTAATTTTTTTATCTATCTGATATCTACCTATTTAAAATACGTACGAGTATGTTTTAGCACTTGAATGGAGATACAAGTACCAAAACATACGGACTGACAAAAGCCAATACAGTCAGTTGATGGAGATACAGTTCGCTTGCTTCATTCGCTCTGTCAAGTACAGAATGATAACTGATAAAAAACTACTACTGCAACTACTATATATATTCTAATGCAATTTCCAATTTGTTATTTTTATTGTTATTGCAATTGTCTTCGAAAAGCGATACATTTCACACGAGTACATCTCAATATAACTTATAAAAAAAAAAAGATTGTAAAGTTGGAAAGGGAATTTAAAAATAAATATAAAATGACAGATCAGAAGGAAGCTTTAACATCCAGAGAGCTTACTCCGGAAGAAAGAGAAATAATTGATACTTTATATGATGGCAAGTACTATTATAATTTTTATTTTAAGAGGCCTTTCGCTCTAGTTCTTTCCTTCCCAGGTGCAAGGTAATCGGTACTAAAGGAGGCGATTCTTGGCATAACTTTGTCTTCGACCCTGAATTGACATTGAGAATATGGCTCAAGTAGCAGCTAAAAAGCTGGGTATCCTCTCAAAGGTGCGAAAGTACTTCACGCAGGAACAGCTTATATTATACCAGGCACAAGTTCGACCATGCGTGGAGTACCTACTGTTCGCACTTTTGGATCAGTACCAGCTTCAGGCGTTGGAGACAATTGAACGGCGTGCTAAGAGGCTTAATATGCAAGAGGCGTATACTAAATGAAACTAGCATTAAAATTTTGATATGAAATGTAAGGAGAAGCAGATTTTTTATAATTTTCGTTAATTGCTAGTACGCCTGTATTTAATAAACAACATTATTATTAATCGTGATTTTAGTTTCCGGCCGGGTTTTTGTCCGTTTCGGTCCGAAGGGCTACACGTTTGTGAAAGAATATGAGAAATATGCTGATGATATTTATAACATGGAGTTACTGAACGGAGACGTTTTTGTGGCCAGCTACCAAAGATCGGGTAAGAAATAAAAAATCTTATTATTGGATTCGATTTATTAACTTATTTCGCTGATCTGTTAGTTTTACAGTATCCAAAAATGTCACTTTACAGTGTTACTGATAACTTACACTAAACCTTTTGAGGAAGGCATTAGTTTATACTGTTATCTATCATAAATACAATAGAATGTGAGGATATAAAATATGTATGTTGGTTAGGATAAAAATAATGTCTAGCATTACCATTGCGGTGCGGTGCGCAGTTAGTTAAATATATTTTTTTAGCAAAATTGCATTGTTTTAGGAACAACTTGGACGCAGGAGTTAGTGTGGCTTGTTGCCAACAACTTGGATTATAACACAGCCCAAAAAGTTTCCCTAGAACGCAGATATCAGTTTCTTGAGTAAGTTGCTTAGGAAAAGCTAAAAGTGCGAGTGGGGTACGGTTGATAAACGTAAAAACGTAAAGGTTCGATCCCGGCCTGCCAATGACTTTTTTCAAGCTATGTGTGGATTAGCACTCGCTTTACGGTGAAGGAGAAATCGACATGATTGAGGACCACAAAATACGAAATATTTCTTCCGGCATACTTGCCCAGAAGAAGTCGAATGAATAAATTCTGTACGTGACGGAGTCACGGCCCTCAGTAATGAGGAGTACGTCTAAGAAGGGGAAGGAGTGTTAAGATAATTATGTATTTATTTTCCTTACACACCTAAGTGTACCCATGAACACAAAGTCATATTTATCTTTTTAAGGTTGGCAAGTATGTTTACTGAAGAAATGTTTAACGAACATTTAAAAAACATCGCGGAGCCAGATAAAATTCGCCAAAAGAGAGCGTTACGTCATGCGCCGTCCACTAAAACTCTGACACTCTCACAGAGGTTTATGAAGACGCATCTACCATTATCATTGCTTCCACCTAAGCTCTTGGACACGGCAAAGGTAACTTAGAATCTTAAATTGATTTAAGTACAGGAACTGAATCAGGTATAATAAATAGGTACAAAGAGGTAGCTACTTAGTAAGCGCATCGGCTTTTTAAAGTCCTATACGAGTCTTTATAGTTTCGCTCTGCCCTCTTCGTCCTTTCAACGACCCGGTATGTAGCTATGAACATAAATGCATGTTATTTGTGTTTTATATATATATGTATTGCGTACTTATACATAGATATTATATTTGGCATTATAATATAAAGTTAAGTTGGCTTAAGCTATTTATTTATTTAATACTTATACAGCTAAATGGCGCAATAAGATACTCGTAGTGCAATGAAATGACAATATGTTATTGAACTATATTACTAGCGTAGAAATAGATATACCTCAGTACAATTTGTGATGGAATCCGTATACGGAACTTTCATACGAGCAAGTCCTGACAAGGTTTGGCCACAAATTTTCAGATACCTGTTACACTCGTTTAGATAAATATATCTAAGATCCAGCGCCTTATATTAGCTAAAACATAGCTGTTTTGTTGCAGGTGGTGTACGTGGCCCGAGACCCTCGTGACGTCATAGTGTCGTGCTACCACCAAGCCAAGCTTTTCACCATACATAAATTCAAAGCTACGTTCAAGCAACTCTGGGACGCCTTTAGAAAGGACTTGTGTGAGCACCTGCTTAGTATATTTTAAACAAGCCGCGCCCCGCGGTGTTAGCCACGTTAATCCAGGACAAACAGTATCCTATGTGTTAATCCAAAGTCTAACCTATCTTCATCACAATCATAACAAACACCATCATCATCATAAACCTCATCAAATCAGTCCGGCCGTTGGATCGTGAAGGAGTAACATAGATTTTTAAGTTATTTGCGAATCCCATAGGAATCACGATTTTTTTAGGGATAAAAAGTAACCTATGTAATAATCCAGTGTCGAACCTATCTTCTCACCAAAATTCATCAAAACCGATTCAGCCGTTTGAGCGTGAAAAGTTACAAACATATACAAAACTGCGCAAGCAATATGTTTGGTCTAACAATGTCTCTGACAACCATGGTCAGAGGAAGTATAGACAGAACAACAAAAAAAAGTAACAAAAATACACACTAACACACAAACTTTCGCATTTTATAATATTAGTAGGATGGCGAAAGATCATCTTCCAGTGCACGCCTGCCAACTCCCAAGTTGTCAATCTATCGCCCACGCATATTGTCCACGTGCGGGAGCATAATTACTTTTTATTTCTGTTTTGGTATAAGCTAAGTATTGATATATTTTCTGTGATCTCTCGCGTTGACACTATCAGAAGTATAATTTCATTAATCCCTTATCATCATCAATAGACGCTTTATTCAGTTAAACCTTTGTTATTGGATACTGCAACCATGGTGTCAATCACGATACGTAAATTTCTTATCGGATATATGTTATCTATGAGTACTAAGTACATCTAGAGGTTAAGTACTTTATGTATTTCGTCTCACAAACAACAAGATTACGTATCAAAAATCTGTATTATTATATGTATGTACATAAAATGGACTACGAGACACATACGACACTCATCATACTTCTTATTTTCTATTATTAAGTTTTCTTTGTTTTTTTTTTTCAGACTCTGTAACGCCATACTTCGAGCACGTGAAAGAAGCTTGGGAATTACGGAACCATCCCAACATGCTCTTTTTGTTTTATGAAGACTTGTCTAAGGTCTGGATATAAACGTTTCGTTATTATTGAGTTCCTTGATAGTATGCTTATGTCCGCTGTCCACTGCGAGTGGAAAATCAGCGAGCCGAGTTGAATAGTCAGATAATTCCGCTAAGGAAGAGTTTTAAAATAGATTTTACCTTCTACTGCCAGCGGCTCTGTGCGTGGGTTGCAAACTTTTTTGGACCCTGACCCTGACACAGAGGATATCTACATTTTAACTAGCTCGTCCGCTTTGCTTACTTGTTAACGAACTTCTACGAAATTTTGCATTGCAAGTTTGAACCTCTTTTGTAATTCTTTCGCTCCGTTAGGTCCGCCCATCGCCAATGGAAAGAATTGTATAAAATTTGTCGTTGCGAGTCCCTCTCGCATTGGGTTGTGACATTGACTTAGTTTAGGGCAAGTAAAATCAAATTTTATAACAGATTTTTTAACTTTTTTACTTTAACTTATACACATACAACTTCAAAAGGTAACATAGTTTGCGGTTTCTAGGTATTAGGGTCGATTTCTTGGTATACGAGTGTAGTCTGTCATATCAGGATAATTCCCGGTAATGCTTGCCATTATATTTCTAAAGAAACTACTTGAAACTGTGAAAATTGATTTTATAAAATCGAATGTACACACAATTAAATAAATAGAAAAACTATAAAATTCTTTAAACCAACTTTTTTATAATCAATAAAACGGCGAAACAAAAGGTTTAATTTCTGTCTGGGCACAAATACCTTATTGGCGTCATAGTCTTTCTGAAGTTTCCTGTACACCTTTTCTAATTAAAAATCGAACATAAACAAATATTTGAAAATTCTATTTATTTTTTCAGGATCTACCACAATCTATTCGTCGAGTAACAGAGTTTCTGGGCAAGGACATAAATCAGGATCAAATAAATAAACTTTGCGATCACCTCAGTATAGAGAATTTTAAAAATAACAAATCTGTTAACTTGGAAGACTTGAGGGAACTCGGTTATCTGGATCCGAAGGAAAACTTTATCAGAAAAGGTTGGTTATTAAAAAGGAAATTGCAATAATTACTTAAAATTTGAGTACCTATTTTGATGGATAAACTCGACGGACCTTGTTAAAGTCATTGACATTCCTTCATCTAAGGTTTAAGTACTTTCAAATAAACGAACGTCAAACGAAAAGGTCCCGAACATCTTAATATTTAAACTAGATTGTTATGTTAAATGTCAATAAACTACTTACTATGCCAAAAATTACAACAAAAAAAAAAGATTGTTATGAGTCATATATTTTTTTGGTATATTAGTAGGTTAATTGAGCTACTATACGTACTCATATATAATTCATGTTCGACCTAGACATTATAACTGCTCATAATGTTTACTGATCTAACTTGATATACTACTTAATACAGTAACTTTCATATGAAAAAAAAAATATTTCGTCCCCAGGCAAGTCCGGTGGTTGGCGACAGTACTTCGACGTGGAGATGCAGCGCGAGGCGGAGCAGTGGATCGCACACAACCTGCGGGACACAGACCTGCGCTTCCCCACCATGCAGTCATAGCTTTTGTTTATATTAATCGTGTAGTTTGTAAACAAATATATATGAATCACTTTGCTAATAACTGTATACTATTAAAAGCTATATTATTATTATAATTATACTATTAATTATTGATTTGGTAACACTACATCAAAAATATTTAAATATTAAGTTTATTTAATACTTTTCTTAATATTATAACTAAACCATAAAAATAAAAAAAGCCTAATCTTATCATCCGATTGCAAATTATTTATTATTAATTTTGTAAAACTACGAGTACATCAAAAATATTTAACGCCAACAAAAACACAGATATTATAACTTCTTCTTCTTAGTAATTTCTTCTTCTTAACAACTAAGCCATTCTTCAATAATTAATTCATTAAATAATTCTTCTTCTTAATAACTAAACCATAAAAATATAAAAAGCCTAATCTAATCATCCGTTTGTAGAGGAGAAAGTGCCCAAAAAAAACCGCATTGCCTCTGCGGCTTGTCAATTTTTTTTAGTACTCGTACGTAGACATTTATACTAATAACGCATTTTTGTAAATTTCTAACTATAAGATTAAATTTATTTGTTTTTAAATTGCTTGCAATGAAATTCGGTATGTGTGTCATTTATCAAGAAATAATCAAAAATACTATCACTAAAATTGGCCAGTGATGCATTGAGGGTGATGAAATTGAGGTTGAAAGGTCTATTAATTTAAAACCAGTACCTACTTACATTAAATTAATTGTTTTCTGGACTCAGATTTTTTACTAAATTATTAACTGTAATTGTGACAACAATGTTCATATATTAGTTACCTCGTTGGCGTAATGGTTACCATGCCGGACTGCCAATCAGAAGGTTCCGGGTTCGATTCCCGGCACGGACAACATCTTTGTGCTGAACTGAATTTGTTGGCTGACGGTCTGGGTGTTAAATATGTATCTATATAAAGTATTAAATATTTATGTATGTATGTATATCAGTTGTGTTAGCAACCATAATACAAACTAGAAATGGATCAGTATGGGGTTTACCAGCCGTCTGTGAAATGTGTCCTAATATTTATTTTATTTATTTATTTTTATTGCATTTTACCTAAATCTTTGTAGGTTTGAGGTGCCTGGATTATACTACGTCAAACGAAGCTAGATTTGATAACACATATAGATACTGCATTTGATAAAGCTAGTAGCTATCCGTACAGTAGACCCGGAGAACAGAATTTCTTGTTTTTCGTTCGTAGACTATCTGAACTTTTACTTATCAATATAATTTATATTCATAAAATATTTTTAGCTTATTACACACAGTAAACAGTGCTACCGCAAACGTTCTTCCTTTTGTAGGAGCCACAGATGACAAAAAAAAACCATTGAATAGCAGGTACCATTCAATGGGTTTTTTAAAACCTGTTGTTTTTTTTTGAGGACTTGGCTGACCTTTGTTTTTTTTAGTACTTGGTACAGAGGTACCAAGTTTCGAAAAGATGAGTTCAAAATTACGTACTCCGCATGAATATTAAAACATACGGACAGACGAAAGCAAATACAGCCAGTTGATAAAGAGGCGGTTCGCTTGCTTCGCTCGCTCAGTCAAAAGATAAGTGATGCGATTGCCAAATTATTATTTTGATTGTTGTTGCTCGTGAAAAAGCGATACAGTATACAAGAATATTAAAACAATTACTAAAAAGTGTACAAAGTTGAAGTAAAATAAAAATAGGGAGATGGCAGATCAGAAGGTAGCACTGCAATCTAAAGAACTTACTCCGGAGGAAAGAGAAATCATTGCTACTTTATATGATGGTAAGTACTTATATTTTTTTGAACTTATAACCCTGACTATAGGACAAAACCTTTTGAACACTTTTCAAAATTTGTAATTATGAGTGTGTAGCCTTACCACTAGGTACCCTTATCGAAATGTGACTATATCAAACGTTTAATGCAGAAGTGTAAATAAACAAGGTACTTGTGTACGTTTCTAGTAAAAACGCAAAACCTTTTTAGAGCAGCTTCAGCACCTATAGATACTCATACAGATACATAGGTAAACAACTTTTGTTCTACTACTATTTCGCGAAATATTATTCAGTTTTTTCGTACAAAAAATACAATACAAAATAACGAAGCAAATTTTCATAAACTTAGCTAATTAGTAGAATGCGACTTTGTAATTTGTGTCACTTTTAGTTTCCAGCCCTAATTTTGTCCGTTTCGGTCCGAAGGGCTACACGTTTATGAAAGAATATGAGAAATATGCTGATGATATTTATAACATGGAGTTACGGAACGGAGACGTTTTTGTGGCAAGCTACCAAAGATCTGGTAAGAAATTAAATAAACTAATAAATATTATAATAAAAATTATAAGCCGATCTGTTAGTAACAGTCAGTAAACTATTATTTTTTAACGTAAAATTGCGTTGTTTAAGGAACAACATGGACCCAGGAGTTGGTGTGGCTTGTCGCTAATAACTTAGATTATAAAACTGCTGAAGAAGTTCCTCTTACACAGAGATATCAGTTTCTTGAGTAAGTTGCTTAGGAGAGGTCAATAACATTATAAAGGTGATGACAAAATCTTGAACTTACAGTTCTATCTTTATAAACCTTAAATAGTTAAAGTTATTGAAAGGATACCTAGTATAAAGCCCTAAGATTATTTATACCAATTTTGGTACCATAATCAGATAAAGGTTAAAGTCATTGAAAGAATACCTATTATAGAACCCTAACAATATATATAAAAATTTTGGTACCCTAATCAGATAAGGGTTAAAGTCATTGAAAGGATACTTAGTATAAAGCCCTAAGAATATTAATACCAATTTTAGTACCATAATCAGATAGAGGTTAAATTTATAGAAAGAATACCTAGGATAAAGCCCTAAGATTATTTTTACCAATTTTGGTACCATAATCAGATAAAAAACTTATACGCACCAAAAAATCTGATGAACTTATACAGTTACTCTTAAAAACACATAATAACGCACCTATTGGTACATCGTATGCTTACTTTAACTTTAGTAATACCTTTAATTAATATTAAATTACAATATTTTCTAGATTGGCAAGTACATTCTCTGAAGAAATGTATAACGATCATTTACAAAAGATAGGGGATCCGGATAAAGATCGTCAAATTATGGAGTTCTTACTCACTCCGGCCACTAAAATTCTGGCTACTCTACCGTCGCCGAGGTTTGTGAAGACGCATCTACCAATGTCATTGCTTCCACCTAAGATCTTGGACACGGCAAAGGTAATTTGGCTTAAATAACTGAATCCAAACAAACATATATACGTAAGGTTGTATTTATTGAAGCTTACGGACAGTGCAGTGACTTTTTAGGTCCTGTAGGAACTTCTATATTTCGCTCTGGCCCTCTCCGTCCGTCCGTTCACCCTGTTCTCTATAAATCAATTAAATTTCTCATTTTAAATTTATTAACGAACGAAATGAGATCATTACTTTCAATTTATGGAGCGAGGTCGCGGCGTCGACGTTTACCACCATCTTAGCAAAGGAAATCCCTCCCAACAGATGTCGTTTCCGGGGAAAATAATTGTCCAACGGTCGTGTATGTAGCTTGAACCAGTCTAAAATTGCGCGTAGCAATTTTGTTTGTGCGAAAGAATAAGCCTTATGATTGGCCTTAGAGGTAAAACCCGTTGTCATCGAATTTGCTAATTTATATCAACTATATGGTGCTATACGGATGATACAGTAAAAATACATATATAATAGAATTTGTACAGGAAACTCTTGTATTGACAGGCCCTTCAGCCACTTATCCAAACTAATAAAAAAACTCCTGTCCTATCCTCGACATTAGATTCCATGTATTATTCTATGACGAGCTAGTTATAATGTTGCAGGTGGTGTACGTGGCCCGAGACCCTCGTGACGTCATAGTGTCGTGCTACCACCACGCCAAGCTGTTCACCATGTACAAGTTCAAAGCTACTTTCAAGCAGCTGTGGGACGCCTTTAGAAAGGATTTGTGTAAGCATGGAGTTATTTTTTGGTGTCATTTACTAGTGTTTGTGTGTTCCCGCAGACACCTTGAGAGTCAGTAATTCCAGCCGTTGCACGCACCTCTTTCGGTAAGAAAGTCCCTGACTTGTATGATTAGGTACTGCTGGTCAAAAGCCTGGCAGTAAATAAAAAAAATCTACTATAAGCAGCTTGCTATTTTACGTTCCTACTACTAGGCATCAGGGTCTTCTATCGTAAAGACAAAGCGATAAGCCATAACCACCACGCTAGCCACGTTGGGGAGCATACCTAATTACTTTTTATTTCTGTTTCGGTATAAGCTAAGTGGATGAGCCCTGGCATTGACACATTTCTTATTATTTAAAGTAATTACTTATCATCATCTTTCGTCGCTATAATCAGTTAATCCTTTGTTATTGCAACAATTTTTTTTTTAAACTGTAAATCACTGATACCAATTGCGATAGGTTTATTTATCTGCGATACGCTATCTATCAGTACTAGGTATATCTAAAGGTTAAGTAGTTTATCTCACAAACATCAGATAATCAGATTACTGATCTAGAACACAAAGAAACTAAATGTAAACAACAACGTAAAACCTTTTAAAGGGGCTTTAGTAACTCTAGATAAACAACTTTTGCTCTACAACTTTAGGAAAACAAATTCGCTTCTTCATACATATTGCCGCGCGGCGGCGACCTTTTTTTATGGAACAGTAAATTTTTATTTCGTAAATTGGAGCGACGATGGTCTGCCTCCATTTAGCAAAGGGATATCCCCCGGACAGATGTTGTGTCCGGGGACGGCCGTCCAACGGTCATGCATTGTAGCATGGACCAGTCGTACGCGCGTTGAAAATACCATCTGCGTGATTCAGGATAAGCGCTCTGATTGGTAGAGGGCGATGAAGTGACGTACAAAACGTAGTTTTGCTTTAGTTACTAGTAACCGTGTATTTATTCAGCATAATAATATTATTATAAACTATTCCTCTATGTAAGGACAGAATATCTCAAAATGGAAGCCGAAAATATGAAATGACAATGACATTTCCTTGCGAAAGAACTGCAGTGTACTAACGTTCCGCAGATGTTTCGCTACCGTAATTATTTCGCAAAGACTCGCAGCCGCATGCGAATGCGTAAACTACAGTGTGTACTAAAGGCGTAAAGACTAAAAGCGTGAATGCGCACGCAATGTTAGAGATGGCACTACAGAAGATATCGATATCTTGGATTTCGGATATAGCATTAAGATTAGTTATAACTTAACGGCCCCTACCTTCGTGTTTTAGCATATTCTGTACGAGAAGAAGTGAAACTGAACAACTTGTGCCTTTGAACATTCAAACATACCTTATACCCATACATATTTATGTACCTTATTTGCATATACAAGACACATCATAATCACACTCACCATAATTCTACTTATTTATTTTTCTTTGGCTTATTTTCAGACTCTATAACGCCATACTTCGAGCACGTGAAAGAAGCTTGGGAATTGCGGAACCATCCCAACATGCTCTTTTTGTTTTATGAAGACTTGTCTAAGGTCTGTAAAAAACCGTTTCATTATTCATCGAGATACTGAATACTATGCCCATACCCGCTGCGAGCGGGAAATGTGGGGGAAAGAGTTGCTATGCTTCCACTAAGAACTAACTAACTAAAACCCAGTTAGGGTTGGCGCGCCGAATCGGATCCTGGCCTCCGATACTAAGAGACGCCATTGTTCTCGGTCCTGTGCCTTCTCCTCCACTAAGAAAGAGTTAAAATAGGTTTAAAGATTTTCACACATTTTTTTAGGCCTGGCCAGGCCAGGGCCATGCCCTGTTGTGCTACATATCAGTATCAGTAATTAGCGGTAATGCTCGCCTTTTTTAAATCTGAAGAAACCACTTGAAGCTGTCAAATTCTATTCATATTAGTAGATCTATGATGGTGTAGCATCTATACTAATATAATAAAGAAGAAAAAATTGTTTGTTTGTTTTATTATAAATTCATAATCTTTGCAAATGTCATAAAAACACACACGCTCTCAATCTCCCTTTAACAAAATTCTAAAATTCATTTGATTTTTTCAGGATCTCCCACAATCTATTCGTCGAGTAACTGAGTTTCTTGGCAAGGACTTAAACAAGGATGAAATAAATAAACTTTGCGACCACCTTAGTTTAGACAACTTTAAAAATAACAAGTCTGTTAACTTGGATGATTTGAGAGAGCTCGGCTTTATGGATGCCAAGGAAAACTTTATCAGAAAGGGTCAGTAAAAAAAAAAAAACATTGATTGATTTGATTATTTTAGTAGTTAGTGAACTAATTTCGATAGACTTTCTGAGAAAACGTTATGTCGTAGAAAGAGAAGCGCTTCGTGTATCTTGATGGCAATTGTTTGTGTTAAATCGAAAAAGGTAATAAATTTTTCTTGAAGGTTATTGTTATCGAAATTTCCCCAGGCAAGTCCGGTGGTTGGCGACAGTACTTCGACGTGGAGATGCAGCGCGAGGCGGAGCAGTGGATCGCACACAACCTGCGGGACACAGACCTGCGCTTCCCCACCATGCAGTCATAACTTGTTTATATTAATCGTGTAGTTTGTAAATAAATGTAATATTTATTAATTTGTTAAACTTATCTTACCTAAAATCATAGACTAATAAATATAATAGACGCTCAAGCACTTGTAGAAAATTGTACCTACTAAGTGTATACACGTCATATCATACACGTCACGTCATATCATTTTATACACGTAGCTCCATCTATCGGATTTTCCTGAAACTACTCGAGTTTCGCAATTTATTGTCGTCATAATTATTATGACTATGTACTGCATCGTGTAGCGAAATTTGGTGGCAGCTAGGCTGCACGCTTGATTTGCAGCGCCATCTAAATTTGTATGGGAATCAGCAATCTTCTCTAGTATTCTGACCCCTACTTAAAACTTAGTTTAAATCTATATAATTTACAAGTTTGTTACCTCAGGTCGAATCCTTGATAAAATTGATGATGCCATACATATTATTCTGCCACATCACTAATCTTTGACCATTGCGCAAGAAGTACAGACGCTATAATTGAGATGGCGTTGCAATCAATAGCATACGTATGAATGGCAAATTCTCAAACTCATCGGCCAATCTTAGCCCCTTTTCACATATAAATTTTACTATGAAGGACACAGCTACACAATACGAGATTAATAATCTCAGTGTGAGAGCTGTCGGTCACCACAAAGCTATAGTAGAAATAGTAATATGTAAACTAGTTTGTAAGTCTTGTAACTGGATCAATATTATTAATATTATTAATAATATTATTTTTATTATGTATGTGTAAACTAGATATTTTTAAATTAATGTACTGTGTATCGTTTACTTACTGGTTGGTTGGCCATCGTCATTCAGCGATTAACCTAATCATAATGATTATTGGACATATTATGATAGTAAATGACATGATTATATTTAATGCAATACTTTATTAATGCACAGGTAGGTATGTAAATAAATAAAATATAGATAATGATTTATTATTTGTGTATTTCTTTTAGCTAAAACATTATTCATTTAAAAAGGATTTTTATTTAAAATAAAAATTAAGCATTTAAAAATGCCAGTAACCAAGATATAATACGAGAAAAAAAAAGCCATTGATAGGATTTATGTCAGGCACTTTAATTTAATAAATGAAGAAATCTAAACTATGGAACACATATTATTAAAACCAGTACATCTTCTAGCGAAAGATAGTTGTCAGGCTACTGTTTCATGCTAGGAAAGCAAATGTCTGTGCCTCGAAGATTCTCTGCGATCCACTCGTCTGCCTCGCGTTGCATCTCCGCATCAAAATAATCACGCCAACCACCAACCACTCCTGAAAAGCAAAGAAGAATGTTTCAAGTTCCAGAATATTTCATAAATTGTGTATTTTGAATAAGCAGACGAGTTTCTGTATGCATTTTAAGTACCTACTTTAATTATATTATACGAGTACGCGCTAATCGCGTGACAAACTTATAATAAGATAAAAAAATACGATAAATGCTCAAAAATACAACGATTATAATCTGCTATTTAAATAACAAAATATATTCTTAAAGTTTTACAAGTATCGAGAATTAGAAACAATGACATTGCCATACTATTTCTATGATTAGAAAGCTGTTTTAGAAAGGCAAAAAAAACATCGGTACCTTTTCTGACAAACCCTTCCTCCTCATGATTTTTCACTAATCCGAGATCCTTCCAAGCGTCCACGTTGACAGACTTGTTCTTCCTGAAATTGTCAAATCTAAGATGTTCGCAGAGCTTGGCCACTTGCTCCTCACTGAAGTCTTTGTTAAAGAAAGACGCCACTTGACGCACTGCTGATGGTAAATCCTGGACAAATTAACATATGTGTTAGTCTTCTTTGTTCGTCAGAGAAACTAAAAGACATATATCAAAAAGTGTAAAATAAATAATAAATAAAAACCTTAGATAAATCCTCGTAGAATAAAAATAACAAATTGGGATGATGTCTCATTTTCCAAGCTTCTTTTACGTGCTCGAAGAATGGCGCCCAGTAACCTGCAAAAAGTGATTAACTAGTTCGATATGCTATTTTAAATGTTAGTGTTTACATCTGTATTTTAGAATAACTTACAAATATTTTGTTTGAAATAATTCCAATACGTCTTGAAGTCACCGATATAGCCATGCGGCCTGAAGAGGCAGGCCAAGTGATAGAAGGAGACTACCGCATCCCGCGGGTCTCGCGCCACGTATACCACCTTGGCAGTGTCGAGAAGCTTCGCCGGCAGTAGGGACAGCGCGAGATGTGTTTTGATAAAACGTTGCGAAGTAATAGCCTTCGCTACATCAGTGCCTGACTGCGTCGCCTTCTCAAGGAGTTTAAGCTTTTCTTCCGAATCGCCGATTTCTGATTTAAACTTTTCTTTCATT
Source organism: Mellilla xanthometata (assembly GCA_035578125.1). Classification (NCBI taxonomy): domain Eukaryota; kingdom Metazoa; phylum Arthropoda; class Insecta; order Lepidoptera; family Geometridae; genus Mellilla; species Mellilla xanthometata. The sequence continues at coordinate 12,023,170 of JAPUBQ010000006.1, forward strand.
ATGGGATGTATAAATGCTGAATATCTAAAACGAAGAGCGGCGATGATGATTATCAGGTTAAATGTTTAATGTATTTGGCCGACATATTAAAAATTACATTAAAAAAAATACGTTATTTAAACCTAAGATATATCGTTTCCCACTATGAATGAATCCCACTAATATTATAAAGTGCAATGCATAACTATCGTAAAGCTCAAATGTTTACAGCGGCATTATCGCTATAAGGACCATTATTTCATTATTAACTAGTCTAGTCTCTTTCAACTAGTCATACCTAGCTAGACTATTGAAACCCCACAGTATCAAGGTCGATACGAAACTATTGGAAAGATATTAAATTAATTATATCAATATATCCTACAGCCCGTGAGTTTGAAGCCCGCCCAAAGTACTAGATTCCGGCAAATAACATCGTGAGGAAACCATAATTTGGTGGTAGAGTATTTTCTACATCTCTTCTGGTTAGCACTCAAGATAAAAATATACCGCCATGTAAACTACCGGTATTATCCGGCAGCCTTCGTGAGAGCTTAAAATTCCAGATACATCTTGGGAACTCTCATTCTAGAGTCTGGTCAAAGGCCTAGCTGTTTACGGTAAAAAAAAACTTACTCAATGAAGCAATATCTCTCTATTAGAGGCACTGCATCGGACTTCTTGTAATCCAAATCATTTTCTACCATCCACACTAACTCTTGCGTCCACGTGGTACCTGAAACCGGCGAATACTTCAGATACTCAAATACCAAAGTGCGAGCGATTGATCTCAGTCTCGTGACGCCTCGTCGAGACAAAACGAGCGTGCCTTTAGACATTAGGCATCAGTAATGTACCCGTTAAGAAAAACCATCATTGCGCTGGTTAATGTATGTTTTTTTTAGTATTTGCACGAAACAAACGGTCACACTTACTTAAAAAACGTTGGATATACGTCCAACAGATATTAGATATATTCATCAACCATTAATTAATTAATTAGTCAATCGTACAATGTCATAATAATATAATTAATCGTACAATGTCATAATAATAAAACACATTTACAAATAATTCATGTCACTTAACAGCCCGTCACACATAAATAAAGATTCTGAAAGAGGCAACCTCATATAATCATTTAAAGCATAAAAAGGTTTTTCCACAAAGAAGTTTTTCAATTTTCTTTTAAATGTGTGAAAAGGTAGGTCTGTATAGTATCATCAAGTTACCTGATCGTGGAAAGGTGCAGACGAACACATCGTCTGGTCGGAGAGGCATGTTGTAGATACGACTCGCCTCCTCGCGGTACCTGTAAGGTAGGAAGTAGCCGTTCGGACCCACGCGGATGTAGCCCCCGTGATCTCCTAAAATTTGAGAATGGTTAATTCCACCCAGTACATAGATTCCAATCTAGATAATAATATATTACTTTACTTAACGCCCCGTGGTGTTTCCCGAGTTAATCCGGGATAAGAAGAAACCTATGATGAGCAAATCTCATCAAATCTTCATCTCATCAATCGGTCCAGCCATTGGAGAGTGAAGGAGCAACATACATTTTGAAGTAATTTGCGTTGCCACAATTGTTTAAGGGATAAAAAGTAGCATGTGTGTTAATCCAAGGTCTAACCTATTTTGAGATCAAATTTAATTAAAATCGTTTGAGCGTGAAGTGACAATTATACACACTTACACACAAACTTTCGCATTTATAATATTAGTTGGATGAATAACAAAGTGATATTTTACTAGCTATACGGACTAGCAACTAGCTTTACTTACTATGCGATATTTTAAAAACAAAGAGACAATCTGCTCAGGTCCATACTCTCACATTATTAGTGAGGATAACTAAAATCTTTACCAGTAAATAGCTTCATCATTTCCTCAGCTAGTTCAGGCTCCACATCTTCAATTTTTAGCGGGAAATGTTTACTTGTATCAGACTCCATTGACGCTATCGCAGAACCAGTCTCGGAATCTTGTTGAAACGTAAAATACTTAAAACGTATTACACACTAAGAAAATATGACTTGCTGTGCCAAATGCATATCTTCATGCGTGTTGCAACTTGCAATATCGTGAAGGGCGGGGCTTATTCCTGTACTAGCTGCGTTCCGCGGTGTCAACCGCATTACTCCAAGGTTAAAAGTAGTATATGCGTTAATCGAGTATCTAAACAATGTTCTTAGCATATTTCTTAGAAGTCAGTTCAGCCGTTTGAGCCGTGGAGAAGTAACAAACATAGAGACTCACACAAACTTTCGCATTTATAACATTAGTATATTCTTATAAGCGTTTATGTAACTCTTTAAAAGTTTTGTACCAATGCCTGCAGTTATGGTTAGTTGAAGCAGTGCTCTCAACTGACCATAACTTCTTTTTCACTTAGCCGATTTATACGAAACAAAGTTTTGATATTTAATTTAGATTATACGAAATCCATCTGTGTAATAATCGGCTTCCAATTATATCTATATTCTTAATCTATATTATGAATCCGTTAGAAGTTTCAAAGTTATAACGTCGTAGGTACCAGACAGACATAGGCCGACAGACAAAAATTCTAAAATTTGTATTTTTGGATTCCGTTACACTACTTTAATTGATATCAGTTTTTATGGCAAAATATTGAATGTACAGACACTCGATTTTTACTGTTTTATTATATGCACCTACTGATATTGATCGATGTTATCTCTGCAGCAGTCACACAATTTGTGCACCTCCTTCAGAATTTACGAGTACTTACATAATTATATCTATTTTTTATGAGTTTACTGATATTATAATATACTATAAATAGACGAGCGAACCTTTTTGCGAATGAATGCCTTGTCTAGAGACAGTTTTAGTAAATTTTCTAATGGAAAGTGGTTGTACGAGGTAGCGGAAGTAGCGGTCGATCTAGGATGATGGCTGAATTGTATAAATGAGGATATGAAAGAAAGGGGAGTGAATGTGGATATGACAGCTGACAGAATCGTGTGGAAAAGGAAAGCTTGCTTATACTTACGTTATATTATAAAACCTAAATTTTATATATTATAATCTTTTGGGGGCCTATTAATCTATGTTTACATAAAAGCCGGACAGTTTCGATAGTTCTATCATCTTGCCAGACGCATTCAAAGTGAGCAGTTGTTCGGGGAGCAAGGAGCGTATACAGTAACTAGTGCGAGTTAGACAGAGCGCTTGGTCTAATGCAGCTCTTCACTGTGCATCACACTGCTATCAAGTTTTTTTTTATTATTAATTTCATAATCAAAAAATTTCATTATTCTTTTTTTTACAGTTTGAATAACAAATATTTAAAACAATACTTAGTAAAATTGTTCTAATACAACTTCAATCATATCGAAACTCTAATAATTTTATTTATATTATTTTTCATTCATCAGTTATCCTCAATACTAATAACAACCTCGGGACTTCCCCTCCGCAACCCCTTTTCGCCTCATAGGACAGACAATATAGGTTATTCCGCGGCCATGTTCTTTCACGCAGGTTTAAACAAATATACTAAGTAGTTTATAACTTCGAAGCCGAGCTGGAGCAGTATTGATTCTCTTGTCAGAACATTTTTGCTACAAGAAGCGTAGGCTTTGCTTTTAATTAACTAAAAGTAAAGCCTGCGAAGTTAGAGTAAACTACAACCAATAGTTTACCAAGACCAATTTATTAGTGTACCAATAGTTTACTCTTTAGTATATTCATGGTTTTTCTCTGCTTACTAGGCAAAATATGTTATTGGCTAGGATAATAATTAAACACTTTTTTAGGTATTTTTAACGACATCAGTAATTCTTCAGTTAAAGTTTAAATTATTTACTCTTTAGTTAACTAAAAGCAAAGCCTACGAAGTTAGAATAAACTATTGGTATTCTCTGATTAGTTAACTGTAAATAGGCGTCGTTGGCGTAATTGTTACCATAATGGACTGTCAACCAGAAGGCCCCAGGTTCGATTCAGGGCACGACCAACATCTTTGTGATGAACTAAATTTGTTGGCTGTCGGTCTGGATATTAAATATGTAGGTATCGATATAAAGTATTTATGTATGTATATGTAGTACATAAGTTGTATTAGCAACCATAATACAAACTAGAAATGGTAAGTACGAGTAGTATGGATACTAATCAGCCGTGGGTAAAATATGTCCAATATAAAAAACATTTTTATTCTTATCATTATTATATAACATATGTGAATCAACAAACGGCCACTTATGTAAGTGCCGAATGCATCATGATGGAATATCAAGATTATGGACTGATAAGTTTTGTGTATACAGTTATAGGTTATACGAGTAGGTACTGTTGTTACAGTTCTATTTAGGTTTGTGTAGACACACATAAACTCTATTTAGGTTCTATTTAGGTTTATGTCTAGACTCATACACCTAAATAGAACTGCAGGATATAGCGTAAAGTATGTTATAAACCTAAAGAAGCCTACAAATGATTGTTGTACATAGCAACTGTCTATTTTATATTGCTCTGATTATTCTGTGTGGATAGTTGGGAAGCGCAGGTCTGTGTCCCGCAGGTTGTGTGCGATCCACTGCTCCGCCTCGCGCTGCATCTCCACGTCGAAGTACTGTCGCCAACCACCCACCACTCCTGAGAGAATATACGATTATACATATTACTTATCGACTAATTAGTTATTAATTCAAATGATTTCATTAAAACTGTTGGTCTAACAATCATGATGATGATTTGATTTCCAGGCCGGTTTCGGCCACGGCGACTGCTTGCCAGTTATCAGGTTACTTTATGTGTCCTCACATGGCTGATGTAACCTATTTTAGCAGTAAATGTTCGAGAACAAGTGCTACATGTAAGGACACCGTTGTTGTAAGAGAAGATGATGTTTGAAGGCGGTTTGTTTTGAGGTGGTCTCTTCGAGCATCTAGAGCTCACCTTCTTTGGTTCTCAAAAGAGTAAACCTTAGCTCTAACCAGTTGTCTCCACAGAGTGCGATTTCAAGCTTGTTGCTCCCTGGTGGAGTGGTCGATTCCACAATATCATATATACAAATATTATAAAGAGGAGAAGGTTGATTTTTTGTTTGTTTGTCGCAAATAGGCTCCGAAACTACTGGACCGATTTGAAGAATTCTTTCACCTTAGGAAGCTACATATGTATACCCTGAGTAACATAGGCTATATTTTGTTTCTCTTTGCAACTTAGATTATTTTATAGTCTGTGCGAAGCCGGTAGTCAAATAATAAGATCGAATAAAAATTTAAAATAACTTAAAAAAATCTAAAAGCTAGCGTGCAAGCAGCGAGGCAAGGTCCAAGCTACCGGCGCGGCGGTAGGAGCTACAGGGACAGGAACCTCCGTACAATGCGCGTTGTGTCGAGTATGATTGCTTTCTGTATCGACCCTTGATCCATCAATCTAGCGAAAGCCTCGAAAGATGTTGGTCGAAGCCCTTCACTATAAGGCCGTTTACCTATACAACTATCGGCACAATGATTGATCGTCGAGTCAAATAAAAATAAATATAATAATTATAATATTTTATTAGACGGCCTCGTTGGCGTAATGGTTAACATTCCGGACTGCCAAGCAGAAAAGCAGGTCTCGGGTTTGTTCCCCGGCACGGCCAACATCATTGTGATGAACTAAATTTGTTGGCTGTCTGGGTGTTAAATATGTATCGTTATAAAGTATTGACGTACGTATATGAACTCGTAGTATATAAGTTGTGTTAGCAACCATAATACAAAATAGAGATTGTTTAGTATGGGCCTGACCAACCATGTGTGAAATGTCTCCCAATGTTTATTTATATTTATGATTTGAAATTGAATTGTTTTTTTAATTATGCACCTTGCTGTTTCTCTTCGGGGTTAAAAGTAGTCTATGCGTTAATCTAGAGTTTGAACTATATCTATTGTAAATAAAAATGTAATAAAAAGAACCGTACCTTTTCTAACGAAATCTTCTCCGCCAGGTTTAATGATGCGGTGCTTTTTATAGTCACTGTGGTTAAAAGATTCCTTGTTCTTCAAAACATTGAAATCCAGATAGTTGCAGGCTTCTAAGAGCTGTTCTTCAGTATAAGATTTGTTGAAGAATTTTGCAATACGACGTAATGTGTTAAGACGGTCCTGAAATGGCAAAGACGTCATAAATTGATTAGATATTATACGAAGATACACAGATCAGGCCACAAACAAAAGCCGAAAGAATAGAATAATCTAGAGAATGAAAAATATAAACATTTTACAACTTGGGCTTTGCAAATCTAGGATCTCAGCCCATTGGTCAAGAGACTCAAGCTTCGATCAAAAATGTACTAGATTTAAGGTGATGTCGATAAAAAAAGCAATAAAAATAAGACCACATGTAAGAGTCTTATTTGGGTGATGTGGTCTTATTTGAGTTTGAGGAATTTAAGCGTTAATAACGCTTAAATTCCTCAATATGTACTGAGCGTTAGAAAATTCAACTGTAAAGTAAAACAATTGAATTTCCTAACGCTCAGTTCGTACGGTCATAAAATATTACAGCTGTTATCGCGGAGCAAGATAGCTTATGTTTATTAAGGCACTAGCCAAAACTCAACGCTAATAGCCTAAGATCCCGCTGCAGGATTGGTGTGCTCATCGACTTTTTGTTTAAAACCAAATTTTTATGTTTATTTATAGTTAAGAGAATATATATTTACTAGGGTGCCTATCAAAATTTGGCCGCTATTATTATTTTTTTAATTATTTTTAATTTATTTTTGGTAAAAAATTTCGTTTATTTATTTTTTAAATAAAATAACGTGTACATCACGGCAATTAATATGAAGATTCTAAAAAATCACGATTGCCGTTGCGCACCTGGCCGCACTTCTTTGCAGCCTGGTGTAAACAGGTATGATTTCGATAAATGTATACGTTTATAACCTATTTTTATGAATTATATGTCAAATTAAAGCTAATTTCTTTCTATTAATTATCATATAAAGTTACTTACTTAAATCTGGCCGCAAATAAGGGTTGCTGGCTGTTAAAGATAATAAATATTTAAGGTAGAGTGAAAGAGAGTTAGCGCGTAACATCATTTGTCAGACGAGGACAGCGATTGCCGACTGTGCGACGCTTTTAAGCCATTGATTGCGCATGCGTCGATCGCGTTAGTGTTCTCAACCACCATAAATAACAACAAAAAATTAATATTGATTTGATATATCGATGGTCTAGTTAGGAATTTGTCTAACTCCTTATTTTTTATAGGGTGTTTTTTTTTACATTTTGATGAAGCAATAATCCAATTAAAAGCAATAATCCAATTTATTTAAATTTTTGTTAATAAGTTCAAATTCTATGAGACAATATTATATAAAGCTTACTCAGCAAAAAGGAAATTAAATGAATTTTTTTCTAAAGCGTCTTTTATTCAATAAATCTATCAATTTCTTGAGACAATTAGGTAGGTACATAATTATAATATAGTATATAGTATATACTTTTTATTCTATGATTAGCACACCAATCCTGCAGCGGGATCTCGTACTAAGATACAGTGGTAAGATTGACTTGAATTGAAATATTTTTTGTGACGTAGTATATTGTAATAGATACAAAAATAGTATGGTAAACTCATGCCATTTTTTTTGTGCTGTATTTGTATGCAACACTGAATCTATTACATATATATTTGATCAAAGGACTCAAGGGGCTCCATCGTAGACCGTATCGACAGCATACAGCTAAGATTTTGACTAGGAGGGCGCTTATCTACACACAAGTCAATGACACTCAAGCCAAAGATGGAACATGCTTTGTTCTATTGCATTGCTCTATACGAGACAGCTGGAACACACCGTAAGAGGCTTAGCTACAGATTTTCAACTTGAATGGTAGCTAGGTAAGCGAGCACATGAAATGCTCTACCACCATGACATGGTTTCCTCATGATATTTGGCTTTCACTGAAAGCTCAAGCTCATAGGCAGGGATCGAACTCACGCTCTGCAGGACGCGCTACGTACCGACCTATCATCACTTCAATATTCCAAGTAAATACTCACAGTTTGCATGTCTTCGTAGAATAAAAACAGAAGATTGGGATGATCGCGCTTCTTCCAGTATTCTTTTACATGCTCGAAGTATGGACAGAAGAACACTGAAACCATCAGAACTAGGTTAATCATGCCTCCACAATAATTGAGACCTATTTTAGCCAATGGCAACTGGCGCAGCATTATGTCTGTATGTTAGTATATCTTCAGAATAAATAGTAAATAAGGTGGTGGACTACAGTTACTGTCGCTACGCTCAGCAAAGTAATTGTTTTATCTACTACCATTCAGGCGAAGATTAGGGCAAAATCTTAAATTTACAATTTTAGTTTTGTAAATATTCTTATAGTGGTTCTTTCGACGGCGAAGCTACGAGTATTTTTTCGATATTTTTTACCGTTTACGATTTACGAGGTCATTATCAATGAGAGTGACGTCAATTGGCATTGGCTAAAATATGTGACTTGAGGGTATGATGCTTTTAATGTGCAATGCATGCTACTTACTGGATCCTTTATAAAACGTATTCCACATAGTTTTGAAGTCTTTTTTGAACGCCCAAAAGCCTCCAGCGCAAAAATAATATAGAGACACTACTGCATCTCTAGGGTCTCTTGCTACGTACACCATTTTGGAAGTTTCCAGAATATTAGGCGGAAGCAGTGATAGTGGCAGGTGAGTTTTTAAGAAAGAGTGTTCTTTAATCATCTTTTCTATAGGTTGAGCTTGATCCATAAGAAATTCTACATTTTCTTCAGTGAGGCTTAGTCTGCGAACATGGTTCCTTATTGCATTTTGGTGAACCACTGCTTGTATTCTGAAAGTTGAGAATATTTGAACAATAACTTGGTCAAATCTCGGCTCGCTATGTTATAACAGCAAATTAAATCAAAGATCATTGTTGAAGATTTCAACATCTAATTATCGCAGTTAATGATATACAGACAGGTGACGGTGACAGCAAAGTCTTAATAACAGGGTTCCAATGGTATCCTTTTGGTACCTGACCCTAAAAAGGAGAGCGAAATTTGAACTACATAGTGTACTTCAGGCGTGATTTCCGCTGCACAAAGGAATGATAATTCAGATTTTCTTCTATCTACTATGAGCTTCCGCAAAATTACGCCTGGGGTAATACGAGTAACAGTGGTATCAAATCGGTTAGTTTAAATCTTCAACATTCACTAGCGTGCTATAATTTTAATTGACGACCATCCAAGATATCCGTGCTGCGTCTTATTCGCCGCAGATAAATAAAATAATAACATGCTGATTCTCTTCCCTGTCCAGCTACCGAATGTTCGATATTATTTATCGTGGCCAATAAGAATGTGCCATATCATGACAGTAAAAGAGTTTTGTTGTTGGTAATTTTTTTGCCAGATCACAATAGAAGATGTTTTTTGGTGGTAATTTTTTTTCATTGCTTTTCTGTAGGTTAAACCTCAATCATTATTCAAATGGTTTCAAAAGGTTTGCTTAGAAAAGCAAATGGCTTCAAAAGGTTTGCTTAGTTTACTACTTTAATATATTAAATTTCCTTCAACCACTACCTGACGAACAATGTTTCACTCACTCTAAGTATTTGCATTTCTCATTCATTGTGGTTTTCTCGGATTCCGCGTAATCTAAGTTGTTTAGAACCAACCACACCGCCTGCTGCGTCCATGTTGTTCCTGTCAATATAAATAAATATTGCCCAAGTATGAAGGGTTCAGTACCATATACTAATAATTAGCCAAGTGCGAGTTGCGCTCGCGCATGAAGGGTTTCGTATCAATGTTGTATGGGAGCCCCCTGAAATATTTATTATATTTCAATTTTATAATTAAATTTGATAGCCAATATACTTTTATGTATTTTGTGAAAATTTTAAGTGTCGATTATATTTTTTGATAGCCAATATATTTTTTGATATATAACAAAAAAATAGGAAAAACACGTTTATTGTATGGGGACCCCCCTTAATATTTTCATTTTTTTATTTTTATTTGTTGTTATAGCTTCAAGGGAAATACATATTTTGTGAAAGTTTCAGCTTTCTATCTATTACAATTTCTGAGATATAGTCTGGAGACAGACAGACAGCAGAGGCTTAGTAATAGGGTCCCGTTTTTACCTTTTAGGTACGGAATTCTAAAAATGGAAAAATGTTATGAGAGTTAAATAAATAATTAAATGTTATTTAATTTGTTTTTAATGATAGCTCATTAAATATCATGTTAATATCTAGAGGGTCTACCAAATTGGCTCCTACTATTTCAGTGTATGGTTTTGTAAATAAAACCACACATTACTAGTGACGTCACGGTCCAAGTCGCATAGCATTTGAACAGCATTGCACAAGCAATATTGTGTTCCGGTACGAAAGGTATTGTTTCTGGTGAAATTACTGGGTAATGATTAAATTATCCTCAGGCAACGTAACGCTCATCTTAACACGCATTATTTTTTTAATCGCACAATTTCACACATTTTTAGTAAAGCGTTTAGAAAAACATGCTTGTCATGATTAAAATGAAATTGTTACTTATTCTGTGCTATGGGTAAAAGTGAAGGCATATTCTTACTTGTTTACTCTTCTTAGTTTAAAAAGAGACAAACTAAATACAATGTTGCCTAATCCATCTTGATACATATGTATTCATATGTTAATAAGTATCCAAATATTACTTTAAACAGTTTAAACTCACCTGATCGAGGATATCCGGCTATGAAAACTTGGTCGGGGCGAGTCTGCATGTTATATATTTTTGATCCGTCTTCTAGGTAAAACTTAGGTAAGAAATAACCTTTAGGACCAATTCGCACGTAGCCGTCTTCTTGGACGTCTAAAAATTAAATAACCTCAAAATTATCAAACAATATTTTGACCAATAATTCACAGTGCGTATTATAAAAACTTTATTCTACAAAAATCTTTTTATACGGAAAAGATCGCTTTTCAGAAAGAACACTTACCATCAAAATTAACTTTCATAGCAGCATTGATTTCTGGCTCTACATCACAAACCTCGAAAGGGAAATAATGTTTGTTATTTTCCTCAACCATTGTTTTTAACTAATAATAAACAAATCTGTTAGTTCTTTTCTAAGCACTAGATACTACAATATAACACAGACAGAAGAGTGCTAGACGCATATATTTATGAAAGTTGCAAAACTGTTACTTATTCTGTGCTATGGGTAAAAGTGGAGGCATCTTCTTTCTTGTTTACTCTTCTTAGTTTAAAAAGAGACAAACTAAATACAATGTTGCTAAACATCCAACTAATATCATAAATGCAAATGCTTGTGTGTGTAACTGTTTTCTGTAAGCCGTGATGTGTGCGTATGTATGTTACTTCTTCATACTCAAACTGTTAAAAGAATTTAGATATAATTTGGTATGGAGGTAGCTTTTTACTTTGGATTGTATTTCTTTTTATCTTAAACTAGCTGCCCACTCCGCGCACGGGCTATGAAATAATCTAATTCTCATCAATCTAATTGCAAAGAGATATACTATTGACATTTTTAGTCTAATGTCTAACTCTAATATATTTGGAAATGATATATATATGATCATCGGGGATGAATGAAGCTTCCTAACGGTGAAATAATTTTTCAAATCAGTCAAGTAAAATCGGAGCCTATTCGAGTCAAACAAACAAATAATCAAACTTTATTATTAGTAAAGATTCGCGCGCGTAACAATACTGAATGTGAGTACTATATGTACATAAGTATGTAGATACCGTGTCTCTTTGTTACTAACTCCCCATACCAGGTACAGAGCCCTATACTCACACGACGCCTTACGGTGTGTACCTTTTAAAATTTTTGCCTCATAAATATAATATGTATATGTATATAATATACATAGTTTTTTTTCATGCCCAAACAGCTAAAACCTGTTACTGGTTTACCACAGATTGACGCAGGGAACATCGCGGGCTGCAGCTAACACCTGCAATGTAATGCAACGATGCACTTTCACTGAATAAGCTTATTAGTCTGTAAAACCATAAACTGAACTCAACACGTAATAATATAGGTGATTAGTGATTACTGAAATAACTATTATACGCCTATCTCTCACTGTATAATGAACAATTTATAATTATGTATTAATACGGGCACAGGACAAAAAAAATATTATTAGGCTGTGTCTTAATACGGGTACTGTACGAAAATGTATAATTATGAAGTTCGTCCAGTACCCGTACAAAAAGTCACATCGAATAATAAAAGAGGAAAATGAAGATAATAGAATTATAATTTGATAAATAGGAACCATGATGATATTTTTAGTACTCTATCCAACAATGGTGACATGTGAATCAACTATTTATCTATCACCGCAGAACGTTTATCATCTTTTACATATTAAATAAATTACTGAGTTTTAGTACGGCAACATTTTGATACCCACACACAGACTTGCAAAATTATAATACTCCGTTTTCGCCAGGAGTTAAACAGCTAATATTATACTATGCTAAGTTTGAGTAATTTTAATATGCCAACTTTCTTATTAGCAATGCCATCACTCTATTACTGGTTTGCCAACTTTTTCTATCATTTATATTAAGCTTTCGCTTTTTATCGCTAGAATCGAGTTTAGGCATCAGATGTAAGCTCGCCTGTCTTGATCTACTACTATTAATGTAGGTTGGTAACACGTTTGACCACCATGTTTTTTTATCCTTGATAGGTTTTTCGTTTGACTACAGCTAGCCTGATGTTAAGCTGCGCTGCAGTCTACGGTGTGGCACGCTTACCTAGAAGATACCAATTAACTCTACTTTTGAAGTCCCTCGGATAATACCTCTCAGGAAACAGAGACTCAGGCTGTGAGTTCCAAAGCTTCGCAGTCCTCACAATAAAGGTCGGACGCATAGCGTTTTGTACGAATGTTTGAAACTTCAACTCTGTCAAAAATACCGCATCTTATGTGTTTTTGAGGCAATGACAGTTCTGTCGAGCTTGCGATCGCCTTACGTTTCGCAGGGCATGGGTTCGATCCCTGTCAATGCGCTGGAGACCATTGTGAAAACACCATAGCATCGTGGTAGAACATACGTATACTAGAGCTTGCATCGCTAGCAACCACCCTTAAGATGAAAATATGTCGCTCGGCACCTAAGGTTGTGTTTAGGCAGCCTCCTTGAGAGCTAGTAACACTACAACTATATTATGACAGGAAGTTTGGACTAGAGGAGACCTAGGCTTTGGAGGCAATCAGTAGTGTTCGCCACTCTGGCACCGAGCCCGACATTCCCCGCCGCGGCGCCGGCTCTCCCGAGGATTTGCAAAGGCATGCGTAAATGCTTTTCCCCCATGCCAAAAAAAAACGCCTAGGCGGCAACATTTACGCAAGAACTAAAGAAATACGAGTATATGATTAATAAAGACTCGACATAATATACATAGTCTAAGATACGATAAACAACGACCTTCACCGATCTGTTTAATGGATAAAAATTATTCGATAGGTAATTTCGTTTATTAAAAATGATAAAAAACATGGGTTGCCTGATAAAATCTTGGCCAGGCTATAATTAATTAAAAATTGAAAATTCAATTTTTTTTTTAAATTTCACCAATGTGTTTAACAAAAAAATTTATCACTATCGGAAAGTTCACAGCCTATAGAATATGCAAACGGAGGGTTGCCTTTTATTTTCCTGGCATAACGTTGGGTTGCCAGGTGTAAACCGGTATTTCGCTCGTAGTTATTTTCACCTATTTGTTTAATCTATTAACTAAACATAAAAATAAGCGCTGTTTTATTGTGAATACGATGATATAGGGTTGCCCGTAATAAGTCTGTCCTGAATGACGGTTGCCGAATTTAAAAAAGTTAAATTTTAATGCGACTGGGGACGTACAACAAAGAGGTCCGAGTCTAGTATCTCGTGCGGTAGACAAAGACAGGGTTATAGGTAGCTGCGCGTGGCGTGGCTATAGGAAATGACAAAGAGCGCAGTCCATGCAATGGAAAAAGATAGCGATAAACTTGTATACAGCAATATTTTGGAGCAACTAATATTTCTATACATATACATATATAATGTTTAAGTACAAACGTACTGTGAAATATACAATAATTTGCAAGCTGATTAATATTAGATTAATATTAATATAATAAATTGTAAAAAATAAATATATACTAAATTATAAAAGCGGCATTACAGTATATTTATGTTGTTCTAAATTGATATCAGAAAGTGACGTATAGATACTGGAAATATTCATCTTTTTTTTAAGAAAGTAAATAATAATCATCATCATCATCATCATCCACAGCCGATTCTATCCCACTGCTGGGTATAGGCCTCTCTCGTGTCATGCCATATGTTCCGGTCCTGTGCCAATCTGGTCCAGGTTCGACCCGCGACAGCTGTAATGTCGTCGACCCATCTTGCCGCTGGACGACCAACGCTCCTCTTCCCTAGCCTCGGCCACCACTCGGTTACAAGTTTGCTCCACCTGTCATCACGTCGCCTGGCCAAGTGTCCTGCCCAGCTCCATTTAAGGTTAATAACTGCAGATCCAACATCTCGAACTTTCGTTCGTCGTCGGATCTCAGAATTGCGGATTCGATCTATTAGTTTGATGCCGAGCATAGACCTTTCCATGGCTCTCTGTGCGACTCTTATTTTGTGCACAGCCTCATCGGTAAGAGTCCATGTCTCGGCACCGTATGTCATGGTGGGTAGGACACATTGGTTGTAGAGGCGAGTTTTCAGACATTGTGGGATTTGGCGCGACTTGAGGATGTCATCCAGCTTTTTAAATGCTGCCCAGCCTAATTGTATGCGTCTGGCGATCTCCTTCGTCTGATGCTCCTTACCAAAGGATAGGGTATGGCCAAGGTATATATAATGGTCTACCGACTCTAGGCTCTCGTTCCCAATCATGATTGGATTCGAGGTCCCAGAGACGTTCGGCATCACTTTAGTCTTGGCCATATTCATCCTTAGGCCTACTATCAATGAAGCATCCGAAAGTTGTTCAATCATGCGTTGGAGATCACCAAGGTTCTCGGCGAATAGGACTAAATCATCTGCAAATCTAAGATGGGACAGGAAGGCACCATTGATGTTAAGTCCGCTAGATTCCCATGGTAGAGTATTTAGAATGTCTTCCAGGACAGCTGTAAATAGCTTGGGTGATATAGTGTCTCCCTGTCTCACCCCCCTTTTGATGTGAATAGGGTTAGTAATGTCATGCAGCTTTACTTGCATAGTTGCTGAGGAGTACAGTTCACGAAGGATTTCAACATATCTAGCATCGATAAAGCAGCGACGGAGAGAGTTAAATACTGCCCAGTGTTCAACACTGTCAAAAGCTTTTTCGTAGTCTACGAAGGCCATGTAGAGAGGTTGATTGTACTCTTGGCTCTTCTCCATCAGCTGCTTTACCGTATGTATATGATCTATTGTTGAGAAACCGCTCCGGAACCCAGCTTGTTCTACAGGTTGGCGTTCATCAAGCTGGCGTGTGAGTCTGTTGCAAATTATTTTAGTGAAAAGTTTGTAAATTTGTGAGAGGAGGCTTATTGGTCTGTAGTTGCTTAGATTATCAACGTCTCCTTTTTTATGGATTAAGGTGACAATGGCATTTTTCCAGGATCCAGGTGTTTGGGTTTTAGATAAAACTTCATTAAAAAGTTTAACCAGGACCTTTAAAACGGCTGGACCCCCAGCTCGGAGCATTTCGACTGTAATGCCGTCTAAGCCAGGTGATTTTTCACTTTTCATCTGAGACATGGCATTACGTATTTCACAGGGTATTATTTGCGGCAGCTCTTCGATGTTTTGGCTATCAGTTGAAGGTCCGTGTTCAGTGGTTTCTATATTTGAGGTAAGATCAGCTGATTTTGAAGCATACAAATCCCCGTAGAAATCTTCAACTACATTTAATATTTTGTGCCTTTCAGTAATAGTGTCCCCGAGTCGATTTTTAAGGTTAAGGATCTGATTTGTTCCGGTTTTAAGTTTCCGTTGAAATACTTTAGGGCCTCGATACTTTTTTATTGTTTCTACTATTAAGTTGGTGTTGTAGTTTCTTAAATCTGTTTTCACAGCTTTATTTATTTTTCTGTTGATGGCTAGCATAGAGTAGTGGTCTGTTGTGGTATTTTGCTTCATCATTCGTCTCTCCCCCATTAATTTTTGAGTTTCGGCTGAGAATTTACTTTGTTTACTATGTGATCGTCTCAAATATTGTTTTGCGGTGTTTAAAATACCATTACAAAGCGTCTGATCGATTTCGTCAACATTTAAGTCTAAATAATAATGGAGTAAGGTAATTGTCGAAATAAAAAAGCCAATACTAAGAATATTTTATTTATAAAAATTTTATTATTTTAAACTATACAATCAATAAATTTCCCGACCGCTTTAAAAAATGCCATCTCCATATGAAACGCTCCTAAATTTATAAAATTTTTATCAAATTTTGGTTTTTCTTTATTTTTGATTTGCATAGCCATTTTGGCTATAGCTAAATCATATGTCACTATTATTTGCTCCTGTTGACATTTTTCGGCTATTTCATTTGCTATGACAAGTGTTTCATTTACTACTGCGTGAGATATTGGAGAAGAATTTATCGGAGGCAAATATAGACTTCAGACTTCCAGCGTGTTAATAAACGAATCTAAGGTAAGCATTTGCAAAGTTGTCTTTGGTTATGAATAATACGGTTGAATCGGTCGTGAAATTTCATTGAAACGTCTTCTTTTTCGTGATGGTCCTTGTTCATTCTCACTAACATTAAGTTGCGATGAACTCGTAGCTTCAATATTATCAAAATGATCACCACTGGGAAATTGATAGATTATACCAACTGTGTCGTGCATCGTGTCTTTACCGGATGTGGTGTCAACGAAACGATCAAAATTATCAAACGCAACGTGAGTACTAAGTCCATTTACTGCACTGATGCCACTTGGTATTGCGGCGTTTTTTTTGACTGATGTATAAGTCATTTCGGTTTCTAGTTCCTCTGCTAAATTGTATGACCATATCTGTTAAGCATTGTTATAATTTGTCGCGAGTTGGTTAGAGACTTGATAGCTAATCCAAGAGTTAATTTTTTTTTTAAATCGAATTTGGCGGAAGTATAGACTCGGACCTCTATGTTGTACGTCCCCAGTCGCATTAAAATTTAACTTTTTAAAATTCGGCAACCGTCATTCAGGACAGACGTATTACGGGCAACCCTATATCATCGTATTCACAATAAAACAGCGCTTATTTTTATGTTTAGTTAATAGATTAAACAAATAGGTGAAAATAACTACGAGCGAAATACCGGTTTACACCTGGCAACCCAAACGTTATGCCAGGAAAATAATAGGCAACCCTCCGTTTGCATATTCTATAGGCTGTGAACTTTCCGATAGTGTTAAATTTTTTTGTTAAACACAATGGTGAAATGAAAAAAAAATTAAATTTTCAATTTTTAATTAATTATATATAGCCTGGCCAAGATTTTATCAGGCAACCCATGTTTTTTATCATTTTTAATAAACGAAATTACCTATCGAATAATTTTTATCCATTAAACAGATCGGTGAAGGTCGTTGTTTATCGTATCTTCTACTAACACAATAGTTTTTTTGTATTGTAGTAATTTGTTATGTGATTTGTAATTATTTTTTATATGTTAAATAGTCTTCTTTAATATAATGTAGAAAAAAAAAATAATAGATTTAAATGTAACATTACTAATAGTTTTTTTTTTAAGAGAATGAAATATTAAAACGATCATATTTAAAGTGGGATTAGCTGTTGTATTATAAAACTCATGCCTAAACTGCATTGGTGATTTACAAGAGGTTATGCGGAAACCGCAGATCAGAGCCGCGCAGGTTATCCGCAATCCAAGACTCCACCTGATGCTGCATCTCACCTGCGAAGTACTCCCGCCAACCTCCGGATTTACCTGCACATAAATGAAGTTTAATTAGTAATACTCTCCCAACCCAATACTTGACGACCTCGTTGGCGTAAAGGTTACCATGCCGGTCTGCTAATCAGAAGGTTCCGGGTTCGATTCCCGGTCAACATCTTTGTGCTTAAGATTAACATATTTTTTATCCCGGATTAACTTATTTTATCCCGGATTAACTAATAATTTTTATCCCGGATTAACTTATTTGTATCCCGGATTAACTTATTTGTTTTATCCTGGATCAACCTATTTTATCCCGGATCAACTTATTTTATCCCGAATTTACTTATTTTATCCCGGATTAACTTATTTTTTCCAAATCTTCTTATTTTTTTTATCCCGGCTTAACTTATTTGACTCCCGGATTAACTTATTTGTATCCCGGATTAACTTATTTTTTATCCCGGATTAAATGATTTTTTATCTTGGATTAACTTATTTTTATCCCGGATTAACTTATTTTTTTATCCCGGATTAAAAAAACCGCTATAATAAAGTCATTGAAGTGACTGGTTTAAGAAAAATTAAGTGATTATCTTCTTAAAAACGATGACAGATCATAGGCGTATGACTGCCATACGCCTAGATGTTCGTGTGAATTAGATCTACGGCAATTACTAGCTTACAACGAAGGAAAATATCGTGAGGAAACTTTCGCTTGTGGTAGGGCATTTTCTAGTTCTCGCCTGGCTAAAAACCATCCTCACGATGAAAAATCTGTCACCAAACACATTTAACAGTGAGTTTCGGCAGCCTCCTTGAGAGCCAGTTATTCCTGGCTAGCCATGCTCTACCTGAGGCCAGAGTGTCACTAACTTGTGGTTACCGACCTTGCTGATTAAATGCTTAGCTGAAATATGTACTCGAGTGGATCCCGTTGTTGACAGTCCGCGTGATTCTCGTCCCTGATGATGCGCCCTATGACACCACGGAATCTAAGGGAAAGCTTACTTTCTTAAGGACCTTTTCACAAACACGTGGTGATGAAAAAGGCCCGCCCACACCCAGATTATAAAAGTGGGCCAATTACATAGATTTAGGATCTTGGAAACAATAATTGTTAACGTGTTCTTAGATATGTTACTAAATTTCTTTTAAATAATCGTTTACATATAATATTTTATATAACATTAAAATAATAAAAGTCACATTACAATAACAAACAACAAAAAAAAGTCAAGACAGCCCGCCATCGACCGTTAACTAATATTTTGAACGTATTAAAAGTATTCAGAAGTTATGAACCTAAACGTTAAGCTAAAATTTCAGATGGAAGTAATATTAGAACTCTATCAAACATAAAGATTAAAGATACCTTTTCTGATGAAAGTTTGTTCCTCTGCGACTAACAATCCGATCTCGTCCATGTATTTAAGGTTGACAGCGTTATTTTTCCTAAAGTTTTCAATACTGAGGTGGTCGCTCAGCCCGGTGACTTGCTCCTCCGAGTATTGCTTATTGAAGAAACTGGACACCTTGCGGATAGTTGACGGCAGGTCCTGAAACACATTGACATCTTATAATATTTTCCATGTTTTTATATTACCTGTGGCTACGTAAATAAATTATTTCATTTCATTTCATAAATAATGCTTTGTTTTGCTATTTTTCTAAACCTTTTACAACATAGTGCTAAACATTTTGAAAGAAATGGAACTAAAAAACATCATATATAAGAGACGCCAGAGCCTTCCACTTAGATTACAAAAATTATGCTAAATGAACCCAAAAGTTTACAAAAAAGAATATTTTCCGCGACAATAATAATAAAAATAAAACATTTTTTTCTTATATTAAAATATAAGCATGCCGTATGTCCAATAAATACTTATACATACTTTAGCGACGTCTTCGTAGAATAAGAACAGCATGTTTGGATGGTTTCTCTTATTCCATGCCTCCTTCAAGCTATCGAAGTATGGGGTCCAATAAACTGGAAAAACACTTATCCAAATAGTCAATCAAAACAAGTCAGATGCGTTCAGACGGCTTGAAAACTCTCGACACCAAAGCTTGGCCACTAAGCTCATAAGATTAAGAAGTTTTTGTGGTGGCGGACGTTTTCGTTTTACATTTGATCATAATGTAAGTATTCTACTAATCTAAGTACTTCTGTTGTGAAAAATATTGTCTTGTCGGCCCATTTTATATCTATTTTCCTCATTAAACATACTCGTAGCTAAGAATAATCTCGATTAACACAAATTAAAATCGTAAATCAATATCGGGTAATACGTTCGGGAACTATACGATGCCACAGATAGACACACACACATTGATACGACAATCTTATAACAGCCTGTATTTTTGTTTCGGGTATTTTTTATTTCACACACGACTGTTAGCCCTATACTAAACCATTTCTAGTTTTTATTATAGTTGCTAACATAACTGATATAATACATAATATACATACATAAATATTTAGTTTATCACAAAGATGTTGACCGTACCGGGAATCGAACCCGGGACCCTCTGATTGGCAGACCAGCATGGTAACCATTACGCCAACGAGGTCATCTAGTTTAAAAACACATGAAACAATGCAGCAATAGCAAGTGTTTTACACAACAATTATTATAATAATGAATAAGTAAACACTAACCGCAATCATTCCTGAAGAATTCCCAAAAGGTTTTAAAGTCTCCCACGTAACCTAAGATCTTATTGAGTCTGTGGAAGTGATAAAAGGATACCACGACATCTCTCGGGTCCCGCGCCATATACACCATCTTGGCAGTATCCAGCAAGGTTGGAGGAAGTAGACTCAAAGGCAAATGACTGAAGATGAATCGAGGAGAGGACTGCGAAGCCAGAGTTTCATAGCCAGGCTTCGTCATATGCTCAAGCAATTGCAAGTTGGACGATTTCCCATGGTTGCGTTTAAAACATTCAGATTTCAATTCGTCATCAATAAAACAAGAAAACCTGGAAATGTGAAAATTAAAATTGTATAGCATGAGTATATAACTATATACGTTCCCACTGCTGGGACTTGGGCATTCTCTCACGAGGAAGGAATCAAGGTCATAATCTTACTACACTGGCCAAGTACGGACTGGTGGATGACGGCAAGTTGACACAATGTTACGTGATTTTCAACCTTTTGTCTCAGGAATAAGAATCTGCCAATGTGTCACTAGACATCTAGTTTTGAACATTAGAACTAGCTTGTTTAATAAATGAATGCAAATATAAAGCCCCGTCCGAGTGCAATATTTTCGATCGGCTACATCGGCTTCTACAAAAAGGTAGTGAGTACTACCCGTACTATTGTAAACTAGCCTAGAGGTCTCGACCCTTACGCAACATAGTAAGTACCTACTCGAAGGCACAAGGAACTATATGTATAAGAGTGGTTTGGAAAAATTTAAGTGTCTCTAAGGTCCCAGATCTTCAACTTTTTAAAGCAGGGAAAAGGCTGTAATAAATGGCCAGCTGTACTTTATCCTATGGCCGTTCAACTCGCGGTCCAGCCTCGACTTTAGACTTTAATATTACTCGAATGCGAAAGAGGTGATATTTTTACCAAGGGAGTAAAAAAAGGGGAGGGGGGATTTTATGAATTGCCGCCTGGGGCAATGCGGTTCGGAGCTGTGTCTCTTGCTACTTACTCCAAAAAACTATATCTTTTTATCAACGGAGCTGCAGACTCTTTAGTGTAGTCCATGTCGTTGGCAACCAGCCAGACGAGCTCACGTATCCATGTCGAGCCTTGGAACAAATATAATATAAATAAATAAACATGAGGACACATTTCACACACGGCTGGTTAGCCCCATACTCAAGCACTTCCAGTTTGTATTATGTATAATAACACATCTGATATACTACATATACATACATAAAAACTTAATATCGATCGATATATATTGAACACTCAGACCGCCATTTAACAAATTTAGTTCATCACAAAGATGTTAGCCATGCCCGGAAACGAACCCGGGACCCTCTGGTTGGCAGTCCGGCATGGTAACCATTTCGTCAACGAGGTCGTCAATATAGATAAACACTTTGAATTCGTTCACAATGATAACAATAAACGAAATACAAAGGAACCTTAAAACTAGTTCCTTAAATGGCGACATCGTCGCTGAAAATGACCTCTTTTAGACAACCAATTATACAACAATAAAACAAGTATCTTGCTATAAATCAAAATAACTTATAGACCGCCTTAATAATATTTATACCAATTATACCAGTAAAATCAGACTTATGAATAATGAAATAAACTTGTTCAAAAATATATTTGAAGATTAAAATTCAACAAAATATAATTATATTATCGAAAAAATCAAAATAAACAAAATAATCTGTACAATTTATTTTCTTATTGAGATTAAAACCTCAGACATGCCTCGCGGCATTCACGCGGTACCCGCTTCAAAACAGAACCAAGTATAAATCCTCAAATCCTCGATCAAATATGTACATGTGTATGTATTTGATCAAAGTATAAATCCGTAGCCAAACTATGTCCATACCAAATCATTAATCTCATTCCAGTCGGTCAACTCGTTAATGCACTAATTACTAACATACATACACCGATCCTCAAAAACTGTGACATTTATAGTATTAATAGACATGAATCTACCAAATATATTTATAAGGACCCGATACTAAGTTTTATGTGCTAGTGTAAAAACATTTTTACCAGATCTTGGATAACCAACGACGAAGATGTCGTCAGGTCGTAGCGGCAGATTATAAATGTGGCTCGCTTGTTCTCTGTACTTCTGGGGGAAGAAGTAACCCTTCGGTCCGACCCGGACGAAACCAGAATGTTCACCTGTTTGAGATAATGAAATAATTAGCCAAGTGCGACTTGGACTCGCGCATGAAGGGTATGTGCCATTGTTGTATGGGAGCCCACTTAAATATTATTTTTTAATTAAATTATTTTAAAACGCTGCACAAAGACTCATAAAATTCAGCTTATTTTAAATACGTGGGAAAAACGTCTGCCTTTCAATCTGAATCTGGCCCGCAGAGACTAATAGAAAAATGTTCAGTGACTTACTTTGAAAATACCTCATAAGTTGTTCAGCGTCGGATTGTTCTACCTCCTGTATTTTATACGGAAACTCTTTTGTCTGTTCCACGTTCATTGTTCTTGGTTTTCTTGTTGCAACTAAATTAAAATGTTTATCTATCTTCTTTATATATAGAAGAACTGGCTGTCTGACTCATATGTTAAAACATTCAGCCGAAACTACTATACCTATAATTTGAAATTTGTTTTTTTTTTCGATATAAATGAGCAACCATTTATATAGGTTTTTAAGAAATTCAACCGTTAAAGGGGGAGGAAATAATGGACTGAGATATACATGCAATTTTTTCGTTTCTTGACTTAATAATAATATAATATTAGAGTATCAATGTCTTGATAGTAATTATATATAAATTAGAGTACTAATAACTGTCTTTAGGAATTCTTTATTTTATTTAATGTTAAAAATATGACTATTTAGGCGACTAGTCATATTTTGTACGAGATGCTATAGAAAATCAAAGCTGGTCACAATATAAAAAGATACACTATTCAAACGTATGCCCTGTTAAGTCAAGAGCGGACAAAGCCCCGCGACATAAGCAAGTCCAAATAAACGAACAAATATCGATAATGTTGCACTTAAGGTCAGTTGCATTGTAAATAACAAACAAGTAATTAAAACTTGAGTTGGTACAATTTATAACTAAAACTTTATTAAATTAAACATTATGAAAATCCCCGACAACATTCTGTGTTGCATGCGTCTTGGATTTGAAAAATAGCGTCATATGAAATATAGTCAAGCCTTTTCATTATTATACCCGTATTTGAACAAAGTTGTGTAAAATATGTAGTGCTTACGCCATTTTGCTGTGGCAACCATTTTGGATCAATTTATATGTAGCGTAATCTTATACCAACCATAGACAAAAATGTATAAAAATATATAACAATAATATTTACACAATTTTGTCCATGTAACAACTGATATAAAATACTTTAATTTTTTGTAGTTAGAACTGCATGATTATTTAACTTTTTCAATTATGATTTATTATAAAAATTACCAAAACAGATCATTTTGCAACAGATATATTTTTCAAAAAAAAAAACGTATCATCACATACAATAAGATTGTTTAAACCTTCCGATGACCTCTGATTTGGCTAGACTAACAGCCAGGGCCTACAATTCATTGTATCATCCGACCCATGGTAGAGCCCAGATGAAAATAACAATTTTAAAGGACAGTCCTGTTTTGGTCTGTTACATTGTCTTGTTACATGGTCATCCATCCAATCATTGTCCGCTATCGACCGTTGCCTCTTCGACAATCGCGTCAGAATTCCTTTGTTAACCGAGCGACAGGCGCTAATTGTTGTTATAACGTAAATGTAAATACGGATTAGACAGTAAATTGTATGATTATTGTTTACTATCGGTTCTGTACCCCAAAACATTACAACCTTAAATTTTTCGTTTAGTTTATTTAATTGAATATCTAATTTATCATTTTCTGCATGCTTATCAAATAAACAAACCACGGATAACAGAAAAATTGTGTAGTTGGAACGGATCATGAAGGGTTCCGTACTATTATTATTAGTATCCGGTTCGCGCTGGACCTCGCTCATTTTTTTTTTTTTGGGGACTAGTAGACTTTAAGTATGTCATGTAAATAGGTTTCTTTAATAAGTGTGTGAATATAAAGAATGTA
This sequence comes from Mellilla xanthometata, assembly GCA_035578125.1. Lineage (NCBI taxonomy): Eukaryota > Metazoa > Arthropoda > Insecta > Lepidoptera > Geometridae > Mellilla > Mellilla xanthometata. Next base: position 12,047,847 of record JAPUBQ010000006.1, read on the forward strand.
TCTATCTATCTCACTCTAGGCAAACCTAGCCTAGTCTGTTTCACGAGATCCTGGCTCCCTTCAGTAGTTCCTAAATTGAGGAACTACTTAGGATATCATTGTTAGTTAAAGAAAATCTTTTTACCTAATTATCTTTATAAGAGAACGATTGTACCGTACAATATAATACTCGTATCATTAAAGAGTATAGCAAATTATCATAGCAAATATCTTATCCACAAAATGCTACTTGTTGAGGATGAAACAGTATGCAACATAATTATTATGGAAAGGCGCTGAGTATATAATTATTTTAAAGTGATAAAATGTTCACAGCTTTTTAGCCAAACCGTCTATGTTTATTATATTAACTTATAACTATTTAAACTTAGTATGGCAACTTGTACTTATTACAATAAAATTACAATAAATTAAACATTACATACAAAAAGAATTAAATAAAAACAATAATAATATAATATAAATCCCATTCATCCCCCCATGAATTAGTGAATAATCATTCATCACCTTTCAACCACTTACAGATTGTTATTTTTTCTGTATACTTTAGGGTAATTTTTTCTATCTTCTTTCACTCAGCAGCAAAGAGTTCATAATATGGTACAAGTATCAAATCGCTTTATCTATGTTTATTTGTTATCTCTCCATTAGTACATACTACTCGTTGGTTGCGGTTAAATATAATTACTATTTAGAATATAATATGAAATAAGGATAATAATTGACCGAGTGATTGTAGCTACCGAACATCGCTTGGTGAACTTGGGCGAAACAGGGTTTGTTTGACTTTGAATATGAAGTTTTAAGCCATTTCTTTAAAATGATCCCAAGGTATATTAGGTTTGAGGCGAACTACTATATTAATCGTAGTTCGCTTATACAGATTTCTAATTAATAACTAGACGCTTGTAAAAGGTGTTTTTTCAAGAAATTAAGTAAGTAGGTTGGCAACTACTTAGATATTTATGTATGTAGATCAAGTTACTTAATTACTTCCGAATCTGGAACTTCCAAGTTACAACTCGTTTTGAATCATATTTTTACGGGACTGAAATAATAGGAACATGCAGAATTTTATATTGGTATAATTTACTAAAATAAAATTTACAAATAACTTAAGTATTGACTTAATCAGAAATAAATAGTCTAAGTTAATATAGGCAGTCTGAGATCAACAGATTATGAGGGCACCACTTCGGGCGCCTGGTCGGGGATGCGTTCAGGTGTGGTCGGCTCGGGCTCCGGCGCCGGCGCTGACTCGGCGGGCGCCGGCGCTGGGTCGGCGGATGTCGACGCTGGGTCGGCGGGTGCCGGCGCGGGCTCGGCGCGCGCGCGGCACATGAGCGTGACGGGGTCCCGCTCGCGGTCCGGCCCGCACTGCTCCATGGCGCCGAGCAGCTTGATCTCGTCGCCCTCACCCTCGTTGAGCGGCTCGGGCCCGGAGCGGCGCCGGCCCGCGATCACCACCTCCACAGCGCGGGGCTCGCCCTCAGCGCCGATCTCCACCCGGTACGGCGTGCTCGGTTCCACGAACGCCTCCATGGCGTGATCGGCCCTGTCCTGCGCGCCCGACTCGCGGCTTTGCTGCTTCTTGCTCTTGAGGAAGTCGTCGAGCAGGTCGAGCGGAAGCGACATCTTCTGCGGTATGGCGAACACGAAGACGACGTTTTGCACGTCGGCGGCGACGTTCACCTCCCCGTCCTGGCGCTGGTCGTAGAGCGCCGGCGCGGCGGCGGCGGCGGCCAACAGGCCCGCGAGACCTACGGCGAGGAGCATGGTGCGCGTGTACTGGGCGTCAGCCGTGCGGACACTGCGCGCTGCGTCCTGCCGCGCCGCTTATACTGCCCACTCGCGGACCAGACCGGCTCTTGAATCGAGCACACTGTAACGGTTCGCCCGACACGAATACGCTGCACCTACCTACCGCTTCCTATACGCGAGATAGCATGTTCATTAGACGGGTGATTAGGAGATTCATTAGAGAGACAATGGCCGACATGACATACTTTCTGGATAGATGGACGCGAGGTCGAAGATTAGTTCTGCCTACTTTCCTACATTGAATCATTCGGCGTAAACACCACGTTTTAGTCCAGGTATGATGACTTAAGGACCCGTATCTCAATCGCTTTGTTGATTCCATACAATCCCTTGGGAAATCCCGTGCCGTGTGTGATGATGGAAACGCGACACCACGTGTGTCCGAGTGAGCGACCCTAGTGACGCGACAGTGACCGCGGCGGGTCAGCGGAGTGATAACAGTTTCGCAGAACAACGTATATAAGCTTATCAATAAGAGCATTGTTAAAAATAACCTTATCAGCTGAATTGAGTACGCAGCATCTCTGTTAGACCCATCGTTGGCTCCCCAAACTTGGGTAGCCTTCCTGAATTCTAGGTACATGATATTTAGGAATAAATTCGAGTAAATTTAAAGAAATTTGTTTGAACAGAATAATATTTTCCCATGTTTTTTGAGCAGGATAGTCTACATATGCCCATGCCCATGTCTTATTTGTACGTCAAAAGAGCTCAATCAATTAGGTAAAGCTCCTGTAGCTCGGAAAACTAAGGTGATCTGTAAGTGAGTACAAGGTTTTTCGTATGCGCAACCCTCCCATTTTATCGAAGATAGATATCTAAGCAACGGTCGATGCGGAAAGTTTTTGGATGAGAGACCATTCATGATTGCCTTTTTAATTGAATGGCTGTTTACAAATGGGGGCGCTAATATGGGTCAGAGGACACGTGAAATTGTAGGTTCCGATTAGTCTTAGTACAAGAAGTCGTTAAAACTTTTGAAAGCTCTCGACACCAGAGCCAAGCTTAGAATAAGAATCTAAATGTACATAGGTAGGTCTTCGTAAAAGAAACAAGTAGAAATGTCTCGAATGGAATGCTATCAAAATGCAGTTAGCTGCTTGAGATGCAAACAACATCAACTAAGTATCTATTGCGTTTGTATCCCGTTACAAACCATGTTTCTGCCTCCAAAGTACTAAAGTTGCGAACTAAAATTATAGCCATGACAGCTCAGTAGGGCGTGTGGCTGCCTTTCTTCCCGAAGGTTGTGGGTTTGATCCCCGAACTGAACTTGAGCTTTTGGTGAAGGAATACATCGTGAGGAAACCAGAACACGATGATAGGGCATTTTCTAGTGCTCGCCTGGAATAGCAACCACCCTCAGATTAAAAAATCAGTCGCCAAGCACCTAACAGAGTGTTCTGCCAGCCTTCTTCAGGGCCAGTTATTCCAAACTAGGCATGCTCTATCTAAGACATGAGTGTCGCTAACTCGTGTGGTTACGTGCTTTCTTGGTCAAATGACTAGGCATGTGTAAAGAGTAAAAATAATTAGCCAAATGCGATTTAGGCTCGCACATGAATGGTTCCGTACCATTGTTGTATGGGAGCACCACTTAATTTTTTTTTATTAATTTGCTTTTTATTTATAACAAATTACAATATTCTGTGAATGTATAGAGGGTCTACCAAATATAAATAAAGAGATCGAGTAAAAAACTATTTAAAAATTACTTTTGATGTATGGGCCCCCCTCCAATATTTATTTTAGTTTGTACATATAATAAGTATTCACAATATCGCTTACCATCAGGTGAATTCTGATCAAGCGCAAACCCATCATAGTATAAAAAAAGTATTATAATTTATAATTACATTTTAACGCATGTACTCGTATTTGCAAATTGATAATATACATCACCTATGACGACACGGCCCAGGTCGCAAAACATTTGAAACGTACATACGAGATGAGCGTTGAAATCTCCGATTGGTGATTCAAAAGAGAGATCCTGGCGCAGGTTTATTAGAGAGGTTTTCTACCATCGACCTTTTCAGGAGCGAAATCTACCTACATATAGATATGTATATATATCCATACGAATGTATGGGTAATAAAAATGTCTAAACAACTAAAGACTAAACTTTATAAATAAAGAAATATCCTTTATTGACATAAGTAAGAAATACATTATTAAAATGAGACCATTGGTGTTGATTTAGTCATAGACTGTGTTTCAACGCCAATGGCCTCTCCCACAGAATTATTACAAGTCTTGGTCATATATAAACAATGAAATGATGTTGTTGTGACTGTTATTAAAACAGTTACATAAAAATAAGCAAAATAAATTTGGAATAGAGTATTAATATTTTTATATTGGGTTATTTTTGTGAAAGTTATTTAACAGAATTTACCAATCTAGGTATTAAACTAAACTAAACATAGTGTAAGATACACTATGGTTATTAGGTATACATTAGGTACAGGCAAATAAAAATAATTATATTAGAGATTTTTCAATAAGAATTTATTTTTTCTTTCAACAAAACAATTTACACACTTGAAATACAATTAATTATTCTACATAAATGCAATTCTATCACTGTCTCGCTGAATAAGTTGCAAAAATCAGACAAGATCTTTAATCAAGACCTTTAATTAATTGTACCTAGCATATTTATAAACTAGATGATTATTTTCTAAATTACTAAACTAATCATTATCACTGCAATTTATTAGACATTTTAGTTCCGTAAGTTATCACTGGTGGCGCCGCTTGCGCAGGAAAGGCAGGAAGATGCTCGCCAGTCGCTGCTTCAGTCTGAAATGATAAAACACAAGATGAGAATCAAAATACATGTAGCTATTTATTATAAATAAATTTCATCGAGGAACATTGATGAGACTAGAAAGAGAAAACTTCTAATAATAAAATATTGTCAGATCGCGGGTTTTTGATGATCACAGTGTCAAATTACGTACAAACGCCTGAAAATATTTTTATAATTGAAATTTAGTGTTGGTAAATTACCTGAGTGCATTTTCTTGTTTCCTAAGCTGAGCGGATTTCTTGTGACCTTTCTCTTGGTGCTTTTCAGGCATGCTCATCGGCGCTTCAGGCTTTGACTCCTGCGGCTTAGGCTCTTCTGGTTTCGCATCGGAGGGCTTTTCTTCAGGTTTCGGCGAGAGAATTGGTTTCTCATCTGGTTTGTGTACAGGCAAGTCTTCGCCGATAAGGATGTCGGTAGTCTGGCTCGGCGGCTTGGGTTTCTGGTCCTGCTCCAGGTCGAACTCGGCTAAGAGGTCAGCGAGGTCGATGTCGGAGATGGCGTTGAGAAGGGACTCTGCGGGCGCCACGGCGATGACGACCCCGTCGATGTTGACGCGGTAGTTCTCGGTGCCGTTCTGGCGCTGGTCGAACACGCGCTCGTCCTTGCAGTCGTGCAGCGGGGCGGCCACCGCCAGCGCCGCGAGCACCACCACCTCGCACACCACTCGCCTGTAGTTGACCATCGCGGAACGTGTCTCGGCTCTGACTGTGCCTCGCCGCCTCTCCGAAGGCCCGCTATGTACTCGCTCTCCGCTGCATCTTTTATTTATTCGCCCGGATAGCGGTATAGCGGCTCCCGACTAACCGCACTAGCTAAACTGGAATCGATGCAGTCGACGTTACAATATGTACCTTGGCCGGTGTTCGGTTACCGTTTCATTCCAATGACTACGTAGTTGGTTCCCAACGGGAAATATTGCTGTGATATTTTTTGTCTCCTACTAAGGCTGCAATCCGCACATGCCATATAGGGCTGTCTAATAATTTCTTTATTACTACAATATATCGCCGTATTTTATCCTACACTACGTAAGCACTTCTTGTATAGGTAATATTACAATATTATTCGACCAAGATAGTCTCAGTTATATGAGTAGAAAAAACTTTAAAAGCTCAGGAAGTAAGTGAAAGCTAAAACGAGATGACCTCAAGAGACCCCGTTCTCAAGTGTTGCTGGAAGCTTCGAAATCGTGCAACGGGTCCAAACAAAGCTCCGCTAAAAATAAACACTCCGCTCGAAGCCAGTCTAACCTAATGACCTATTGGCTCGCGCCAGATCGCAACGCACGACTGTTTATAAACAAATGATCGCAGTATATTGCAATTTACACAAAGTAAGGCCTAGGTACGAGTATTAACTACGACTGATGAGACTCAGCTCTGCTTTATTTTTATTTCCACAAGTTTCCTGATGTTATATGTAAAAATAAATTCGATTCTAGTGTTCAACAAACAGCTCTACTTTCTTCAAAGCATACTCTTTTTTTATATTTAGATGTAGGTAAGTAAAAGTAACACTATTAATTTTGGAGTCAAGTTGAACATTTATAAGTGTTTCGAACCAAACATGGACATTGGCCCGTGGCACAGATCCGCGGAACGGCCGAACAACCTGTTGCCGATCGATGCGCGGGCGCAGCTTTCGACTAACTGTAACCACGGCTTAGCCACAGCCTAGTTTACGCAGTAACTAATGTTCAAGTATACTACAAAGCTCTGCCGTCACGACAAACTTATCTAACCTCGATGTTTTGATTTGAGTACTCAAGGCGAAAGTATGTCATTTCGAATACGGTTAAATAATGCGTACAAGTACCTTATTTATATATTTTACACAAACATATGTAGATGCCGTATAATAGAAATAAATTTCCAATTCTAATCAAGCACTAAAACAGTTTCAATCACTCTAGCGATAATCGAGAACCGTTCTTACCTTACTTGATCCTATAAACGTTAGTTAAGACAGTGTGCTTTTATTTTTTGTGAAAATTGACGTTCTGTTGAGACTGTGGCAAAGCACCGGTAAATGGTACAGTTGTAGTGCCTTATTTTATTTTGCCCTTAACCAGATTAAAAGATAACTGAACTGCATCGCTCAATAGCTTTTAATTAGCGTTATCTTAGCCTTCTGGGAAAATAAAATAAAATCGATGGAGTTAAGCTTTTATCTTAAACATTAAGATGACTTATTGCACTATTAAAAAGTAGTAAAAAGTTTGGTATTGGCTGTTTAGTAGTAAGAGCCGATTATGAAGCTCTCAAAATATACCTAACCTTAGCTGTAAACATATTTATAGGATCCCTTTAATAATAATTAAATTTTAATGTAATTGTCATGTTTTTAAAGTGAATATAGTAAGATAACTAACCACCAAGACACCTTGAATCCTGCGGTCGACTGGCTTACCCAATTTTATAAAATTATAAAAGAAGCTATTGGAAGAGCCTAGTGAGGTATAAAAACTCCCGAAATATGAGACCTCAAAAGTGATGGGTTTTTTTTTCATAAAGTTAGTTAAATCAGTCTACTGCAATAAAATCACGTTTATTGCGTTGGTGAACCCCTTTTTAAATTATTCTAATTTTAGAATGTATTGTTAAATACGTAAAAACACAATACGTTAATTTTATGTTCAAATGAGTTTAAAACTGAATGAATAATAAATAAAAAGTAGGAGGCATATGAAAGGAGAATAACAGATGTTTTACGTCCTCCTTTTCGTCTACATCGATTTTCCGTATTACATTCTCAGTACATACTCTATTATACATGCCCTACAGTCCAAGTAACCGTAAGATGTAGCATTCACACTAAGCATATACTATGTATATAAAATATATAAAAATGTTTTGTTGAAAAAAAAGTAAAATTAGTCAGAAATAGCTGTTGCCCGCGGCTCCGCCTGCCTGTACTATGTGTATTTTGTTGCGAATCGAATTTTCCCTGAATTTCTCCCTATGGCCTGTATATACTTATTTTACCCTGATCCCTACATTATATTGAAAACTCTCTTCGTTTCGAGGTTATGCCCAACTTTTTAAAAACCATTTGGTGCTCGCCAGGCTAGCAACCACCCTCAAGTAGAAAAATCTACCGCCAAGCATTTGACGGTATGTACCAGCAGGCCCTTTGAGAGCCAGTTACTCTAGGCTACGCATTCTTCACCTTAGGCCATAGTGCTGGTCAAATAGTCTTCTTCTTCAACCTTTTTCCGCCATGCGGAGTCGCCACAGCAAGTTTTCCTCTTCCACGCGACTCTGTCAGCTGGCATAATATCTACATTCACTCTCTTTCATATCCTCATTTACACAATTCAGCCACGACTTCCTAGGTCGACCTCTACTTCCGCTACCTCATACGACCATATCCATACTTCTCCTAGTGGCATGTATTTCTTCTCTACGTATCACATGCCCATACCAAGATAACCTTCCACTCTTCACTTTCTTTGTCACTGGAGCTACTTTCAAACAAACGTGATTTGGAACATTTCAAACAGTGCTGGTAAATAGTACTGTGTGAAAAAAACCCTGTATAAAAGACGTAGTAGAAGGCAAGGAACGGAACCATCGATCGCCTTTCTAAACATCGGACCAGTCGCAAGCGACCTGATTTCCAGCTGGTTTGACATCCTCTGCCTATACTAGGCTAGTAATGGCTATTTGCCTTGAAACAGTGATACCAGCCCCCCAAGTCTCGTGTTAAAGACACTGGCAACTGGCGTCACTGATGATAACAGCCACTGCAATCGCGTCGTACGACAGTTTCGTTCTGCGAGCTTTAATTGCGAAATATTGATCTCTCTGTGAAGAATAAAAGTGGTTCGTAGAAAGTATTTATTTAAGAGGTGATTTTTGTGCTTAAAACATAAGCAGCCCTATACGTTCCCACTGCTGAGACTCGGGGCCATAATATATAGGCCCACAATCCACCACGCTCTAGCCATGAAGCTTTAACCTAAAACTTCATGGCTCTAGCCAAGTGCGGGTCAATGACTCGTTATTTCACAACTTCGAAAAATAAACAATCATCGCTTTCACAGATAGCTTTAGAGCTTTCTTTATATCGCACTCTAATTTTAAATGCAAAATGGTATCTAAATATACTTTTCAGACTATTGATTACTTATTCAAGCGAAACGGACGACTAACAGTAACTTTCAAATAAAACTTTGATTTTTAATGTTGTACGCTTTTTATTTACTTTGACAAAAAATACGCAGTCTGAAAATCTGTGTAAGAACAAAAAATGGTTTACGTGATTAACAACGTGATTTACGTTGGTTTGTACAGTTAGGTACCCACACCAAGAAGTCAATAAAATTTGGGTTTTGATTTCACCAAAAAATCAAAACCCAAATTTTATGTATAATTTTTTTCTTGGACACTTAACCTATGAAATACTTATTCAAAACTAGCACAGCGCGTTGAGGTGCTTTTCGTGTTAGTCCCGGATAAAAAGGATTATGTATTAATCCAGAGTCTAAGCTATCGTTATCACAAATTTCACGCAAATCTGTTCAGCCGTTTGAGATTGAAAGAATAAATATAAATATTCAAAACTAGCCTCGCTGCGGTGCTAGTAATGTTAATCCCGGATAAAAAATTGCTTGTGTGTTAATCCAGTCTAAGTTGTCATTATCCAAAATTTCATGTAAATTTTTTGAGCTTGACAGAACAAGCACACACCTTATAAAAATTAGTGGGATGGGATTGAATGAGATGCAAAATCAATGTACTAAAGTTTTCGTAAGGCACTTAACATTTATTTCAAACAAAAATAATATCGGTAAGGTAAGGTAAGATTAAAAAAACATTTTAAAGTTCGTTGTTTCTCGTTCTTACACATTTAGTTATGCAAGCGAGAAAATATGCACTTTTAAATATTTTCTTTACTGACACAAATCAAATATTCACTTGAACGTGTAACAACAGGACTTATTATAATTTTGTACGCTTAATAACTTGTAACAATGCTGAATGACAACATAATACTAAAAAGACACTTCAAAGATACCAAACATAATAATACAACTAAAACTATAACCAAAACATTTTAAAATTTAAATTAAAAAAAAAAGTTATTTGTTTATACCGCCAATCACTTTTCATAATTTTTGGAACTTAAAGTTACACATATTTTTATAATTCACTTTTATATCGAAACCGTACTTTACTCGATAGGTTTGGTTATAAATTTCTTCTCATCAAACTAATATCTAAGGTCAGTTGACAATACTTTTCTAACAGGCATTGGGCCAGCATGGCGCGTACCCACTCAGGCCCAAGGTGGAGCATACCTAGTATGGAATAACTAACTAAATATATGGAGCCATTCGAATGAAACGAGATGATAAAGAAACAAACGAGATATCCGCGCGAAAAACAATATCCTTCCTTTATCAAGTAAAAATGTATCAAAACATTAAGAATAACTTACATTACTAAGAATTGACACCATTTCATATATATTATAACTAAATCTAGCATAAGCAGCCCACTATACGTTCTCACTTCTGGGACTCGGGGCCTTCTCTCCCTAGGAGAGAGATATAGGCCATAATCCACCTCGCTGGCCAAGTGCGGGTAGGCGGATGACCGTAAAGCGAGTGCAAATCCACACATAACTTGAAAAACAAGTCATTGGTGTAGAGCCGGGATCGAACCAAGGCCTGATTCTCCCAAGGCCCAATCTGATTGAAAAGCAGACGTTATTAGCACAGAGCCACACTCGCTTTTGTTTTATCTAACTCTAAATAATTATAATTGTACTCATATTGGTATCAAGGACTCCGTTTTAAACTATAGCTAAAGTATCATGTAATAAACTATGACTTAATTAACAAGAAAGAGACAACCAATTTATATTGAATGAGTTGAGCTAGTACGAAGGATAAATTCCTGGATCCTGATTGGTCAAAGATAACATCATCAGCACGTCATAGACAGCGTTCACAAAACGCAGTCATCAATGCTGCCTAGTGCGTCATTTCTGACGAATCAGGACACCGAGTCTGGAAAGAATCCATTTTCAATGGATGCCACTGACACTAAGAATGACTTCCATTCTTAGTCTCAAGACTTTCAGGTCTGATATATTACTTATACTGTACTTACGGAAAATAAAACGGTTCAAGAACAAATATGCGCTTTCAAAGAGTATATAATTGAAAAATGGCTTTACACTGTAGAACCGTTAACTTTTCCATACATAATAAGTAATAATGTAAGAAGTAAATAATAATTTTCGTATCCATAGAGTCGAAGAGTAAGTCTTTCTTATTGTCAGTATCATCAATTGCAAATGGTTATTTTTCATGATTTTTTATTCATTACAGAAGTTTCATAATTTAACATGACATAAAATAAATGATAACTTACATTATATTTTATAAGTAAACGTGCAGTTTTCACAACAAATGCATTTCTATAACCTAAATTTTAAAACGTTAAATATTTAATATCAATCAAAAGAAAAATAACACAATGCGTCAAGGAAGACGAAATTCTGAATAAGGCACAAATATATCTTCACAGCTTAGTTGTTTGAAATTTTATAATATCATTCAAGTGACAATCATGTTTGTCAAAATAAAATTGGTATTTTAGCTAACCAATTTTTAATACGCAAAATTTCAACGAGTTATATCAAAAATCGCACTTTTTCCAGTAAAGTCATTTTTATTTAAACCATTGGAAAAATAATCTGAAATATTTTGTGTGCTTCCGCTATAACAAGCCCATAACTTTAATACGTTCTGTTCCCTTAAAAATCTAGATTTCATTTTTAATAAACAACACAGTAGAATTAAGGCACAGTACAAAACCACCATCTCGACCTATGACGTCACTGCTCGAGAATCGTTAACAGATTTTACGGAACGTCTTCGTTGACAATTTTAATTGAATGAGATGAAAACAATCTTTATTTGAAACATGTAATAAAATAAAAACGTCGGATATTCGTCCAACGGGTTTCGACGCATTACGAGCGTCATCATCGGGGACGAGCTGCACACGGACTGTCACCGACGAGATCCGCGCGCAGACTCTTCGCGTCGGTGTCGTCTCACATTTTTTTAAGTGTGACCGTTTGTTTCGTGCAAATATATATCGCGCAAACTAGATCTCAGGAATCGAATGCGGAAAGACAGATGCGGCTCATTTTGATATCGTAGCAATGTAATGTTTATATAAAATTGGCAAGGGAATAGGATACCATATAATTATTCCACAGGTTACGCGAAAAGCGACCTACACGCGGTCGGAGCCGCGGGCAACCTCTAGTATGTAAATATATGCCTTACGATAACAGTTTAGAATGTAATTTATAGCTCAGATGCGGCTGTGGTTCTGTCTGTGCTATGTACATATACTATATACATGTTGGTAAAAGCCGTCTGTCTCCAACGCGCAGTCTATAGAGAGCTATGTATTTATATATAATATGTATGTATATGTAATATACCAGTTGTGTTAGCAACCATAATACGAGCTAGAAATGGTTCAGTATGGGGCTAACCAGCCGTGTGTGAATGCGTTAAAAAAAAAAGCTGTATGCAAATAGAGCTGCACGTGCGGCGCACACAGCGCGGGTAGAGCCGAGCCCACACACAGTTAAGCGATTTATACCCTGGTTTACAACTCAGACACGGCTGTAAGTCTGTCTGAGTTATGTTCAGCCGCTAGAGTGAGCAGTACATGTTGGTAGAAGCCGTCTCCAAAGCGCAGCCTGTAGAGCGCGGTGTGCAAGTAGTGTTGCACGTGCGGCGCACACAGAGCGGGCAGAGCTGAACCAGCGCACAGGTCGCGAGACGCCGCGCATATTGATACCGCTTGGCGCCAGATGCGGGTGCTTACTGAAAAAGAAGAAGAAATAAAAAAAAATTAAACTCCCATTATGCATCAGCGGCCATCTTGGATCGGTTTTGATCAAACATGGAATAGAACACTCTCGACTACCACACCTTTAAAGTTTCAAACAAATTAAATAAATCAAAATCGAACCATCCGTTTGGGAGCTACGATCCGGCACAGACAGACAGACACACAGACTCGTCAAACTTATAACATCCAGTCGTATTTACATTGGGGGCTAATAAACCATACAGTGGTTTTAAGAGTATTCGAGCTAACTGATGTAGCCTAACAACAACTGGTACTAAGACTAACAGCAGGACCCAAACGAGTAACGTAGGTCATACCTGCACTGGTATAACCCCAGTCCGACGTCCTAGGTCCCCCGTGACGGGTCAGGTCTGTGGCCCCGTCACATGCCACTACGGCCGCAGAGAATAGGGAGAGTGGTAGTTTGTAGTACCACTCCCTTCTCCCTGCGGCCCCACCGCGTCCGCCATCAACCGGTGGCGACCCCGTCGAGGCCGCGGCAGGTAGGAAGAGCGGCGCATCGTCATACCGACACTTCTCTCCTGCCGCGGTCCCACACCTTCGGCTGCGGTGGGTGTCTCCAAACCACACCGCAGCCCGCCTCAGTTGCGAAACCCCCCCGAAACGAGGTTCCGCAACCTACTGGTGCCACTCCATCTAGAACTTGCATGAGGGAGTACAAGTCTAGGGAGTGGCCCGCCTCAGGGACCCTCTTCGCTTCACCGTGGGTGACCAGGCCACGGTTACTGAGCCCCCTCGCCTCGACAATGCGGGGCCCCACGGGGGGGAAGGCTAACAACCCTGAGGTATATCACGTTATGTATATCATGCAATACTTACAGAAGTTCTGCATATCATTGTCACAGTGCTGCACTAGACTCTGTATGGAGTATCCGCCATTAATTGCAGGCAAGCTGTTGCCTGCCACTATCATTGAGCTGGGGACCACGACGCTCGATAGCACTTCTTCTATCTGAGATTTTAACATCTGAAATCATAAAACATAAATTGTATTTATTTCTAAAATTAAAAAACAGGCCAAGTGTTGTGGGACTCGGTGTCATACCATCTTAGTACAGTGTAAACTCTATATAACGACACTGAAGTGACTGTGCATTTTTTGGGCGTTATAGAGAGTGGTCGTTAAATGGAGAGAATGTATCATTGTATGGAATACAAGCTAAACCAACGAAAGCCAATTGATTTCGACGCTTTAGAGAGTTTGTCGTTAAATCGAGTGACGTAACATAGAGTTTACACTGTAATATTATAAATGCGAAAGCTTGTGTATATTAGTTTAAGTGTGTATTTGTTACTTCTTCATGCTCCAACGACTGGACTGATTTGATGAGATTTACTATGAAGATAGGTTAGACCTTTGATAAAGACTACTTTTTATCCCGGATTAAGTTCTTTTGCCCCGGATTAACGCGGGTAACTACGTGGGGCGCAGCTTATCTATAACAACGAAAAAAATTACAGTCGCCTTACGTCTCGAAGGTTTTGGATTCCATACCCACCAATGATCGTTAATTTTCAGCGAAGGAAAACATAGTGAGGAAACCGTAACATGGTAGTAGAATATTTTCCTATGGTTGCCTGGCTAGCCTCAAGTGGAAAAATCTGTCGCCAAGGTGTGTGCCGGCAGCCTCCTTGAGAGCTACTTATTCCAAACTAGGTGCGTTTGCTAGTCATATGCTTAGCTGTACTGTATAAAAAAATATGTATGATAAGATAATGTCAACTATCTAGTATGATGACAGACAGACCTACAGGTGGACAGACAGCGGACTTCTATAAGAGCAACTCTCTCATTTGTGTTGTAATGTATTTGTACTAATTGTAGCGCCTGTAGCTCGGCTAGCTAAGGTGATCTGACGCGATCATCGAAGCTAAGCAACGGCCGATGCGGACCGTGTTTGGATGGGTGACCATGCACAAGACTGTCGTCTTTCAAGTGGCATTTTTATCTGGGCGCTACTGTGGGTCGGATGAAATTGTAGGTCCTGGCTGCTAGTCTTGGTACAAGCAGTCAGCCAAGTCAGGCCTTCGGGCGCTTACGCTACTTAGCTTATATGAAGAAGACGAAGAATGGTTGTACCTCATCACTGTCCAATGCATTGGTTGCCTTTCTGGTGTCTTCTTTCAGGACATGCATTCTGTAGTAAGTTGGTATATGCTGAAACAGAAGAAATACTTATGTAAGGAAAAACTCTGAAGGGTAGGCTCTCTCTCTAAAGGGTATGCTAAGCAAGGATATCTTTGACGAGTCTTAAAGCAAGATTATTAGATATTTATTGTACATATTTTTATTTTTAATTTTAGCGCCATTGCATAAGCGAAGGAAGGAAAGGTATGATAATAGAAATTATTAGGATTTCATAATTTCAAAAAAGTATAAATTAAAATAAAGAAAACCCACAACATATGCGGACGGACGAGACTGTGGAGCATGTGCTGTTGCACTGTGAATCCACAAACCAAACAAGTGAGAAAACCGGACTAGCAAGGGTATCTCAACAAAACACTACGCTACACTTGGACGCCTCCTGCTATAAAAAAAGTACCACAACATCTGACGCAATGACAGTGGAACAGGTATGTCAGCGATCCAGGACAGTGCTCCGCTACTTTAAGGAGCTTGGATGGCTTGGGTAGGCTGGTAGGGGGAAATGCACAATACACCTTCTGCAGGTTGTCAGTGCAGGTCTGATCGCCCCCATCATAGAATAAGAATAAGAATAACCCACAACATAATATTTTTGATGGTGGCCAAAATATTAATTTAGATATTTGTAATACATCATAGTAAATGTATTCTACTATTCAAGCCCTTTTATTTGATATCCATATTGAGGTAGAAATATGTAATTTGCCATTTTGTAATCTAAGACGTACTGGTAAAATGTATGTCAGGATATATCAGGAGACATGTTTGAAGACCACATTATCTGAAGACGTGTCTCATCCGCCAACCCGCACTTGGCCAGCGTGATAACGACCTAACTCTCTCCTCATGAGAGAAATCCCAAAGTCCCAGCAGTGGGAACATATAGTGGGCTGATTATTCTTATGTTCTGAAACTGACATTTAATTGATATACCCATAACTTCAACACAAGTGCCCCATCCAGCATGTAAAAAGAAAGAAAGAAAGTAAGAATGAAATTAATTTATTCTTATGACAGGAAAAATATAATAGGTACACTTAAAGTGTGAGCGGCACAAACTCTCGGTGAACCCACAGAAAACCGAAATGGTGCTCTTCACAAGAAAACTTAAAATACCGAAAACATTAAAACTTCCACGTCTTTTTGGGTCGCAGCTTACCCTTAGCAAAGAAGTTAAATACCTAGGCATCTGGTTAGACAGTAAGCTTCTCTGGGGTAAACAACTTGACCATGTTACCACCAAAGCTACAAATATTTTATGGCAGTGTACGAGAGCTGTGGGCAAGGACTGGGGCTTAAAACCAAAATTAAGTCACTGGCTGTACACTGTAATAGTGAGACCAATTCTAACGTATGGTAGCATAGTATGGTGGCCCAGGACGAATCTTATAACCACCATCACCAAACTACAGAAACTCCAGAGGCTGGCGT
Source organism: Mellilla xanthometata (assembly GCA_035578125.1). NCBI lineage: Eukaryota > Metazoa > Arthropoda > Insecta > Lepidoptera > Geometridae > Mellilla > Mellilla xanthometata. The sequence goes on from JAPUBQ010000006.1 coordinate 12,063,974, forward strand.
GCTCCATGATAACAGGATGCAATAAATCGACACCTTCAGCCGCCCTGGATACACTACTCGGATTGACGCCTCTGCATTTGCACATACAGCAAGAAGCAATGGCTGCAGCCCTAAGAATTAAATCAACAAACCAATGGAAAGGTGTGGGATCTTGTACAAACCACAGCAGAATTCTAGAAAAAGCAATATCAATAGTTCCTTACTCAGTTCGAGGAACCGACAAGATAGCTAAAACATACTTGGATGGCAAAAGATACTCTCTACAGATGGAGGAGATAAAGCCTCAGAGCGCAACGGCGACTGCTGTCGCTGTTGACGAGGTCTACAATGTCTATTGTGACGGCGCTAAAAACAATAATGGAGCAGGTTGCGGATATTACTCACCAGAATTAGGGATTGAGGATTCCATGTCACTGCCCAAAACCACAACAGCATTTCAAACTGAAACAATGGGTTTACTACTAGCGGCGAAAACAGTGCTGCTAAGAAATTTTGTAGAACCTATAAGCAAAAATATGAAGCTAAATTTCATAACTGACAGTGCCGCAACGATCTACGCACTCAGAAAACCGATAACCAGATCACAAGTCATAAAGGAATGTCATTTGACTCTACAAAAACTGGCAGAGATATATGATGTTACAGTAACCTGGACCAAGAGTCATAGCACTTGTCAAGGTAACAATAAAGCAGATCTGCTTGCAAAAGAAGGAGCAAAGAAACAAACGATATGCGCTGACATAGCTGATCTCTGCAAGCCGACAGCTATGGAAGCTAGAAATACACTACGAGCACACGCTGAACGAGAACACCAAAATCTGTGGAACAAAAGGACTGATTGTAAAAACTCTAGACTCTTCTTACCCAAATTAAACAAAAAAGTAACAAATAATTTACTAAAACTCACAAGAGGGGATCTCCGTATGATGGTCGGCATCATTACCGGCCACTGTGATCTCAACTACCACCAACATAAAATAGGGGCGACGGACAGCCCTCTATGTCGGGGCTGTCTGGAGGAAAATGAAACGGTAGAACACGTGCTACTGCACTGTGAGGCCACCAAACAAACCAGAAGGAGTTACGGCCTGATGATAGCAGCTCAAGATGAAAGTTCGCCTTCCATTGCTAATCTTCAGACAAATAGACCATCTGACGCAACAGGGGTGGAACAGGTATGCCAGCGACCCAGGGCTGTGCTCCGTTATTTCAAGGAGCTCGGTTGGCTTGGGTAGGCTGGTAAGGGGGGAATGCACAATACGCCCCTAGCGGGATGTCAGTGCAGGTCTCATCACCCCCACTTCAAATTAGAATTAGAATTAGGTACACTTAAAGCAATATACATGATACATTTCCTGTCACAAGCCGGCCTCAACTCAACATGTGCTGGCGGCAGGCAACCAGTGCTGGTCTTCCGTTGACACTACATCGTCGAGAAAATAGGCAAGAACTAAATATAATTAATAGAAAAGGTTGAAAACAGGTAAACAGATCAACAAGAACAGCACTGAAAACATTACACAAGATAATCAATAAAAATAAAACAGGTCACATACACAGGACGTATATATATTTGCAGGGTACTAATATTGTAACTTACCTTTGTATCAGCCAGCATAAGTATGCGATGTCGATGCGGCAGGTCCGTAGTATCGGGGGACAGTCTGTTCAAGCACTCAGGATACAGCTCGGCTAACACCACACTGTTCTCACCACCGAGTAAACACTTATTGTATTGCTTAATCGCAAGCTCATCTAGCTTGTTGAATATGTAAATTGTTACTTTTGCTTTCACTCCTGGAAATGTAAAGTTTCTTTTTAGAATTGATATGATTTCGGAAGATAGTCAAGTCAGATAATAGAAAAAGTGGGGATATGGTATGTCAGGAAAAATCATGGATAATGATATAACTATACCAGATTGGCTATAAAATCTAGCAATCATAATATAGGTGTTACACCAATTTCGGCTTATAGATTTCTGGCATAATTATAAATTTGTCAGTATTTCAGTAAATCTTCTTGCTAACTAAATTAAATTAATGCTATGCAAAATTCAACTCTATAGTTTGTAATTAAAGTCTTTCCTAGAGCCAAACAAAGATAGCTATGATGATGTAGGATTGGCTACAGAAAGTTAAATAGTTATTAGTGGAAAGGTTTGCAGGTTTTTACCCTTTACACCAGTACTTTGGGTCTAATTACTACTAACTAGCATGTCAATATGAATATACTATTGGACTGTTAGTAGCCTTTGACTCAATCTTATTATAATCTTCTTCTCCTTTACCATTTCCCACTAGGTGGGGTCGGCACAGCCTGTTTTTCTCTTCCATGCCACTCTATCAGCCGTCATCTCCACATTCACTCCCTTCTCATTCATATCCTCCTTCACACAATTCATCGATGTCTTCTTTGGTCTACCTCTCCTTCCGCTACTTCTTACAATCATATCCATACTTCTCCTAGTCACATGCATCTCCTCTCTATGCATTACATGTCCATACCACGCTAACCATCCACTCTTCACTTTCTCTGAAACAGGTGCTTCTTTCAAACTTCCTCTAATACACTCATTTCTTACCTTGTCCATTCTTGTTACTCCACACATCCATCGCAACATTCAATCTTATTATAATGTGGTTACATATAGTTTAACTTACCTCGCAGCATTCTGAGTAATATTTAAAACGAAAGCATGAAAAATTACACAAACATTAGTAGAAAGAAGGAACATATTAAATGTTATACAAAAATGAGTTAGTATTTCTTAAGAAACAATGCATGTTTCTAGTATATTACATCAATTTAAAACCAATGATCTTTAATAAACCTTTAAATGGATGCACATAATGAAAAATTTACTTTAGAAACTTTTACATGCCTAGAATCTGCATGTATGTATTGAGTGTTATTAGTTATCTAATATAATGAAATTAAAGTATTCTTATGAAAGTAGTTTAACTCTAAGATTATTAACAGTAACAAAAATATTGTAAGGAGAGATGATTACCAAAATGTTCAGCAGTAACAAGAGGATCAGCGTCTTCACACCAAGCCAAGATGATCTGCAAAGCTTGCACTATGGTGCACTGGAAACGCAGGAAAAAGGAGCCTGCCCTGACTGGTTGCCTCTTACCACAACCTTGACAGTACCACTGCACTCTGGAATATAAGAAATAAATGCATTACAGTAAAAATACTAACTTCTTAAACGGAACTATTTGTCGCTGAAAGCTACAATGAATAAGGCCCATAGAAGATAAAGTAATAGGTCCATAGGAGATTAATTATCTTAATTTCTAAGTTGTACTTGCAATGTGAATGAAACAAGAATACAATAGACTTCCGAGGATAAACTAGTGCAGACAAAAACAAAGTTGACAGTCCGTACATAGATCGTGTAGGGACTAATAAAATGTTTAACAATTAACTTACCTATCAACAACTCTGGCTGCTCTACACACTAGCTTACAGTCTGGCTTGTTAGTTGGACAGCTCACAGTGGCTGGAAGCAAGCCGAAATTCTGTAGTCTTTCCACAACTTGGAATTCAAGGATTTTGTCTCCATCCTTCCTTATGAACTCTCTGTACAGATTCAAATTTCTGTAAAATTTCATAACATATTAGAACTTTGCATGGTCCGTGGTTGTTACATATATGGTTTCTTAAAATATAAAAAGAATAAACTTTGCAGTTTACTTACCCAGGACAAGTGCTGAAAGGTAAATTAAACTCATTGTCTACAGATGCCTCAGATTTTTTCTCGTGCGTAGTAGAATCAGCTTCCATCTTGCAAACTTATCATAATAATCTTATTACAAATTTTTAATTTAAACAATACTACAATATTAAACACACTTTAAGTAGTTAAAATTGGTCAAAAATACCAAATTCGAATATAAATAATAATTAAAAAGACACAAATAACAGAGAATGAAAATTAACAATAACATAGACCAATCTAACAACCGTAGAAAAAAATGGCAAGGGATATTCATACTCAGTCGAAATGGGGATACCATAAAAAACCCGAAATTATTTTTGTATATGGCAACACCATTTTATTTTTCTTATTATATGGCAGCATCGTCAAAAAGAAATTGATGATATGGTCACACGTATTTGTATACCATATAGAACGTCCAAAAAACCGTACATTGTTCATTGGTTTAAAATTATGGGATCGTGAATAGGAAGATTTAAAATTTTAGTTTTAACACTACTTGCCTGCATCCGCTAGAACTATTAGATTTAGCAATTTTTGGTGTAAAAAGTTTTCTTCCATTTTATCTGACTGTTTGTTATATCATAACGGATAAGCGAAAAACAGATCAGGCAGAAATTTTGCAACAGGATAATATGAAACTTGAGGATTAACATAATCTTACCTAAATGGTAAGATATGAAATAAATTTACTAAAAAATATTCCAATTGTTTTCTAAAGCAATGTAGAAACGCCAATTTGAAACCCATTGCAATGCCACAGACACATTAATTAAATAAAAGCATAGAGAACATATAATAATTTTTGAGACGCCTTGTATGAATTTCCAATACATAATAACACTTATTATTTGGTTTCACTTCATAAGCATAATATAGCATAAGCAGCCCACTATAACGTTCCCATTGCTGGGACTCGGGGCCTTCTCTCACTAGTAGAGAGATATGGGTCATAATCCACCACGCTGGCCAAGTGCGGGTTGGCGGATGACACACGTCTTCAGATATTGCAGTCCTCCCAACGCGCTGGTTTCCTCACGATGTTTTCCTTCACCGTAAAGTGAGTGCAAATTCACACATCACTTGAAAAAAACAAGTCATTGGCCGGGATTCAAACCAGGGGCCGGCTGATTGAAAAGCAGACGTTTATATCACCGAGCCACACTCGCTTAAAACTGGTTTCACATATTGAGCTATATTTGATTAAAATAGTTTTGAGATGGTGGCCGCCACTAAATAGCATTCCGACGGTCATGCATTTTAGACTGGACTGGTAAGTACGTTAAAAACTTCGATTACAGGATTCAGAACAAGCATTGTAAAGCACATCACCATAATGATGTGTATACTGTGAGAACGTACAATGGGAGAAATAGGTTCATTTTATTATATTTTTATTATTATTATTTTAAATGTGTTTGTCATGTTTTATTTGTTACGTTGTTTTTCTTTGTATATAATGGAAAATAGTTTACTTAATCTTAATGTAGTATTCAAGCCGAGTCATAATAATAGTTCTTAGCACTGTAATTTATTTTGTTTTCTCATAGTCTAAGTGATACGTTTGCTTTGCTTTAGCTGTAAGTGCCATTTTTATAAATAAACAGGATTTGAATTTGAAACCACAAGTTTTTGAGTCCGAGGTTTTGTTTTTTTGAGTTGTTTCGAGCGAGTGAAGCCGCGAGCAACAAATAGTTATCTCTATGTTTAAGTAGTTAAAGTAAATTAGGTAAGTCTATTTGTACATATTTCCTTAGGTATTTGGATCAGTTAGGAGCTGTTAACACGTTAAAATTAAAAAAGATGTAATGTACTGTAGTGCCTATATAGATCATTTCAAAAATATAGATATGGCAACTTTTAATACAGACTGGTCCTGTTGCATTCTAGGGTTATTATTTAGAATCGGGGCCGCAAGGAAGGGGGAGGAAAGGGTAGAGGGGAGGTTGGGAACCCCTCCACTACAAACCCCATCTGCAGGAGACAAGTAGTTTTTGAGTTATTAATGTTTAAAAATTTGAGGTTAAGTACTAAGTTTTTTAACAGGTAACTCAAGAAGGGAAATATGTAGGTATCTTTCGACCAAAGTAGCTCTGTAACCCGACCGAAGATAAGACCGAAGCTTCTGCCCTAGCCTTCGGTCCCAAAAATAACCACGAAGACCTTAGTCTACGTGGTTATTATTTTTGTTGAATAACAGCATTTCGGTTCTGGCAGTGGGTCGCAGTTCAAACCTAACCTAACCGACAGTGTTTTTTTGAGCTTGAAATCTGCCTTAGCTAGTGAATTAAATAACAAATTGAAAAGACAAAAAAGGAAAACATTCGCATACACTCGAAAGTAACGGAATGACGCTTAAATTTTACCGCTCAAAATGGTGTTAAAACTTTTTGTTTTAATTTAAATTTTACCGCTCAAAGTGTTGTAAAAACGTTTTGTTTCATCTATTTGTTACAGATGTAAACTGTCAAAATAGTTTAAATTTACTTTTAGCGTTTCGTTTCTGGTTTGCAAGCAAACTGTCAAACGATGAAAATGACAGCAAACACGTTTCATTCTACGTATTTTCTGCTAAAAACGTTTCTTTTCTCACTATTTCAATGAAACTTTGAAAAATTATTTAAATTATTTAGGCGTGGCTCCTGCAAATAAAATGTTATAAATATGTTATAAACAACCATTTCCGACACCCCTGTTGTATTAGTTTCTCCAAATTCATGCGGCCCCGATTCTAGAGCCGACCCCATTCTAGGTTGTTTATATTACTTATTTATTACTGTTCTTTGTATACTGTATTTGACAGTTTAAATCAAAAGTAACTAAACAGAGCTCCTTGAAATAATGGATCACAGTTCTGGGTCGCTGGCATACCTGTTGCACCAGATGGTATGTAAAAAGTACAAAACTTAATACATGTAGTCTTATAGCATTTGTGTATTTTTACAGATCTCGGCACAACAACACTGGTTGTGAAAAGTATGAAGTTATGCTGCATCTAACAGGAGAAGATGGGGCCAAGCTTCAGCACATTTCTAGTTTACAATAATTTGCAATAAAGATAATCCAAAACTGTGTTTTTCATTGGTTACACATAATTATTTACCTTTAAGTTAAGGGTAACTAGGTTTATCACATCATAATTATTTTGTTATTATTTTCAGTAATTTATAGCCCATTGCTAGGCTGTACACTTTTATCTCAGTATGTAAAGGGCTTGACTTGTAGAATTCATATGTTATGATGCATTTCAAATACACAATGACTGGCAAGTAGCAGTTATCTTGCCTCAAACTAAAAAGTAATATAAGTAGAATTCAAAATAAAGTTAATTTTCATGCCCATTCTATCAAACCCTTAGAACCTTTAGGCTAGGAGTGACTACCTTTATCATATCAACATTTTCAGATATTTATAGGCCTGGGTTGCTGGGATACCTGTTACATCAGATGGATATACATTCTGAAGATATTTTTTTGTGTTGTCAAGTTGTTTGTAGATATAATATACTTAGATGGGTACTTCCTTGAACTTTTCCACACCTATATTGACACACTGTCTTCTCAAATTGTGTCTTTAATGCTTTATTTTATCTCAAACTACAGGTAATCCTGTAGTCTGAGTATTTTAGTTGATTTACAAAAATAATAATAAATTAGTTATCTATCCTATCTAAGATGCTATCAGGAACTGACCAGTTTAAATTCCCTAGCATACCATATTCTGAAATAAAGACAACTTTTATTACAACAAAGACATAATAATTAAGAGTTAAAATAAAGTCTACCTGTTCAGTTGTCTGTATGCAATGCTAGTATATTATTTCCTAGTTTAACATATATGATCTGTTTTGGAGGACAGGCATGTTAGAATATAATATACAACCTATAAGGTCTTCCCAGGTTAAATAATAAAATGAAATGCCTATTTTTTGCTCAATAAGTTGTGTGCTATGTAACCTAGTTTTGAAGTGAACGAAATTAACTGAAAATGCTCTTAATCTAGATGGAAAAAATATCTAGCTGTTATATGATTTCAAGAACAGATGAGGAGGGCGCAATCAGTTTCAGCCGATAGAGCTGGAACATAATTACTCACCTTTTGTACCATTGCTAAATAGTAGATCATCAAGAATGTACATATTTTAGCATGTTGCTACCTCGGCTTTCCTTTCGTTTGAGACTTTGAATTGAATTATGACTATAAATAGAAGATCTTATTATTCGAATAAAGCAGCTTTAGCAACGAACAGCAACGCATGATACTACTACCTTTAGTGGGTAATTGGTATTCCCTTACTTAGCAAAAATATGTTGGTTCCAATTATGTTTAGTCTAATAAGTAAAGTAAAGTAAAAAAAAAAGAAAGTAAATAAGCCTTTATTCTATTGCTTAAGTACATATTTTTAAAATAACATATATTTTACACATTTTTAAGCAAAAGTTGCTGCTTGGGCATAGGCCTCCCCCGCTAATTTCCAACTCTCTCTCTCCCTCGCCTGTCTCATCCATGTTGGTCCGCATATCTTTAGGAATAGGTCCCTCAATCTTTTCCTTTGTCTTCCAGGATTTCTCTTGCAATCTAGAGAGACCCACACTCCGTCACACGTTTCGTCCATTTCCAATTGTCCATCCTGTAGACACGTCCCGCCCATTTAAATTTAAGGGTTCTTGTCCTTACAGTTATGTCTGGTACCTTTGTTCGGTTTCTCAGCGTTGTATTGCTTACTCTATCTGATCTCCTGATACCTAGCATGCTGCACTCCATTTTCCTTTGTGTTATGGATATTTTCTCTTCATCATTCTTTTTGAGCGCCCAAGTTTGGCATGCATAAGTCATACAAGGCATTATCGCAACTTCGAACACTTAACTTTTTGTTCTAGTACTTATTTCTTTGCTTTTCATTATTTCCTTCAAGCTCAAATACCTTTTCCATCCCAAAGCTATTCTTCTTTCAACCTCTCTTTCTGTACAGTCTTTGAATGATACTGATGTCCCTAGATATAGGTATTCTTCAACATACTCTATACTAGTTCCATCCACGAAAATAGGCACAGGTTCCCGATTTGATATGATTTTTGTTTTTTTGGCATTTATCTCTAAACCGACTCTCCTGCTTTCTCTACATAATCCACGTACCATTTCTTCTAAATCTTGTGCGTTTTCTGCAAAAACAATAATATCATCGGCAAATCTGAGATGACTTAGGTATTCACCATCTATATTGATTCCCACTCGAGGCATTTAAGTCTAAAATGTGGTGTGTATATAAATATTTGAATTTACGTGCCAAGTGACATAACCAAACAAAAGAAATCCTAACCATTTCGTGTATGTACACAACATCCTATACGTACATCAAACACCCACAAGCAAACTATATAACCAGTGGCCAAGACCTCTGTTCATAAAATATTTAAAGAAATGTGAAGCTTTTGATACACTGGTACTGCGTGAAAATAGACAAAACAAATGAACTATTACTTATTCAATGTCCTCACTCAGTGTACTACATTGATAAAAACTTAAACACATTAGCAAAATTTTCACTCACACAAACAAAGCATATTTGGAAAGGACTTTGCCAGAGCGTAGAAAATATTAGCGTTCATTAATTTAAAGACAAATATTCACTTTTTCTGACATATCTACGGAATTAGTGTGATACAGATAACAAATATTTTCATTAATAAACATTCAAGAATGAACAGAACTATTCATTTATTATCTGTTTGATGTTCATTCTTTTGGTTTATTTTTTATCTGTGTAATGTTCATTCGCCAAAGAACGGTACTTCGTGAATATAGACAGTGCGGAAAAAAATAACAACACAACAAGACGACAACAAGGTTTAGCATTTGTGATATCATTGTCGATGTCATTGATTGTTTTTGTCAGTGTCAATATTAAACAATATAGAGATAGAAAAAGATTGTACCTAATGATTTCATATTCGAACAAATAATATTCTTAGATCGCTTATAAAAACAAAACATCTGACTCCGTCTTAAATCACTCCAGATAAGACCAGATAAGGTGAAAAGTCGAAATTATATTTACTAGTTGTCTACTACTTCAATTTAATTCCGTCAATATTACGCTAGCTGTCGATTGGAAACGATTTGTTTATCCATAACTATGCCTTGACATATCACTAAAACAGTTTTTTACACAGTCGTTTCTCAAACCGATGCTATGCTTTAATTTTTCTAGTTTGACTTGTAACTTTGGTGTTATCAATAAATGATTTGTATTTGTAGTGTATAATCTTGTAAAATGAAAGAAAATTTAATGAAAATAATTCTAGTCAAATAATAAGGTTTTGAAGGGCAAGTGACATCTCTAATTATCGAAGAAGATTATATAAAAAGTTGTAGAAATGCTACCAAACTTTGGAGAATTTTCCCTAAGCTTAGCAAAAAAGTACGCTTGGTTTTTTAAATCTCTATCTTAGTGAGGATATTAAGGGATATTTGGACAATTAACTAATTTTTGTTAATTATTACAGTATTTATGAAATTTTCACTATATTATATGCTAAGGCAGTTTTGCAAAATAGGTTTTATGAATAATAAATACCTATCTAATGATTATTTAGTAAATTCAAGGATTTTTGGGCATTTTTACAAAATAGCTATGGGGCAAACATTTTCATGAGTTGGTAACACAGCGTTGCGCTTAATCGTGAAATTCATTAGTCTACTAGTCGTTGAGTTTAGTGTCGTGTATTTTTATTTTTGATATTTATGGTTTTGTGAACTAATTGTATGTGAATGCACAAATATCTGGCCTAATTAACATAATATATGCGGTTTTAGGTAAGTAGATTTATATTTTGTGCTTTTCTGTGATACTTTTCAGTTATAAAAAGAGTCCGATGTGTATAGGCACACCGCACCCGTGTGCTTTTTGATTCGCATTTGTTTTAAAGCTTTGCTCAAAGCCGGGTTTATACAATACCTCGTATATTTTCGATTTTTAAACTAATTTTTATGAATGTTTCAATATAATTTATTTAACACCTCTATTATAATACTTAATTAGTTTACCCATATTCGGAATAAACTTTATTGTTAAGCATAAATTGCAATGTAGTTTTTTAGGGTCCCGTACTTAATGGTAAAGTCTGTACATACTTTATTACTAAACCCCCTCTGTCTGTCACCAGGCTGTATGTAACTCTTAAAAAGAAATAGTGGAAAACAATAAACATGTTTTTTCTTGTTATTCTGCTCTTTATTAATAACGGTAACTGGTAGATTCATAAAATTTCCAAAGAAGATTTATTTATATTTCCCTTCAAAATATATTATAAAATCTAAATAAAATATGTATTAAGGGGTTCCCATACAACAAACGTAATTTAAACAATTTTTTACTTTATCTTTATAACAACATTTGGTAACCCGTCTAATTCACTGAATTTTTGGTAAACAATTAATTTTAAAACATTAATACTAAAATTAAATTAAAAGAAATATGTAAAGGGCCATACCCATACAAAAAACATATTTTTATTTATTTAGCAAAATATTTTCAAAGTTTCATCGGTAGGCATATATAACTATGACCATTCGTAGCAACTTTATGGGTGTGTTGTTTAGTTTAGAAGTTATTATGACCACCTTCAGACTCCATAATCAGACCCTGAATATGAAGTAGCACTAAAGAGTTTACCAAGACAAAAGAAATGAGTTCTACCACTTCCTGCTCAGTCATCTGAACAGCTCTGTGTTACGGACTGCCAATCAGAAGGTTCTGGGTTTGATTCCCGGTATTGCCAACATCTTTGCTAACTAAATTTGTTGGCTGTGGGTCTGGGTGTTAAATATGTATGTATCTATAAAAAAATATGTGTATATGTATATGTAGTATATCAGTTGTGTTTGCTACCATAACAAACAAACAAACTATAAATGATTCATTTTAGGTTAACCAGCCATGTGTGAAATGTGACCTAATATTTTTTTAAAAATGTTACCCAATTTGAATCCAATCAAACAACACAAAGTGGGCCTAATTTAACTTGCAGTATTCCACCTGAACAAACACCTTTTCATTGCAAGTTAGTAAAAAGCTTATAAAATACATTTAGGTGCACAAATTGTAACATTAATAATAACAGAATTTGTTTTCATATATAACCTCACAAATGACTAATAGAGAGAAAATTCCATTATTTAACTAACTGTTTTTACATCAACTCCTTCTGTTTTCAAACGCCCAAACGAAAACTAGTTTTGAGCAAACAATAAATCACTTTAACATTATTTGCTATAACGGTGTTCACTAATTTTGACTAGAAAGTTCTTTATCTACACTTTACAAATAAACCTTCCTAAAAACCTAAAAGCTTCTTTTTAATACCTAAAAGCTCCTTCTAAATACCTAAAAGCTTCTTCTAAATACCTAAAAGCTTCTTCTAAAAACCTAAAAGCTTCTTCTAAAAACCTAAAAGCTTCTTCTAAATATCTAAAAGCTTATTTTTTATTCTTTTATGTTTAAAAGGGATCATCACCTGCTAAAATCATGAATCATATTTTTTACGGTTTCGGCATTTGACCAATAGGGTGCATAACCATACGGGTTAGTGACACTCCAGCTCCGGCACTAAGATGGAGCATGCCTAGTCTGGAAAAACTGGCTGTTAAGGAGGCTGCCGGACCACACTGCTAGGTGCTTGGTGACAGATTTTACCACTTGATGGTAGTTGCTAGCCAAGTGAGCACTAGAAAATGCTCTTCAACCATACTATAGAGTCCTAACAATGTTTCTTTCACTGACACATGGAGCTCATTGGCGGGGATCGAACCTTAGACCTTCGGGTTGTAAGGCGGCCGCATCCTCATCTGAGCTGTCATCACTTCGAAGCAATGCATACCAAGTCTTACCTTTGCTACGGTCCTTTTTATGTTTGACACACAGTCAGTGCCTTTACCTTTTATGCTGACACAAATAGTGAAATTCAATTTAAAACTAACTGAAAACAATAAATATGCGCAAAGTACTACTTAAAAATAACCCCCGCGTATGTTTACGATGTATTAGTACGTGCTTCCGACACATTTCCTGATGCAATTTCATTTTACGATTTTAGCCACAGTTACTTAGTCATTCATACAAATAGCATAAACATAAAAACTTAAGTAAATCCAAATCCATAAATCTTCCATAAAAATACTTCGGATAAATAATTAGCTTTCGGTTTTATACACACAGTTGGATTGGTTATGTTTTTGGGCGCTTTTATATCTTGTATCTTCCATGTAGCTGGATGAATTTGAACAATTGACACAGAAGGCACAATTATATTCGTTATGTTAAATTCCAAGCGTTTTTAAATACATTGCTCCGAAATTGTTTGACATACACCTACATCAACATACCTACTTACTAAACCAAGTAATCCATGGACACAAAAGAAGATTATAGAATTCGCGTTACTCGCTGTCAATGACGTTTGAAAAGTTAAAACCGTGTTTCTCTGTCTACGGTTAACACATATTAAAACGATTGCGGAATTGACTTATTCATCAAAAGTCACTTCTTGCTTTAGACAACACGCGACTAAAGTTAATGCAATACATTACCTACCGCAAACCTAGTATAGTACCTCATGATGTCATTCCCACGTCTCATGCTTTGTCGTAATTGCGACCACCCGGCTTTTCTTCCTCGAGAAGCGTCCTAGTTTCTAACGACTATTTTAAGTTTGAAGCATCTTAAAGGAAGAATTCTATGATAGCAATTTCTGTTTATTTTCCGTTATAATTAGATAAATCTCATGGTTATTAAATAATATTAATTTCTCATCTATATAATATAAAATCACCATATAAAAGTAAATTAGCTAACTTAGCAACGTAACTTTCATGAAATGTGTTACTAGCTAAAGTTTTATTACATCATTCATTGATTTTATGAAGTCAGATGACGGCCATAGGAATCCCTTCGAGTTTGGGTTCATTTGTTTGGTGATTTTTTGGCGTGATGGGTCTGATTATGGAGGCTTGAAGTCGCCATTGAAACTTCTAAACTAAATAAGATACACCTATTGAGTTGATGCTAGTGGTCATATTTATTTATATCTATGAAACCTCGTTAAAACATATAAAAAGGGTTTGATGAAAACATGACAGTGGCTATTTCATACCAATAGTATAACATTGTTTCAAACATTATTTTTTAAAGAAAGACTTATTTAAAGACCTGGTTTAATTTTCCTTTTGAATAGAATTGAAGAGAAGCCTTAGTTGTAATCTAAGAGAGTGTGGTGGAAGTCTAGAAGCAATTACACGCAGCATTTACGGCGCTGGTGACACGTTACGTGATGCGCAGACAGTCAGCAGTTTCTATTTTTAAATTCTAAAACAACTGACTATCCCAGCTAATTTCAGTAAAAGGCGCGGAAAAACGGTTACGCTAATTAGAGACTACTTTTGTCGCAAGGTTAAAATGACCCAGAAAAAAATACACGAATAATTTCGTCTCTGATATCTTATACTAATTACCACTATAAACTGCTGACTTATGAATATAGACTGAGAATGGGGCACATAAATGCTAGTACCCACCTGCTTCACAAAGTAGGTACTCGTCTTAGGATTATACTCGCTTATTCCACTTCACTTCAGTGATTTGCTATACAAAGCTATTTTGTTGGTGTCATCCTATCAATTTGACATCCTATTCAACCTTGTTTCAATTCGTTACGCTTACTTACGGTAATGTACCTTTACAGTGTGGCGAATCAGAGGTCGTCTGCATGTAAATCTGTTTATTTAGAGGTGTAATTAAGGTCGGTGAATAATCTCCTCTATTACCTCTCTTTTAGAACTCGATAGGTACTTAAAGTTTCATTCTAAATCGTCGTCATATTATGGTTTCTATTTTACTTAAAAAAATTACCAAGTTTCATGTAGAAATTTCGTGAAATTTAAGGAACTAGCAATTTTACAATATAAATTGAGCTATTAATCCATTTAATTGTTTCCATTGTTCCCTAATTGGGTTAGATTGCTCTTATGCTGGATGCGCGTGGGTGCATTACCATTATCTAAGTAACCCAGCACCGAATCTTGAAGGCGTCGCGTCGCGAGAGACGCACTTTCTACTCGAGCGCATATTTAAATCACAGAATTGATATTATCTGAGACCAGTTTCACGATGCGACTGCAGAGAGTTTCTTTTATTGGTCCCTTTTCAGTTATAACGGGGTACCGAATTGAGGCACAAGACTGCGTTGTGAGATTCTTTTTGTATGGTACTGGCCTTGGAAGTAAATTCACTGTCAAGCAATCATTCAAGTCAAACATCACGCTGCCTTGCACGAATACATTACCAGAAATAGACATATTTCGTGTCTGCCAGTCATCAGCCACAATGATGACAAAGTTAACTCATCCGTTGTTTCACGAACGCTGCTTGTTTGATGTTTCTGCGAATGTTCGCCCTTGAGCTCTTGATACACTTCGTTCGATTTTATAAAAAGTCGTATTTGGACGTGCACTGAAATTATTAACTTCCTGATTGGCGGCACCTGGCGGCATTTCATCGCTCTGTTGGCCCGGAGTGATTGCTTATTGTTAGAAAACATTAAATATAGCGGGTCGATGGCCTGCCACACGCCTACTCTGACATTTCCCGAGGCACAGCTTTACAGCTTTTCCTTTTGGTGCTATTTTCATGCATTTATGAAGTACAACCTACCTTACTCGTTCTTAACCAGTCTTTGTGCAGTGCAGTTATAATTTGAGTTGGCGTGCTAATAATCGACTTAGCCCAGATATTTAAACCTGCTAAGTAAAAGCCAACGTCTTGAATCTTTGTGGAAATCACAATCGTTTAGAAGTCACGGTATTAAACCGTTTTTACGGTAAGAACACTCGTAATCACTCTCACAACACTCGTATCCATTCATCATACATTATTTCGATTGGTACTGTCTTGCCTGTACATTAATCGATGTTTCTCGAGTAAGCTTTCGGATAGCACTCAAGTGTTTCCAACTGACCATTAACCAATTCCCGTAACTACTTGGCTACTTATAGTTCTGAACTAGCAATAGTGCTTAAGAGGATACGGGGATAAATCGCTCGCTACTTGCTCGCTTGTAACTTGTCTGCCGGCTGTCGGAAATAGCACCGTATCGAATAAAGATGTGTGCATAGTCCACACCGCGATTGCTGTATTAGCGACATAGGTGGCCAAGAACTTGTCAGAACTCGCTTATAAATATATAGGTCGTGTATATATGATAGCCATCACAATATATCTCACACAGGGATAATGTCATTTGAAAACTTATTTATATTTTTGTATTCGCCCTTTACGTAAATAATTCCTGATATAATAGCCACGTCCAAACAGCTATCTGTTCTCACCACGCTCCGTTTCACTGCCGGTAGACGTAGTCATATTATTACAACCTTGTGGCAATGTTATCTATTGGTATAGCTGCTACTGGTATAGTCGCAGCTTTACTCATGTTTTGTTCGCTGGTCCGTATGTCTGCAGCAGCAGGCAGCTATGCGCGGAACGCGGAGCCGTCCGCTATATTTAGCGAGCCGGCTCTCGCCCGATGAAATGACACTTCGCACGGTTTCCTGGAACATGCTGGACAAGCGTATAGAGTAGCGAAACCTGTCACCATAAAGATAGAAAAGCTTATATAAAAATCTCTTTTACAACCGTGTACCTACATACCTTCCCTAAATAGTTAATTTCTTTCGAAGACCGCGCAGCATAATAAAATTAGATAAGCAATCCTACTTGTGACGTCTTAGTAAGGCCAAGTGAAGTTTAATGAAAACCAGAAGAATAATAATCCATGCCTTGTTAGGTAACTTAAAACATCTATTTCAAAATTTAAGCTAGAGGTTACCGATCTAGCGATCGGTAACGTTGTTCCTCGTGATGGTTTTGCATTGACTATGAAAGACAAAAAACCTCTTTTCGCCCGTTCATCCTATTTTATTTAAAAAAATATAATTTTTGTATGTTATGTTATACTCGCAACTAATAATGAATATTCATTGTTCCTTAAATAAAATCGATCTATTCTGCACAATTCAGTGCCTCTACGATACATAAACAACACGTCTGAATTACCCGATGACTGAAGGCGATGACGTGATTTAGCATGCATTCGATAACAAGACGGATTATTATTGGCTATAGAAATTATTGCGGATACAAATATGAACTTTAGTTTACTTAGTTAATTAACGCCTAATTTAGTCAGTAAGCGTAGTAATAGATTTAAGTTAATAATAGTAGGTGTCTAATAGGTTCGGCTCGGCTGGTGACGAGTTGAACGGACCGCTAATGTCAGTCAGTGCTCAGCGGGCAGGTTTTCACACATCCTAATTTGTTAGTGACGAAGTTTTAAGAAAATGTTTAGGGGTTACTGACAACTTGTTGAAAAGGTAGAACCCTGTAACGTTATATGAAGTGCTATGGGAAAACAATATGTACCTACTTGAAAGCGTGTGTCAGCATGTCGAGAACTTGAATTGTGAGTAGCTATTGTAACATTTTACCAATTCGAATGTAAAGCAAAAGCTCAAATATCCGTAAACTAAACTTGCTATTGAGTTGTCACAAATCCGACTTTATGGCTTCAGCGGGTTACCGGAATACAAATACTGTTCGCCTCCGGGAAAACATTCTGGAAAATTGGCAATTGGCTCACCTATTCTAGTAACAGTGCTCAGGTTCTGTGGCTGAACCGCGGGAATTGATTCTGCACCGTTCACTCAACGTGTGGGTTCGCATAAAATTGAATTAACCCTGGCTTTCACGTTTACTCAACGGAATTTAGCGTAATCCGTTTAGCGTCCAAGTTTGTTTCGTTGTCTGTTTTCATTTACTGACTACCACGCCACATAGCAATAAATCAAGGTCCTTACAAAAATGGACTTCATTCATAACAAAACAAAACCCTATCCCAAATATTGTAATGCTATTGTAATGTGAATTAGATTAGAATACACTACAGTCGAGCTAAATGTGGTTAAACTATTGCTCAAACTCCATGCATACTATCTTACATTGTTATGTACTCTTGTGTAATACGCACATTATGCTTTTAAACGCATGCAACTATTCTAATGCAAGTATAATGGAGGGCTCGGTTCGGGAAAATTGTAGTATTTATACCATCATGTTTGACTGAGTGGATGAGTAACCTGTTCTGACCGTTTACGCTTTTTTACAATGCTCCATTGCTTGAGTGGTTAAAACAAAGCGTCACCAGATCAAGCTTATGTGAAGTTCGAAGTTTTGGATTTGGAGCACGTGGCATGAACTATATTTAAACTTGCACCTATTACCTAAGTCTTCGTGATTAGAATTCTTGTCACAGACCCCTCGGTCGAGCCATCAAACGGAACTGTCATTATCGCTTTTATACCATCACTTCCTGAATTCACAGGGAGATACTTACGTGATCCTTACTTAGAGACACACAAATGTGGTTTACCTTAATCCATCGTGTTAGGGGTGAAAATTGATTAACAAGATACTTGTCTTGTATGAGGCCAAAGTACTCAGATCCGCACTTTAATTGCCTCACAATAGCACCGTGGTAATTGCAGTAAATTGCACTACACCGGTGAAAGTATTGAAAAATGCTCGCCATGACTTGTCCGAATCGAACTATCAACTAGTTTACTCTAACAAAGCACGTCATCGTTTTGAGATTGTGCAGTAGGTAAAGAGGGTATGTAGCTTTATCTGATGTTTAGATTTTTGACAAAACCAATCAGTTTTAAGCTGCTGTTTTTGCCTAGAAAGACATACCTGGGTTTGTCATTCTTAATCAAAGTAGTTATTTATATTAGAAAGCAAACAATACTGGGCTAATTACATCGTCCGAGATTGCCTGAAAGCGATGGACCGGCCAATAAGCTCTTAGCAATTAAACTTTCTCCCCAGCAGCAATTAGGTAATGTGTAACATTACGTTTACACGACATCGCTTATGAAACAGTGTTCCCAACCTGTAACATGTTGCATGTTACACATACGGAACACGATCGGTTTTTAGATTGAACTTTCACCCACACAATGGGATGCGTGTAACAATGCAGGCGGTACCGTTAAATCTATTGGTTTTTCTTCACGCGTGAGAACCATCAGAAGCTGTATCGACTGTGTCATCTGGCTTAGATCACGTAATTTCACGAAGCAGCAAATAGAATAAGGCATTCTTTATATTGCCTTTGTTGGTGCTGAGTGGTGTCACGATTTATTGCCTCATTTTACGATACCCTTTTTGCTCTATGAATCTATCTATTCTTA
Organism: Mellilla xanthometata; assembly: GCA_035578125.1. Taxonomy (NCBI): domain Eukaryota; kingdom Metazoa; phylum Arthropoda; class Insecta; order Lepidoptera; family Geometridae; genus Mellilla; species Mellilla xanthometata. The sequence goes on from JAPUBQ010000006.1 coordinate 12,083,001, forward strand.
CGGAAAGTGTAGGTGTTTTGTTCAATTTAATATCATTCCCTCCATGATATTATTCGTCGTCAGAAAAGGTTATGCTATAAATCTCCGTCATGCCCAAACTTCATTTTACTCGGGGAAATAAAAGTCTCGATCAGTATTCGGTAAACGTTCAACACAACTGCTGAACCTAAAAGGAAGGAAGGAAACATAAAAGTTTCAACTGATACGAACTACAAACTTACAAACAAAGTAACCCAGATCAGATCGTATAGAAACGCACGCATCTACTGAAACTCAAATCTACAGTTAGTCAAATTAGAACCGTATTTAAATAGGTCCGTAGCGTTTTGCAAGTAATCGGCATAGAAGGCTTCGCGTGATACGTACGTACAATTGGTTACCTCGGCTGTCTATGTATAACAGATGTTATTTCGATGCAATTAAATGAAACATGCTGTTTTCGCGTCTGAGGGTTGCTCACTTGTTGAACACTGCATAAGAATTTAGTTGGATCAAATTAGTTGGATCGATTTTGTTAATTTAAATGCATTGAGTTTACTCAACTATTCAGTCCTGTTTCATCTAGATTGATGCTACTTAATATGTTACGTCACATTTCACATAGAATTTCTAAGCACCCGTAATTAACATGCCCTAAATGGCCCTTAATCGGATCTGGGTCATTCGCGAATGTCGGCCAGACCCTTACTTCGAATTCACACATACCATTCATAAAGTTATCGTTGCTTCCAAAGGGATGTGTGTCCGAAGTGTTCGTAGGAATTTTTTCGTCGTTACTATTTCTGATTGGTTTCATCTTTCAAGCTGCATGCTGGTTTATTTTGCTTGTTGTTTCGAAAGCCTCTGTTAGCCCTGCATTCAGTTGCCGACTGGATGACCTCTCGATGTACGCAGCCTCCGCCGCAGGCTGGAAACTGGGTCACGTCTCACGCCCCGAAGCGTCCGAAAATGACATCCTAAATCCCGAACGTACAAATTCTTGTCATACTCGTAAATGTGCTGTCTCGTGGCTTGATACAAACTCAACACAATGTAAGTTAGCTGTTCGCAAGAATTTGTTCTTGAAACTTTTTTCATGAACTTAAAATAATACTCAAGACTCCGTGAATCGTTTTTTTTTAGTTGTAACTTTTCAGGGTCCTCATGAAAATTTAGAATATTTTCCACTAAGTCGCGTGAGAAGTAGACTCACAATGCGTTTAGTTTAGCAACGCGTTAGCAATTTCCTGTGATGCACCACGTGTGGTGATCGGCCTCGGTTACTCACTGTCCTTATTCGATTAGTACGACTTATTCATGGTACAGTTGCGTCTCTGTGTTCCTTTTTCGCACACCGTATCGAATGACAAGCGAATAAGATTAATAGAACGCTAGTTTTCTCACGAAGATGTGATACATCTCTATCGCATTGCTAATCTTTTACGGTAACCGGATACAAAACGCTACTTTCATACTCAAATTAACAAAATGTTCTAGATGTTCGACGATATGAATAAGAAATTTTTAACTATATAAATGAAAATAGGCGGAAATAATGACCGACGACGGACCAATCAGGCAAATAAAATAGCATGCAAATTGGTGTCCAGTCGTGGATTAAACGGCTAACAAGATTTATGTAACTAAGGACAGAGCTCTAGTTAACGAGGCGAATAACGTTCAGCACTTGCAAATACTAATTTGGCAACAATTAAAGTGGAACGAGTTACTTGTACTATTTCTTAACAGTCGGCCGTGTGACGAATTTATCTATGCCGATTTGATAAATTTAAAATTTCTTTATTATAAAAATTTTATTGTTTTGTAATTATTTTTAGACTAAACTGAGCAATACGCGTATTTCTTTGCTATAAGATATTGCAATATTGAAATCTCATGTCTGTATTGTTAATGCTTCTGTATTGTTATTGACTGCAATTATCTTGAAATCTAATCAAAGTACAGTATCTTTATTTGTTATCTAAAAAGAACTAAACAACTGACCCCTGTCTTTCACTATCGATTTACATCTGAGACCATTTGGCAGCTGTTCCAGACTCGTTTGTCTCGTGTAACCTAAAAGGTAAGCATTATTTTCGTCCATGAATTATTTTACCCATTTGTTTACATTGAGGCGATAGCATCTGCACATCTAAGCATTCACAGTTTCAGCCTCGTCGGTGATACCATTGGTTTTGTAATCGAGAAAAATAACGCTGTAGTTTTTGGTCGATGAAAGTTTTAATTTTGAAAAATATTATTATGGTTATTTCGTCGTTATTTTATACCTTAATATTTCTACGAGTACATCGATTAGCTTTCATAATATCATGGTGTGCTTCCAATGTTCTTGGATATTTAACATCCATACATATTGTTGTATTGGCATTTAAGATAAAACAATCATAACGTATAACGTTGAAAATCTAAACCTAGAAAATCCGCGAAGTTGCTACGAGTTAGTATTTGGTAGTTGCAGTCTAATTCTCTTTCGGCTGCAGCGTAACAGTCGCGCTCACCCCTGCGTCTGCGTTGGACGTATATTCGTGATCATTCGCGTTTGATCTTCTAACAGCTTCAACTTAAGCTTTGTTCGCTATAACAAACGTGAACTATCTGAAGTGCTCGTCGGACTTTTATAAAGAACTTTCGGGACTTTTATCCTTAGGATGATAAATGTGAGTTTCTTTTGTTTATGTTTCATTTAGAAATATCGTTGAAGGAAGCGGATGTTATGAACTTGTGTACTAGCGTTAATATTTTAAAAGGCTGTACATGACCGGTATTAACCAGACATGTAGAAGCGTTTACTAAAGATATTAGTTAGCTAGTTAGTAAACATGTGACAGTGGGTGTGATACCGGTTGGAAAGTGAGGGTTTTGTTGCTGAAACCGGATAGGCAAATGTATTGTCGTAGTGTAACAAAAGGTTCAGCGGCCCACAATATGTTTTCAGTCACGAATTCACGAGCCAGACGTTTGTAAAACGTGATAAATCTCTCTGAACTAGATTATTATTTGATAAAGATCGATTCGTTCGAAATAAAATTGAACACTCATAGAATTTCTAGATAGCCAGTTTGATTGGAATTTACTATTCAATTAATTTTGTGAAACTGAAATTTATGACGTAAACTGGAATTGATTTCGGTGCGTTGAATATTTGAAATCGTGTACTCTGTAAAAACTGATGGTGCGGCGGTGTTCGATAAAGAGCGCGGATAATGAAGCTGCTCATCGAATAAAAACATAATAAGCACGAGCCGGCAAGCTGGCCATCGGGCGTCGAACCCGCACTACCGTATTTAGAACGGCGACCTTGCAGCAATGCGAGTTTAGGCAATGCAACTCCTTACCATGGCAAAAACTTAATTGATGTTGTTAACATACTCTCCGTAATTGATCTAACTGTGCTTTGTGTTGCCGTTGTAGTTTACTAAACTGCAACCAAGCAGTCAAAATTATTTACATTATATCTCTGTAAACAGATAGTTCTTCTGCTTTGCTTCTCTCATTTTTTTTTTACCGTCAAAAACAGTTAACTACTTTGTACGACAATAGTTCATCAAGAACAACCCACGTTGTATTTAAGTTGTTTGTTACAAAGACCATCAATAACTTTACACTATATTGCACTACATATAGATCTGAAATGATGATAGCAAAAAATTAAACCCCATTCAGCGATGACGCCACCTGTGCCGCACTAAGTCTAGAATAGTTCCGTTTAGTTTTTGTACAGAATTCTTTACTGTAGACAGTAAATCATTGACCCGACGCTGACGCTCACCAGAAAGCTTCATCATTCAGCCCTGTTGTCACGGTTTCTATTCAATCTAAAAATACTGCTTATTAGCATTGCTATGCTTTCCTTCGCAATTTCCTGTGACTGTGTGTTTCCCTCTCAGTTCTTGGCGGCCTATATTCCGTTTGAGAGTCGTCGAGTCTACATCATACGGACATTGTTGTGGCAAGGCTACTCTACCTAACAACCTCTTACAGTTGTAGCACACAACCTGCATGGAGGTTTCTTTTCCACTATAAGTCATGAATGAATAGTAACGTGGTACCTGCTTATAGTTATATCCTACTAATATTATAAAGGCGAAAGTTTGTATGTATGGATGTATGGATGTGTGGATGTATGGATGTATGGATGTTTGTTACTCTTTCACGTAAAAACTACTGAATGGATTTGAATGAAACTTTACCACAATATAGCTTATACATCAGAATAACATATAGGCTATAGCTTATACATCAGAATAACACATAGGCTACAATTTTTGAGGTTTTTAATGTGAGGTCGTAAAAAAAACCCTTTTTTTGCGCTTACATTGCAAACGCTGACTGAATCCTACAAGATAGATCAAAACAATTTACTACAGTATTGTACAACTTAAAAAGGTCTACAAAAAAGTCCGTGATGGTATATGTTTATCTCTTAGGAATAACCCACAATAACCATTTTTTATCCTTTACTTTGTACGAGAAATAATGGCTTATTTACGAAGCGAGTTTAAGCAATACACTATTAATCCTTATCAAAATAAATTATTTCATCAATAAGAACAGTTTGTGTTGATAATATTTGGTCTTTGAATGATTAAAATTGGACGTTTGGTTTTGAAGTTATGGTGAAATTAAAATATTACGATTTCTGCTGCACGGCCCGTTGCGAAGAGGGCGTGTGCGGGGGAGGGGTGTTTAGATCTATGAGTAAGGTACCCGCGCGGCTCAGTCGCGAGGTTGGCTCCCATCACAGCGGTCGTGCGCAAAGTCTAATAATTTTCGGGTTTTTTTATGATTTTGTTCTTTTAACTACACATACGCAAACGTTCTTCTCAGAGCTAAACTGTTGTCTAATATATAATACTAGCTGACCCGGCAAACTAGGTTTTGCCTCACTTAAGGGTATGAAAAATAGATAGTGTAGCTTATATGACACGTTCGTAGATTTACCATAGCAGTGCCATCTATTGATTACTTACTCAACCCAGTCGAAAGGTATCGACATCAGTTAGAATCATTTGGAGTTAACAGATAATTGTGACTGTCAAATAATAACAGACAATAATTAGTAGTAAATTAAAATTGCGACTATAATTTGAGATTTATACTATCCTATCTCTCAAGTTGGATCGAACTGCACATGGTGTGCGAATTTTATTATAATCGCTTAAGTGGTTTAGGAGTCCAAACATTGTGACACGAGATTTATATATATACTAGCTGCGTTATTTTGCCTTAATAATAATTTCTAAATATACAGTAGCCGATTCTCAGACTTACTGAATACGCATATAAAATTTGAAAAAAATCGGTCAAGCCGTTTCAGAGGAGTACGGTAACAAACACTGTGACACGGAAATTTTATATATAAGATATATTAAGATTAATTTTAACAAGTGTTGATAAAAAAAATATGTCGATGATCTGGTATTTGAAACGTATCTAGATGTATTATACTGCTAATCAAGCTCGAACGCTACGATGCCACTTATAGACCACACACACACACACCCTTAGAATAATTACATCCCGTATTTTTTGCGTCAGGGGTTAAAAATCGTATATCGTACGTACTAAAGGTGTATACGGAACATAAAATCTATTTACAGGTTTTAAATCTAATTCTCTAACATTCCTAATATAGGCCTAAGGTTAGTTATTGCCAGGTTTCTTTTTGGTTAGGAGTTACACGTACAAAAAGATACTTCATTTTTACGAATTACTTAATTGATAATTCAATTACTATATAGATAGGTTACTTACAGTTAATTATAACAAATTATATTAGCAATAAATTAAAATTGCGCCTATAATTTGAGATTTAAACTATCCTATCTCTCAAGTTGGATCGAACTGCACATGGTGTGCGAATTTTATTATAATCGGTTAAGTAGTTTAGGAGTCCATTGAGGACAAACATTGTGACACGAGATTTATATAAATTAAGATAAGATTATTAATATTATATGTATGTTTTTTATTATTCTTTATTGTACACTACGTCCTTCTTTAGTCGTTTATAAATTCCTTTCCATCCAAAGGTTGCCTGGATGAGATCGCTTTAAGCGATAAGGCCGCCAATTGTGGTACACTAATTTTAAGTTAATTGTCTTTTACTGTGCCTTTTTTATTTATGTGTCCAATAAAGAATTATAAAATTTCCATGACACAATGTTAGTTACCGTACTCCTCCGAAACGGCTTGACCGATTTTTACCAAATTTCATATGCGTATTCAGTAGGTCTGAGAATCTTCTACTATATATTTTTAAGGCAAAACAACGTTTGCCGGGTCAGCTAGTCTATAGATAAAACTAAGTATATAGTATAATTATAATGTATGTATAATGTGCACAACTCGTAATGTCATATATAAAAAAAAAAATCCCGTAAGTGAATTCAGGTGTAAGAGATTAGGGACCGTCAGTGTTTTGACTAACATTTAGTTAAAAAGGGATCTTTTTAGGGTTCCGTACCTAAATGGTAAAAGTTGGACCTTATTACCCTATTATAGCGCAGGTTTACCTTCACTGTCTGTATGTTTGTCTGTCCGTCTCTCTGTCTGTTTTTATGTCACCAGGCTGTACTCTGTCTCAGAAACCGTGATAGCTAGAAAGCTGAAATTTTCACACGTTGCACATTTGTGCAATACTAAAAATTTAATAAAAAAATAATAAAGGGGTCTCCTATACAACCAACGTAATTCATAAGCATTTTTACTGGATCTTTATACCGATATTTGGTAGACCCTCTAAACATTCACAGAATATTTAATTGTGTTAAAAAATATTATTATTTAAAGGGGGCTTCCATACAATTAACGTGTTTTATTTTGCTATTTACTTAAGATAATGGTACGAAATCTTCATTCACTTGGCCAATTATTTATTTCCCTGTAACAAATTCAAGAACTCTCAATAAGAAATGGCTTCAAACTTAGCTCTATCAATGGAGCTAGACTTCAGAAGTAAAAGTTAAAATATAGCCTGCGGCTACTCTCTCCAGTGTCACTATTATTAATGTTCTGTCGTAACATTGTCTTCAAGTTAAAACTTGAACACTTTGTACGGTAATATTTGTCTGAGACACCTTCAAATGAAATATTATGCCCTTTAGTTCTCAGTTCTCCCGTTATAACAGCCATGACCCAATGCCCTATGCCTATTTCACGCCACTTTTATTTTACAAACCGTTATTTTTATGTAAATTCTAGGCGTGCATAATACATATTTCTTTCATCTATTATAATGTGACTCTGACTAAGTATAGCCATAAAGACTTACATAGATCGCGTACAGTCTGTAAAATGTTTAATTTCGGAAAGCAATACAAGTTTATTTATTATTGCAATATCGTAATAAATTAATTTTCATTGTCACTCTGGATTGCGAGCGAAATTGAATACTCTAAAAGTTATGAAACTTGATAAAAATGTTGCGCCATCCATTACGAACACATTTTGCTTAATTGATATGGTTTTGTATTCGCTTGCACTGGCGTCTCGCCAATGCGCTCATAAAGTCAGCCGCGTTCTTTTTTATGGTTGGGATTTTTCCAATGGAGCAGAACCGTTTGAAAGTTAGCTCGGAGAGAGGTTTTGTTTGTTTGTGGAAGGGTATTTCTGTGAATCTTGTTTCCCAGACCCGCGGACGGACATGTTTATTTCCTAGCAAAGGGGCACGCTCGTAAAACTGCGGCGTCGGTTGCGCCTGCATTGCATGTTTACTCTCAAACTCTAATGGAACTCTGACGGTGGTTATTTACACCTTCAATTTAGGAATGTTCGCTGAATATTCTTTCTCAATTACTATATCTTAGATTAATCTGTTTGGTAATTTGTCCAAAGTGACAGCTCACCGCAAAATGGGCGCCGGATTGTCGCCCCCGCGATTTCGATTTGCGAAAATCCTCTACAGAAATAGGTTATTGTTACGCGACCTTTTGAAACTCTAGGGGACTATATTTTGGTGACGCCTACTATTAGATACAAAGGTTATTAGATTTATGAGGCTCTATACGCTCTAGTTGGAAGCTCCTCACTTTACGCTTTAGAAAGGTTAGTAAGTATAATATATTATGTTATATTTAGCAATAGATATGCCTCTGGCGCTATTGTTACTTGGGTAGTATGGGCAACAGAGATGCTATCGGCAGTTCGATTGGATCGTTTTGAAGCCTCCGGCACTTTCCCGGATGTAGCGAATTTCGCGCCTTCAACGGTCCATTGTGTGCTCCTCGTAACCACTGATCACTGTGATGTAACTGCAGATTGAAGTGACCAGTAGCAGCTTTGCCTTAGTAGAAGTGTTGTAGTAAAATAATTGATTATTTTTATTTATTTTATTGAGACCGTCTCGTTCTACATAAATTTAAGGGCAATAACGTTATCTATAAAACGCAGATGGTAAAGATACTATGAAATAGCATTAGTACCCGCGATCAATATGCAGACGGCGCGTCGCTGTACAATGCAAAACAACGGGCAACGAACTTGGAGGAAAGAGTCCTTGCCATATCAGGCAACCGGGACCATAACAGATACGAGGATAGTGATTCACGTGAGGAAGTACTACTATTTTTATAGCCAGACCCCCACGCAACTGGATTATAAAACTTTGATATAATAGTTGCGGTTTTCATAGCCACTATCTATACTATAAGACTCTTTGTCCTGACCTATTCATTCATTCATTCATTCATCTATAGACAACGCAGAGCCCAAACGGCTGGTCCTAGGGTTGTGAAATTTGGAGGGTGTATTTGTTTTGGTATGTAGACGCGTACTAAGAACGGATTTTTGGAAATTCCACCCCTAAGGGGGTGAAAGGGGGTAAAACAGTTTGTATGAAACTTCTTTGTTTTTGAACTTATAGCAATGAAATTTGGAATATGTATAGTTTATGTAAAATTAAAAATAATGGTATCAAGTTTTTTTACCAGGGGTGAACTAAGGGTTTGTTATGGGGGGTGAAAGTTTGTATGGAAAAATCTTTATTTATCAAGTTAAAGTCTTGAAAGTTGTTATGGTAGTAGTTTATTGAATGGTTAAATTAAAATTCTAAAAACTTTTGCCAGGGGTGCATTAAGGGGGATGCCATTGGGGTTGAAAGTTAAAAATGAAAGTTTTGTGTTTTTGAACTTAAATGTGTAAAATTTGGAGTGTGTGTATATTTTAGTACTTAGACGTGTACTAAGAATAGATTTTTTGAAATTCTACCCTTACGGGGGGTGAAAGGGGGTAAAACAGTTTGTATGAAACTTCTTTGTTTTTAAACTTCCAGCAATGAAATTTGGAATATGTATAGTTTATGTAAAATTAAAAATAATGGTATCAAGTATTTTTGCCAGGGGTGAACTAAGGGTTTGTAATGGGGAGTGAAAGTTTGTATGGAAAATTCTTTATTTATCACATTAAAGTCTTGAAAGTTGTCATGGTAATAGATTATTAAATGGTTAAATTAAAATTATATTTTTTTTTTGCCAGGGGTGCATTAAGGGGGATGCCATTGGGGTTGAAAGTTAAAAATGAAACTTTTATGTTTTTGAACTTCTAGCAATGAAATTTGGAATATGTATAGTTTATGTAAAATCAAGTTTTTTTTTGCCAGGGGTTAAATAAGGGTTTATAGGGGGGAGGGGGGTGAAAGTTTGTTTGGATTTTTTTTTATTTATCAATTTAACAGCCTTGAACTTTGTTTTTGTTGTAGTTTATATGGTGGTTAAAATAAATTTGTAATGATATTTGCTAGGAGTGAATTAAGGTATGCCATTGGGGTTTAAAGTTCAAAGGGAAAGTTTTGTGTGTTTGAAATTAAATACTTATGAATAAAAATGAAAGTAAACCACATACTTAAATTCCATTTAAGTATGTGGTTTACTTAGTGGTATGATTCACGTATTCTTATTATTTATATTAAAATAATGGCTTGGAGAAAACGATCTAATCTGTAGCATCACCACCAAAATAGCTAAAACAAAGGTTAACTAGATCTCAGGAATCGAATGAGGAAAGACAGATGCGGCTTATTTTGATATCGTAGCAATGTAGTGTTTATATAAAATTGGCACGGGAATAGGATACAATAGATTTTTTCTACAGGTTACGCAAAAAGCGACCTACACGCGGGCGGAGCCGCGGGCAAACTCTAGTAATAAATATAAAAGAAGCTATTCGAATAAGGGCGAACCAGAGCCAGTTCTGGTGGTTAGTGTTTCAATTATCTTGTATCCCCGGACCCGACACGTGTGGTTCTTTCTGTTTACAAAAACATGTGTTCTTGACTCAGCTGGCGTCTGCTCTCGGTTGGAAATATCATCAACCGACTTTTTCTCTCCCCCTGTTAATATATTTGTGTACAGATATAAACATTTTACATACGAGTATGGACATGCGTGTAATCATGACCCTTCTAATAAGTAAAAATATGTTTATTTTAAAGCTTGCATGTTCGATTTTATGTTGTAGTTCCATTTATCCTTCAAGTAACGACCAATAGGAGCAGTTTTGTACATTATTTTTGATAATAATATCAGCTACAGTTTCGATAGGTTTGTTTTCCTGTACGGTTGACGTCATTGCGTTTTGCTATCAGCTCTGTAATAACGGCTATTTTTCAATTAACAGCAAACAAAGTAATTAACAGCTGGTTGACAAAATAATTACAGTTTCCTACATATATTACATTATGTGTGTATGTACAAGATTCCTATAAGTATTGTTTTATAAGAGCATATAATATAAAAGTATGACTTTTGAGTAGCAAGAATAAGATACGAAAGATATATGTACAGGATCATATACATAATACTTAGCGCGGGGCCCAGTGGATATGGCAAAACGTACACTAAGACTATATAAAGCTTTTATTTAGAATTTAAATAAGTTATAGTCAGTTACACCTTTGTAAATAATTTTTCCAAATAAACTATTTATATTTGTGTATCCATCGCGACATGATGTAGCGCAAATCAAACAATCGATTCGCTCCTAGATGTAAATAATTTGTAATGCAACTAAATGCATTTAAAAAATGAGACTGCATGCATAAGCTGCGTTTGCGAAGAAGTAAGAGGTCATATTAACCAGGTTCAAGAGTTTATGCTGATAATACACATTACCTACATATGTGGTAAAATTCTGAACGTGACCCATAAATTCTCTCGTAATCAGCCTGTAAATGTGCTCGCAATAAAATAGATGTTCGCGTGTGGTCGGCCGATATCTGCGCGCGCGCAGCCCATGGCGGATGTCGGTTATTTAGCAACGCATGCTCGTTGCTGGAACTCTATTATATCAATAGTTATATCGTCTATTTTCGACTGTAATTCGCCAAATAGTAGAAAATGTGCTGTGGTTTCATTTATTGCTTTTGTGTTGCAAAACGTTTTTGCACAGACTATATGTACGAGTAGATATTGGACCACTTAAAATATAAACTACATATTACTTTGATCTTTTGTTTTACTGCCTAAAAACTTTGCTTAAACATTTAAAAAAATAAGCCAAGTGTTAAGCTTCGTTCATTGCTGTTTCCGGACGTGGCTGTATGCGATGATATCATCTAATTGCCAAAACTTCATGTAAGCAGCTTTTAAGGCGTGTAACGAGTAATATGTTATTCACTCGTATGTGTATTTATCACCTCGTTCTACGGTATTTATCATGTACAATTGTACATATATATACGAGAGTTTTCATCTAGTAGTTCGGCAAGGAACACAGTTACAGTTTTTTAAATAATTTAAAAAAGATGCGTTTTTTGACCTTTAAATGACAACTCCTCTAGCTATCCTGGGGTCTATCAAGTACTTGTACGACGAAAGTTATCTATTTAGATCAGTCATCGAGCACAATACGGCTCGGAGGGTACGGGCCGGCTCCCGCAGGAGGTGACACGGTACACACCGTTATATTTAACATCATGAATAGACTATAAAGCAGCATTTTAACTAACAATAAGGACTCGAAATTTCTTTAGAATTAATTTACGAAAACGATGGAGAAAACTTTGAAAGCCATTAGCGTCTTTATTCTGAAAGCAAGCTAACGAATTATGACAAGCTTTGATATAAAGTTATGAAGATAAGTCGTTTACTAAGTTCAAAGCGACGAATAGATATCACAACATTAGGAGCAACTTACGACGCGATAGAACATTTATTTTGTATGGGAAACGACGTAACGAATAGTTAACACCCGTAGTAAATCATTTTCTATGAATCTCGACGCCTTTATGATAGAACTAGCTGACCCGGCAAACGTTGTTTTGCCTTAAAAATATATAGTAGAAGATTCTCAGACCTACTGAATACGCATATGAAATTTGGTAAAAATCGGTCAAGCCGTTTTGGAGGAGTACGGTAACTAACATTGTGTCATGGAAATTTTATAATTCTTTATTGGACACATAAATAAAAAAGGCACAGTAAAAGACAATTAACTTAAAATTAGTGTACCACAATTGGCGGCCTTATCGCTTAAAGCGATCTCTTCCAGGCAACCTTTGGATGGAAAGGAATTTATAAACGACTAAAGAAGGACGTAGTGTACAATAAAGAATAATAAAAAACATACATATAATATTAATAATCTTATCTTAATTTATATAATCTCATGTCACAATGTTTGTCCTCAATGGACTCCTAAACCACTTAACCGATTATAATAAAATTCGCACACCATGTGCAGTTCGATCCAACTTGAGAGATAGGATAGTTTAAATCTCAAATTATAGTCGCAATTTTAATTTATTGCTAATATAATTTGTTATAATTAACTGTAAGTAACCTATCTATATAGAAATTGAATTATCAATGAAGTAATTTGTAAAAATGAAGTATCTTTTTGTACGTGTTACTCCTAACCAAAAAGAAACCTGGCAATAACTAACCTTAGGCCTATATTACTTAAAGTAGGCGACCATACGTTTTTATCAAATCGCTAGTGCCTTGAAAATTCGCAAAACGGACACAACCGTCAACGACGTCTGCCCTCACGCGTCTGCCCGCGTTCGGGTCGCGCACTCAGCTATTAGCCGCTTCTTCCCCACCCCACGCCCCGGTCGCCTGGCGCCGCTGCATTTTAAATCTGTGATATCTTCGAAAATATTTATTTAATTTACATGCTGCAAAAAGCCATATTGATCTTTATTAAATGCACAATGTATTTAAGATACTTAATTGGATAAGGATTTATACTGTATTGCTTAAAATCGCTTCGTAAATAAGCCATTATTTCTCGTACAAAGTAAAGGATAAAAAATGGTTATTGTGGGTTATTCCTAAGAGATAAACATATACCATCACGGACTTTTTTGTAGACCTTTTTAAGTTGTACAATACTGTAGTAAATTGTTTTGATCTATCTTGTAGGATTCAGTCAGCGTTTGCAATGTAAGCGCAAAAAATGTGTTTTTTTTACGACCTCACATTAAAAACCTCAAAAATTGTAGCCTATGTGTTATTCTGATGTATAAGCTATAGCCTATGTGTTATTCTGATGTATAAGCTATATTGTGGTAAAGTTTCATTCAAATCCATTCAGTAGTTTTTACGTGAAAGAGTAACAAACATACATCCATACATCCATACATCCATACATCCACACATCCATACATACAAACTTTCGCCTTTATAATATTAGTAGGATGTTGTGGAGCGCTATGCGGAAATGAATGCTCCCCTGGCTGAAATATTTGATAGCCGCCTTTTATAAAACCCTAGTCCAAATACCCGGAGCTAAAATATCACCATTTTCAGCATCGGTGCTGAAAATTTCATCGCTTCTCTCAGACACATAATATTCATACTTTATTAGTTCCCCGGTCCGTGTTTGTTTACTCGACTAGAAGCTCTACAAACAGGCGGTCCAAGAATAATACCGCAATTTGTTCCCTCAATTTTATTGCGCCTCTTAAACTGATGGCTTCTTATAAATTAGACAAAAAGAAGTTGAAAAGATTCTAAAGAATGCAAAAGCAATTCTCGTGAATTTTTCCATGAGATGTTCTCTCTTTTGGTAGTTTTAGTTTTCTCCGACTGCGGTTTATTTCCCGAGGCTGTTCAATCTCAGAAATGGAGATATTGAAGCTGTATTTTGTAGCTTTGCACATAGCTAGTCGTTATACCTCTACCTTTCATATATAGTTGTGTCGCTTTGACATTCTTGTATGTGCTCCGTTTCCCGGTGGAACGCTAGGCACGCGACATCTCTGAGATATAATTAGACTATATTCATGTAAATCTTGTTCCTTTTAGATGAGATGTTTCGTCTGAATAAAGTCGTTGATTCAAACGTCTGTGTCACGAAAAGCTTGTTTCTTTCCTGTTGCCACGCGATCTCTTGGAGCTGTAACTTTCTTTGTTATGTTCTCGAAACACGAACAGTTCCAATACCGAGTTTCAATAAAATGATGATTCAAAGGCAAAATACGCATTGATTTCTTATTTGTGCAAGCGAAATTGATGTTTTACGACTCACAGATTCATTTGGCGGTGACTTCGTAAAGCTCAATTTTGATTGCTTTATTTAGAGAAGTTATTTGTATAAGTTAAATGCTTATACATTTCTTTGCGAAAGTCCCCAATTTGTGTTTCATACTTCTGCGTCACTTAATTGTATTGAAATATAAATGAGTGACTTCAACGACTTCTCAAGTAACTTAAAATAACTCAGAATACAACTACGTGAGATTGGTGGCACTTCACATCGCAATTTGTTTTCGCATAATCGGCATATTTGGCTTTTAATATTTTATTAATCTTATTCCTTTATTCGAGGAATATTGAGCATCCCGAATACACGAGTGTTCTCTTGTGTAAATGGCCATATTCTTCTATATTCTCGTGTACGCGTATTCGATTTTTTTTTTTGCAATAATACGGCAATCTCCGCATGGCAAATAGCGTTAAAAAGTGCTTGCTATTTTATTTAAATTTAGACTTTTTATGAACATGTACAACTGATTTTGCATTTTGTAAGATAAAGCTTAAATAACGCTATAGTAATAGAATTGTGGATACTAATCATCACCATTGTATGCCTTGGAACATTATTTATTCTTTGCTCAAGTTAGTATTCAGCAATGCGCAGTAGATAAGGTAATCTAAAATCCAAACAAATTAATATGGTTATTAAAAAAGCGTTATTTGAATGAATATGAAAAGAACAGAAATATCTCGAAACTGTGTTTTGGTGCGCATCAGAGGGCCTAAACAAGTTGCCATCGGTCCAAGGATAGCTTTTCTATTGGATATCGTTAAATGACGTGAAGACTATCTTAAAGACTTTTCGTCAGCTTTACGTCACTTCCATACATTTCACGTCGTTTGACGATATCGACTTCCACCCATGAACTTTATATCCGTGGTACGGAGCATCGATTCCGCGGTGCAAGGATCTAGTATCAGCTCCATTAGGTCAGTGCTCAATGACACGGATGTGATCGTGCTGGAACTGGGCTGATGGATGCGTCTGGTTGACAGATGGAGCGTGTCTATGCTCATACGGCTACTAGTGTTAATAGGGTTGTGTTTTACTAAAATATTTGTAGGGTTTCTTTTTCTTTTTAAACAATTTCTTTTCATTAAGTCTGAGCTATGTGGTAAAGCTATGGTGTTGAGAGAATTCAAGCGAGAGCAAGATAATTCGGCGGCGGCTCTTGTATGTCTGCAAACAATAAAACAACTTTTTAATTTAACTTTAATTTGGATGCAGTCGTAATAAACGTTGCATTTATTTTTTTACGCATTAGTGGTCATTATTGTTTTGTTGCCCGACGGAAGATTAAGTTTTCGTGTTGTACGCATAACCTTATCAATCTAAATACCCAAGTGTTCTTTTTCATTTTATGGCGCGAATTTGGTAGCGTTTACAAAGAATTACTAAACTCGTCAATTAGGAAATTAAAAGGAAATTACAGAAATGTGTGTCTTATTTATTTCAATTTGATTGGAAATAATACATTTAATTGGAAAGCTTTTGAGTGTAAACATTGCTTGAGATTTCCTTGATTATATTGTTTTCTTAGTTATGTTTATAATAAAGGATACTTAATCCTTCGCTGATTACGCCTCGCCTGGCCAGCCATGACGGCGTGTGTATATTAAACCACTAGCACTAGTAAAGTACAAAACATGTCAGTGAACAGAATCAGTGGTCACGGTTGCATGCTCTATGATGGATGACTCACACTCGGCAGAGTTTGTTACACTGCGCTAGATAGATAAAGGAACTTGAAATGTAGAAAAATTGTTATGAAGGTTAAATTCATTGCCATTGCTACGGCTAGTTTTCGAGTCAATTCTAAAATCAGTTGCGATAATTTCTCTGCTCAATCTTTTCTATTCATGCGTTGCTTGTAACGTTTCGTATTTCATTTAAAACATTTTGTTACGTTTCAAAATGTCAACGTCTACAAGCTAAGCTCTTAATTACCTACCCATTAAGTTATTTTTTACTGCTTCTTTTTGGAGCAAATTGAGTAATAGAAACGACGCAGCTTTGTTTACGATTTACGAAAACCAAACTGTAAACCGCGCGGCACTTGTTATGTTATTATCTTTAAAAACTTTCTACTTCTACATTACTATACTAAATTGTAATAATATTTCTTTACCTAATTTTGTTAAAATGTACTGTACAATGAAAAACACAAGCTCACACAACAATTACACACAAACACACAACTTTCTCAACATATTAAATACACACACAAATACACCACTCGACATCACTTATTTAGCTAAAAGAAAGGTGTATTCTATATTGGTAGATACTTACTGCCTAGCTACCTACTTATACAAGTTAATGTCAGATGCCACTCTCCGAGCACTCCTCGTCCTTAGCGAAGATCATGGATAAAATACAACAAAGCGTTTTATGTGACCTTTTAGACGATGAGCTCACAATTGCTAAATCCTTTACCTGTAGTCCAGAAGTATGTATGAAATATATAACATTAGATAAATCCACCCTTAATATACTTTCACTGAATATCCGGAGTGTAAATTGTAATTTTGACTCGCTGGAAGTATTATTAAGTAGGCTTAAATTTCAATGTGATTTGATTATTCTTACTGAATGCTGGATACTAAACAGTAAACCTTATCCTCAACTAAGTAATTATAATTCAGCGTTTACTAAAAATTGCATAAATAAAAGTGGAGGTATAATAGTATACTATAAACACAACTTCAATATTACAGTGGAGGAACAATTTTTTAATGAATGTAACTGCCTCCTTATAAAAATAAATGATAGTATGTTGATAATTGCTTTATACCGATCCCCATCTTTTGGGAATACGGAATCGTTCACAGACCAACTAAATATGCTATTAGAGAAAGTAAAGAAATCTAGTACCATAGTAATTCTGGGTGATATTAATATAGATATAAAGCAGGGCAACAATGATGTCCACTCTGACAATTATCTTGAATTACTAGCAAGTCACGGACTGTTACCTGGTCATACTATGATTACACGAGGTCAGAAATGCTTAGACCATATGATGCTCAAAACAAATCTAGAATGTACTACTGTAGTTTTAGAAACCACAATAACAGATCATTCTCCAGTTCTTCTTCATATTAAGCAAAAACAGATTAGGCATGCATACACCACCACAAAATATGTAAATAAAATGAACGTTTCGAACATGATAGATCAAGTAAAAGAAGCAGATTTTAGTAATATTTTAAAATCTGTAGATGTTAATATTGCTACAAACCTATTAGTAAATAAACTAAGATTAATACTAAAAGACAACACTCGCATAGTAAAAGTATCCAATAACCAACGTATCATCAAACCTTGGATAACATCTGGCCTTTTAAGGTGCATACGTACTCGCGATCGTATGCATTTAAGCCTAAAAAAAGATCCTAATAATGCTATCTTAAAAACAACATATTCTAGGTACAGAAATTTTTGTAATAATTTATTAAAAAAAGCAAAAATATCCTATCATCAGAGTGAACTAGAAAAAAGTAAGAATAATATTAAAAAAACGTGGCAAATTGTTAAGCAAATAACTTATACAGAAAAACTAAAGTCTAGCAATGAAGTATTACTAAAAACAAAAACAAATATCGAAGACTCTATAAATTTTGTAAATGAATTCTTTGCAAGTGTTGGTTCTAGCTTAGCAAATAAAATACTCTGTAATTCTGACTATATGGAGTTTGATGAGCGAATTAGTAAATTGTGCAATAAGTTACCATCACAAGTTAACTCCATAGGTATTCTTAGCACAGATGACAAAGAAATTTCAAACATCATAATCACACTTAAAAACGACTGTGCTGTTGGCTATGATGGAATTTCTTCAAATATGATTAAGTTGTCTGCTCCAACGTTGGTTCCATTAATTGCACATATTTGTAACTTGAGCTTGTCGACTGGGGTTTTCCCTAAAATCTTTAAAACTGCTGTTATCACTCCAATTTATAAGAGTGGGAATAGGGATAGTGTCAATAATTACAGGCCAATATCTATTTTACCTACGATTTCTAAAATTCTCGAAAAACTTATAAATAAACGTCTTATTTCTTACTTAGAAACTTTCAAAATTTTGTCACCATGCCAATTTGGTTTTAGAAAAGGTAGATCCACTGATGACGCGGTAACTAGTCTCACAAACTATATAACAGAGCAATTGGAGAGTAATAAAAAAGTTATTGGATTATTTTTGGACCTATCTAAAGCGTTTGACACTGTCCCTATCCCTATCCTTGTAAAAAAGCTGGAGTATGTGGGAATACGCGACACTACATTAAAGCTGATGCATGACTATTTATCAGATAGGACACAGAGAACCAAGATTGGCGCAGCCCTTAGTCAAGATGCTAATCTCAACTACGGAGTACCGCAGGGTAGTGTGCTTGGCCCTACTTTGTTTATAATATATGTCAATGACTTGTGTAACCTAAAACTAAAGGACGGTAGGACATTTTCATATGCCGATGATACCTGTATAATATTTACTGGTAACACCTGGAAAGAAGCAAAGTCTAATGCAGAAATTGGTCTCAAAAAAGTGATAGAGTGGCTAAAAGATAACCTCTTGACCTTGAATGTAGACAAAACAATGTTTATGACTTTCGCAAATCCTCATACTAGACCGTACCATGTAGAAGTTAAAGCACATTCTGACTGTACCTTAGTAGATGGCATTTGTAACTGTGCAAAGCTCAAAAGAACCAGCTCTATAAAATACCTAGGTGTAATGATAGACAAAACCCTAACATGGAAACCGCATATTGACTTACTTAGTAAACGAGTACGTAAATTAATATTTGTTTTCAAAAATCTTCGTGACGTAGCTGATCGGGATCTTCTATTTAATGTATATAATGCTCTATGTAATTCTATTATAACATACTGTATTTCGTCTTGGGGTGGTGCATGTCCTACACATATGTTAAGTTTAGAAAGGGCACAGCGTGCCGTTCTTAAAGTAGCTACTAAGAAACCATTCTATTATCCCACAAGCCTACTCTATAAAGAATGTGAATTATTATCTGTGCGTCAACTTTTTATTGCTAATCTAATACTAAACTTACATAAAAGTGCAGTTAGCACATCTGTAGATAAAAGGAGAAAGGATAGGGTACTCAAAGTACCTAAGTGTAGGACAGCTTCAGCACAAAGAAACAAAATGTTTCTTGGACCCTACCTATATAACAAAATAAATAGAGTACATAAAAATTTTGTTCAATTAAACTATTCAGAGGCAAAAGGTGCAGTATTGAGTTGGTTATTAAATTTTGATTATAATAGTACAGAAGAATTAATAGAAATAAAGATAAAGGTAGACAAATAGTTACACAAGACACACATATACAAATACACACAACGGTGAGTATTGTGGCCTGTCGGTATTCGAACATGCCACCATATACCTAGACACACACACATACTCACACCACACGCACATATACACCACACACGAACACACATACACCACACACACACACACACACACACGCACACACACACTCACACACACACACACACACACACACTCACACACACACACACACGCATACACGCACGCACTCTCACACACTCACGCATACACTTGGTGCCATTGAGGGAACACAGACCCTCCAATACAAGTAGTTTACTTAGTGCAGGGTCTGTATACCTAGTATTAGAAATATAAAAAAGAGTGACATTTCTTTTTGCAAGAGTTGCGTATGTTTTACAGAGTCCCCTTAGTTTTTATACATTGTACTAAAGTTATTAAAATATAGACTCATAAGCAAACATGTATAATATGCAACACTTATGATTAAGTTTTTTCAGTGGTAAATAAATATTTTTATTATTTACTTCGCTGCTTTACGAATGCATAATTCGCGATAATCACAGGTTTAGAATTCTTCATGTTTATAATACAAAACGTTCTATTAACACAGATGTTCAGTGTTATGTAAGGCGACAGGTAATTGCCGCTTGCAATAGGAATCGTTAGATATTTGCGTCAGCTCTACCATTGCATTTTCCATTTTCTTCATCTCATTAATTTTACCTTTGGCCTTAATGACAGCGGGTATTGTTATTGCGATTTCAAGCCTCGGTCTTAGTTAAAGCGAGGTTTAGCTTGTATCTGAAAAATAAAGAAACCGTATCTAATCGAAACGCAGGTTCTTTTCAATTTCGTACTTTTGTAGCGTGTCAGGTTTAACATAAGTATGCGTACGTTGTAAACAATGACGAGAAACTTTTCCTACACCATAGCTTTTGTCGCATGGCGCGGAGATGTGGTAACCGTGGCGGAGTGATTACTCGCCCTGGTTTACCTCGGCCTCAGGCAGCAACGAGCAGGACATTGAGAGGCATCTGCACCATGCATGTCCCAATTACGTGCGATGGCGAACGTGCAAGGCCTGTCCGGCGATCATGAGTGGTACCTTGTAAGGTAACAGTGTTGCTGGTTCAGTTCTCGCCATATGGCTCTGGTCAAGGCCACCCGAGCTGCCAACCACTCGAGAAGTTCAATGGAAAATTATCTTTCTTGTAAACGTTCTGACCCAGATCGCCAATGAAACCTGTCGATAGCGCTATGAATTATAATGCGTTGTGAATTCTTGATGAATGTTGCAGTTTTATTTTTGTTTTTATTGCTTTAAAGCAATAAATTTTCTAAACTTAATTCTCAGCTACATGCGGTTGATTCAAATTTTAAGAAATATAGGTTTCAAATAGAAAATGCGTAAAACGTTTTGCCAGCCTCTAATCGGATTTCCCGTGTTTTAGTGCTTCTACTAAACAAGCCTCAATTCAAATCCAATCGCTGGAGGGCCCTTGATTGCAAACCGGCTCTGTAAAATGAATTTACCGGTCAGTTCACGCATCGACTAGACAGGATATTACTGCTCAACACTCTGACTAATAGACTACATGCTGCAAATAACACTTGATCCATACCTCTGAAAATGAATCGGTTGTCTTTCGAGACAAATAAATATATTAGGTATATTAAACACTTATGTCTTGTCTGCACACTAGTTCTTTGTAACAAACATGGAAAATTACAAAATCTCACATTAACGCCGCTAAGCTTTCTAAATGTTTCGCTGTTATTAATATTTGGGCATTTATACGTTTCTCCAACTAATTGTCTCTCCATTTCAAGCACTCGTTTCACTCCCACGGCTTGACTGTTTAGCGTAAAGTTATTGTCTCCTAACTAAAATGGAGTTTATCTCGTCGCTTTCATCAGAATCCGTGACGGCGCAACCTAGCTTAGGAATGAGGAGTGTCCTGTTAGTTCTGAGATCTGGTTCGTTACCAGAAAACGGAGTCGTCAAGAAGGCATGCAAAATAATCATCTGGCGGCAAATTGTTATTGCATCCAGGATCGGCGATGCAGTCCGATCTGCGCATCCGATCAATCTTGCCTCGTTACACGCAATTGAATCGACCATGCAAAACGGATTGCCAATTTAAGATCATTACAGACGGAATAGAATTACACTTCTCGCAACTTGGACGAGGTTATAAGTCTATTGAATCGCTGAGAAATCAATCTTTACTATGTTTGTAAACATTCATCTTGTTTTGCTGCCTTCCTCTGCGCGCGAGCTTGTTGGAATACAAATCGGTGGATCAGGTGAAGCATTTTTATATCCATAAACATTAACATTGAACGCGACGTACAGTGGGAGTGGAGTTCTTATCTCGATAAAATGTCATTTTTTGCTGGCTTTCCACAGCTGTAGGGCCGGTGGCCTAGCGGTCATGTAGGGAGTGCAAGTGTAACGTCGCCATGTAGAATGCATCACGGCTTCTACTAAAATGTTATGGGGATTGTGACATGTGAATTGGCTGGTTAATCTCCCACATGGCGAGTGCCGCGTGCCGCGCCCCCCGGTATTGCCTTGTATTCTGTAGTTCCATGCGCGCCGGTCGCCGCTTTCGACGCGTTTACGAGCTTGCCGAACGCAATAATAATTAATAGAAAGTTTCTGGTAGCTTGTGAAACAAAAACAGGTTAATTGAGGACAGTTTCAGCTGTTTCGTCGGACTGCTTCGGTTCTATAAACTTTCAGGTATGTGGATGAGTTTTAGTTTAAACTTTGCAGTTCGTGTTATTTGTTCAGATTGTTGCCTCTATACAATACCAGCTGAAGTTTTATATCTATGATGATAATCAACTGTATATTACACAGTAAAACTTAGTATTTTCCTTACATTTGCAGGTATTTAAATAAACACCGACTTCGTATAATCAATTTAAATATATCAATAAATTATTGCCTTAAATATCACGCCACCAATATTTATCTGATAACACGTCTTTTATCAATAATTTTGTACCTACTGGGTTATTAAAATATTTGCAATCCATGTTTTTGTATCTATAGTATAGTAGTAAAATATAAGTTTTACTATAGTAGTATAATGCAGGTCTATTTGGAAACCAAAAAAGTTAATCAATCTTTATCACCAATCACATGACATTAAAATAATGGCTGCCTGTTATCCTTCATTCGAAATATAACCATTATCATAGTAAATAATATAATTAACAAATGTCAGGGTTACGAAGGAGTTTTTATACGTTTAATTTATTCGCATTTCTGTTAATTAAAGTATTTCGAGAAATACCTTGGAAACATAGATATGTTACTTTCTATTATGAATTGATACATCTATGTACATACATTGAGTTTCGCAATATATTTTTTGGTAGATAAATGTACTCTAACAATATATTCCAGACACTAGATTGTACCCGTAACTCTTGTATTTCCAATTTCGTAAGTTTTCTGCGAAAATCAATGTCAGGGTTGTATTAAACATTCCCTCTATGGAGGTGCGAGCAAGCGGAGGGTAAACTTGTGGGGAGCGAATGTTTGCTACAATAATAAAACTGTTGTCTCTGACAACACGCGGGGACTCAATCAAACAGTTATCGGATATTTAAATCAAGCTGTAACCTTTCGTTCGTCTCGACTTACAAACCATAAAGTTGAAGATTTAGATTGATAGACCTCTTGAACTGTGTACTACTACTATTACTCAATTGTAAAGGTTCCATTACATCAAATTTATTCATTGTAGCTTATTGTTATTTATATTTAGGCTCATAGTTTATCACTTTATCATGATTCATATTTACCTATTCTTTTGCCTGAGTGGTTACAGAAATGGCATTATACACTCAGTTGGCTATAAATATGATATTGAAATGACGGTCACAAGCTTAACCTTGTCTGAAAGCTTCGCTTACCTTGATTGCTTTCCCTCATAAGACAAATATTTCATGGGATATTTGCAGTTGTAATATTGGTGAGTCGATTGGGTACGCGTAAACTTGTCACGATTCCGTCAGAGGGGTCTTTATGGCTCTCCTTTATGGCCGTATCCAGTAGGGCGACGATGGGCCGACCTAAAAATGCGGGCTTTATTCGTAGAGGGTCTTATTGGGTCGCAGTGCTCGTTCTCAAATATTTGTACAGATGATTAGACCCCATTGATTTACAATGTAATAAGCTTACTGGTATCTGTTTCCGTTTCCTTTTCAAAACGTCCAATTTCCTTAGTCTACATTGTAAAAACATCGTTTGACCATTAACCGTAATCAAGTGTTATTATAAATCTTTATTTTATTATCTGACCGGGAAGTGCGTTTTTTTCTAAACCTTCATTCACATGCTGGCATTTCTGATTTATGATCTAAGTTCCTCAATGTAGGAAGTTATGGGAACTTTGACCGTGGCTTTAAAACTATAATAACACCATTTATATGCTGGTTAGCGCTTTGATAAATGAAGCTAGGAATCGACTTAACAAAGTTCACAAGTTAGCTGTCGTAGTTTTGGTTAGGTTTGTTCTAAATTAATTAGTAGGTCAGTAGTAGAATACACACGTGGTTAGTTAAAATATGCTCTCCACACACACGAAACTAACGAGGCTGTCTATTTTATTCCGCTCACTTGACAACTCAACATAAAATATTAGGCCTATAAGCGGAAATTTACAACTTGACATAAATTTTCGGGACACATGAGCTGAATTTATGTAATTTATGCCTACGTTCTGTACAATGTTTTAAGCAAATGTGGGAATTATATATGCACGTTTAATGTACCTTAAATTGATTGTAAAATGTAAGTTTCAGTTATGAGATGTGTGTTATGATTAACAGTGTTTAAAAAAATCTATGTTTACTATACTAATATGTATAAATATTACTTATGCTATACTAATTGGACGGACCAGGTAAACTGGGTGGATAACCTCTAAACGAGTGCGCCAGGAATGACCTCTAGCAGAAACAATTGGCAGAGTACGTACAGTACATAAAAGTATAGTGCATTTTGAGTGATGTCTATTGTAGCGATCTCTACCTTTGTCATTCATATCAACAATAGATTGGATAGATTTAACACAGGTGATGCGATAATTCAGCAAAAGTAATGATTTCCTATCACGTGTGACGAGTTGTCCAGCGTGCCGACCCCTGCTTCCGGTCGCGCCCTGTCTGCGGCTAATGGCCTGCCCAAGGGTTAGGTTCTGTCATAAGCACTATTCATAATACATACATACATAAATGTGCAAATTTACTAGTAGACCTAATTGGAATGCCGGCGTTATTAATTACATAGAGTGCTCTATATCTATGGATATTAAACATTAGTGAGACTGTATTTAGAGATTTATGGATTTTTATTTATTGCAGCCGCTAAGTAATCAATTGATCATAGTTGCTTCACAATTTGATAAATAATTAGTATTTAGACATCTTTTTGGCGAGTTAGCTGACCTGCCTTTAATACTACATCAAATATTAACAGAAATTGCTTTGGAACCCCTCTTCAATATTTTTTAATAGTCTATTCAATAAAATCGAGATAGAGACATGCATTCACTGCAGGCACGTAGATGATTGTTAGATTAATTAAACAACGGAGGGTGCCATTTATGTTTTTACTTCTACTTGACTTATTAGCTCTTCTTCCAACTGCGCTATCTCCATCCAGTCTTTTGAGTATATAAAAATCTATTCAGTAATAATTTTAGGGTCATGTTAAATGGTGTAATTATATTGGGTAATACACATTTTACATCAAATCTTTTAAAATTTTCAACGTTTCCAACATTTTCTTCAGTATCAACTTTTCATGTCAATTTCCACTTCTGGCTTTATGCATCTCGTTTTAGTCCTAAAACAAGGCAACCACCTTGAAAAGAGGCACGTTCTGAAACTAGTTTTGATTGCTAGGCTAGCAACAAGGAATAAATATGAATACGTATAAATGTAATTTGCGCCAAGCCCTAGGGGACGTAATCGAGTCCAGAATCCTGTTATAGGCACTTGACCGACGACACAGCCGTAACTTTAACGCCCAAACGGTCAGCTAATGACGCCTTTATTGCCCTAATATCATAACCATAAATATCTTTCTTCGACTATAATAGATCAAATTTATTCCGCTGTATCGCCGCCATGGCGAATTAATTCTTAAAGTCTAAATCGATATGGTGATTTTCTTATGCCACACTAATAAACAGAGTGCATTATCCTCACGACCTAAACCGTACATATTACCCGTACAAGGACAAATGTAAAAAAACATACTTGTACATTTGGCAGCTCTAAACCAGACCATTTAGAAGCACACGAATTACATTTGCCTCCATAAAACTTGGGCTGTAATTAAGTTTTTGTTTAGTTAATAGTCCCAGTTCTATCTAAGAGTTATCTTGCGTCTGTATCTAGCTGAAGGTATATAAAACTTTATATGCCTCGTGGTTATTAAGATTAAGGATAAGCCCCTTGGTACTTTTAAGTTAAATGTCTAGAAACTGGTTTACTTTATGGACCTAAGGAATAAAATGCAGTATCCTGATTAGTACACCTGATTACGTTGCACATTATTTCCACCTGAGTTTAATTGCATCGGGCATATATCTATATATCAGGCATATTTACTTGCTGGCTCAGTTATTACATCCAACTGCTTGACGTTGCCTTGTTGTTATTACCGTAATAATAGCCTTTTATGAGAGAGAAGAATGTTTTTACGAGATGAATGTATCGTCGTGCAATAAATTACGGATCATACGACTAGTTTTTGCCCGCGATCAGGCGAAGCTATTTATCAGGCTCAGCTTAATTTGCTATGGTGGATATGTTACAGTAAAAAACCTACTGACTTGAGAATAGTGTATAATTTTATGGTTTGGTGGAGTTTTTACTTGAATATAAATTTTGCCCTGTCTATACTAATGTACACAGATTACACAATCGGATCTGCAAAGATTTCCAATCGTCGGCATTAATTCAAAACATGGCTGCTTATGCAGAATTCTGGAAAGACGAGGGTCAGGCTTGACTATTGACAGCGCGTTTACTCAACTGCCAATCTACGGGGAAATGCTTTGCTGGGTTATGTGACTCCGGCAGCAAATCGCTTACCCGAGTTAGTGGTGAATACGACCACTACAGCTAACTTTAAAAATAATTTGAATGGATGCTCATCGAGCAAACCTTCTATTCATTTGACGAATTGCTTCTCAAATACAATGAATAACCGTAGTTATCTTTAGATTATTTATATTTGAATATGTACTGCTTGTATTTTCATCGTATATTAATTTATAATCTGTATTATAATTTATTTTTATATTATATGGTGGTAAAAAAATACCTTTAATGTGTTAACTTGTTTTTATGAATGAATTACTTATGACTTATGACATAAATGTGGTTATGCTCTACTGTTTGGCATCAGCATGGCAGCATCACTATATGAATGATGATAATATTCTTATTTTCCCTTTTCGAAAAACCCTGTATTCATAAATACGCTTGTCATACCCAAGATTTCCATTTTCTGGGACAAAGCCTGTTTTTCTATCCCGGCTGTCAGTATCAGGTATCTGGATCGTAAGCTGCTCCCTAGTCCTTCACTTAGCTTCGTTAGTTTAGCGCGACCTCTAAGTACCCAGATAGGGTTTCTCATGGACCAGTTTACTTCTGAATCATAGTTGAATGGCACATTTAGGATCGTATTTACTTGTTAGTTGTTACTAGCTCGGTTAATATAAATATTTGCATGATTCACGAGCTCGATCACTGGTTTCCGTTTAAAAGTTTACAGATTTTGTACCGGCTGATTTATTAACTGAAAGTTTGTTGAACTTGCCAATACTTCGTAGCACGTGAATGTAATGTTCTTGAGGCGTGAAAAGTTTTAGATCTTTGCTCAAGTACATTAATTTTTAGTCTTAGTAAGCTTTTCAATGCGTTCATTCTCTTTCTGAATCATTGACTTTCATTTCGGTTGTTTGCGCGTAGTCGTACCGAGCGTGGGCGTGAGTCTAAACGCTTAAAAGCATTTGCATGTGTAGGTACTTAGTGCACTAACCTAGATTCAATAATTCGACAATATCGACGATCTGGCACTGATGGAATCACGCCAAATATCTGGATAGAGTAAGCTGGGTTTATACTCTTAAAATATTCAGGTGCTTTGGGGATTAGGTGTAAATGGTCAAATACATAGCATATTTTGTATTTGCACCTTTACTCATAGATCTATACATAGGTTGGTTACACAAATAGAACACATTAAAAGTAATGAAATGAAAACAGAAACCAGTGTAGTGTATAATTTATTTGAAACTTCAACGTTACAATTCAAACCAAAACATATTTATCTTTAAGGAAATAATATCGATACAAATAAAAAACGTTTCCTCAAGTGTAACTTAAACAAGTAAATACTCTACATATTAATGTACATGGATAACCATGCGATGAAAAAATTAGATTTGGTATTTTCTTGGCTTGCCTCATACACACGGGTATTGTTGTTGTAATAGGTAGTTTCTTCATGAGGCAGTAAAACTATAAAGATACAAAGATTATATTCGCCTTTTATGGCTCCATACGACTGAACGCCCAACAAAATTTACTGCCTTATATTATAATCATTCCTATTTATCATAGTTATGATAGACTTTGTTTTGTAATTTTGGTGTAGCCTTCTTTGTGTTGTGGTTTCTATTTCTACATGAATCAGTGTTTGAGAAGTTCTTTAAGCATTTTATGTAGATGCTCACAAACGAAAGTGTCGAAACAAAACAATCGATTTATACGTGTCTGGATTGAACAGCTTGCGATTTACTTATTTGAAATGTTAACTAAACCATTGTTATCCTATGTGCATATAAGAAAGTTATCCGAGTAGAAACTGGTGTAGGTGTTGCGTACTTATTATGATGAAAGCTCAAGTGCCTCGTATTCTTATCTTCATTTACATATTCAGCCAAGTAGCTTATTCATTCGCGCTGCTTAGCATTTTACTCAAGTCTACTCGAGTGTTCAAGATGTGAACGTTCAAGACCTAGTGGTAGAGGTGTACTTATGTATATGTATAGGTATACTAGTATGTATGTACGCTTGCGGCGATATTTTCGCTTCAAGTGGCCGGTGTGGAGTGGAGGCCTTCGCCGTGGCCTTTCTAACTCGGCCAATTAATAAAACAGCAGGCCTGTTACGTTAAAAATAAACAGAATGTGTTCAGTCACCGGTGTTCTGGAAGCAGACGGCGCGTCGCGGTTCTGTCGCGTCGTCGTCAACCGCGACAAATCATATATACATACATACTTACACCCTAGAAGGGATGGCAAGTCTCGTAAAGGAAGCTAGAGATATAGCTACCATATTACGCTAAAGTTGTGGTTGATATATTGCTCAAAAATAGACCAGTTGTTAGCAACTCCAATGAACTGCCACTTGCTTTTGGACAAAGATCTATGACTCTCTATCTATCAGTCCATTTATTGCATGTTTCTCTTCATCGGTCGTTCAAAATTTAATATCAATGAATGCCCGTAGAAAGAGACTGTGCCAAAATTTCGTTGAGACTTTTTTTTACAACTGGTTAGTTGTCACAATGATGGCTAAGTTCGTCAGATCTTTGGGACACAGTAAAAACACGCGTACTTCTTGATATGTACTACAATGTACATGTATTGGAACATCTCGTCGGTCCATATTCCCCTAGCAAATTGCAGTGCGATGACCTCCCCGCCCCGGGACTCTATCCAGTCTTTATAATGTCTCAATCAGTGTGTACGAGCTCGGTCCGATGTCGTGTCGCCCGTGCCCGTGGGCGGGAATAGTTACTGATAGCTT
The DNA here is from genome assembly GCA_035578125.1 of Mellilla xanthometata. NCBI lineage: Eukaryota > Metazoa > Arthropoda > Insecta > Lepidoptera > Geometridae > Mellilla > Mellilla xanthometata. The sequence continues at coordinate 12,112,651 of JAPUBQ010000006.1, forward strand.
ATCGAGCCCAAGTGTTTCTAAAGATACGCTCCCTGTTGAGTAACTTCACAATGTTATCGGCCCACTTCTAATATAAAACGCACGTTCCCTTTGTTCGAGAGCAGTTAATGACACTGTAATCAGTCCGTTTGAAATAAAACTAGCTCGCGTCTTCTGTTACGCAGAACATGGACGCAAAAACGTTGATTGTGATCGGTTTGTATAGAGGACGTGAGGCCGTAGGAGAGCCTGTCATGGGAACCATACAATGTTTTGTTCTGGTGAAACTATGCATTGCTAACGGCCGATAGGTTTTGCGTATTGTTGTTAGTTTCTCTCGGCATTCTATCTGACTTTAATGTTTTTATTCCAAGTTGGACAATTCGCTTGTTGCTGAACACCTTGTGCCAGTAACAAGTTGTGTGAAACAAGTATTTTTACTCTGATGTGAATGCAAAATGAAGCCATAAACCTGAGTAGCAAGTGTCGTAACCCTGAACTTTGACGCCAGAAAGTAAATGCGCTAAGCCCCGCTTAACGATACATGTCCGTAAATACCAATGTTTTCGCAAGATATAATAAAGACAACATTTATTTATCAACTTTTGAATCATTTCGTTTGAATAGGACAATATTACATTAGGAATAAATTCCCCAGAGATCGCAGTCAAGTGGCAGACAGACTCTAGCTAACACAATAGACACTCACAATTAAATACTAACAATACTCTTGCAACTCCCTGATACCTGAGCCGACCCTCTAGAGATTATCTGTAAATTAAACTCTCCGTTTGTTTTTTGCAGAACATGTGACGTGACCTACCAGCGATGGAAGAGGACGGAAGCGGCAACGTAGCCGAGGTCGCTGTAGCGGCAGACCCGACCGACGCGCAGGCTAGCGGCGACGGGCCCGAAGCGGTCACCGCAGATAGCGGATTGATGGACAATAGTGAAAATTCTAGTGTGCAAAATGAAAGTGCGGATAAGAGAGAAAATTCTAGTAATAATGGCGAAGGCGGAACAAATGATGAGAGCGGAGTGGAAACGGACGCTACTACGATAGAAGTGAGTCCCGCGCCCGGTGACAACGCAGCGGGCGGTCGCGTGCGGGAGCCCAGCGAGACGTACGACGACGCGCGCTCTCTGGGCGAGCTGGACAGCCTGCCGGGCGGGGACGAGCTGGCGCTGGCCGCCGGCAGCGACAGCGGCGTGGAGGGTTGCGGCCGCGCGCTCTCCAGCGGCGGCGGCTCGCGCTCCTGCGCTTCCAGCGTCGTGTCGTGCGGCTCCGGCTGCGGCTCCGAGAGCTCCTCGCTAGCCGGCGCGCCGCCACGTCCTCGGCGCCGCGTTAACGTCAACGTCACCGAACAGAAGCGCAGTTCTCCGGTCGGGGCTTCCACGCCGCATCGACCGGCTACCGCACCTCGGGGCCCCAACCTCGCCACCCGCGAGCGAGCGCGGAGTCGCGAGAAGCCGACGCCGCCTGAGAAGCCGCGCCCGCTCACACCAAAGCCGCGCATCCGGCCCACGGGCGAACTGCCGAACCTTATACGAGAGAGTCCCGCGCTGCGCGCTAAGCCCACCAAGACGTCTACCGCGCGGTGTCGCACACCCAGCTCACCGAGCGAAGAGAAGCGTTGGCCGGCGGCGGCACGGCTAGCCACGGCCGCGGACGCGAGCGCCACGCGCGTAGCTGCCGACAAGTACGGTACATTGCCGCGGAAGCGTCGCGACGGTACCGACACCGAATGTTCTCCCAAGCACGAGAGCGCTCCGCCGACCGCGCGGCGCCCTACCGTCGCGCGCTCCGCGTCCTCGCGCTCGGCGGTGCGCACGCGCGTGCGGATATATGCCGAGAAAACTTCACAGACCGTGCTGCTAGGCAGTGACGTCGAGTCCGCGCTGGCCGGGATCCTACCTAACATAGACACGTGAGTTCAATTCCTCTTGCTACTACAGGCATGTACTATATTAAATAACGTTACTTAATTTAAATCTAGTAGCCATGGATCATATTTTTACAAATTCTTTCGATTTCTAGGTATTTTTGTTCTGAGATCTGATGATCTGATGATTCTAGTATAGTTAAAAATATAATAAATATAGTTAGTTATTTTCTTGAGAAATATAAGTACATAAAAATAAAAGTACATAAATTAAAAATACAAGTACATAATTTCACTACTTTTCGGTAATTTAATGGATCTTCACCCCTAATCTTATCTTTGGTTTTGTTTATACTTATCTTAAAGAAGGATGAATAGGTATGATATAAATATGATGATAGTTCAGTAAAAAAATCAAATCAAATGCTTTTATTTACATAGTTATAGGTAGAAGGGCATGAGGCCGACCGAAGAAAACATGGATGGAGTGTGTGAATGAAAGGACATGAGAGAGAAAGGATTGAGTGTAGAGACGACGGCTGATAGAGGAGAGTTGAAGAAGAAAATTAGCTGTGCCGACCCCATCTAGTGGGATAAGGCAAGGAAGGAAGAAGAAGGTCGAGAGGTGCTACATAAGTATTAAAAAATATAATTTACTCTATACTGGACCCGTAAGGGTGTGCAAAGGTATAGTAGGTAGAACAGAGTATTAGCAGTGTATAATGTTTGTGTTTGTGTGAAGGCGCGCAAGCGTGTCGCGGGCGTCGGTGGGCGTGCAGGCGTGCGGGCGCGAGGCGGAGGCGGCGCGCGCGGCGAGTGCGCTGGCGCAGGCGGCGCAGGAGCGCGCGCGCCGCCAGCTGGCCGAGGCGGCGCTCGCGGAGGAGCGCGCCGCGCGCCACGCCGCGCTCGCACACCTCGAGCGGAACTCGCAGCGCCTGCTCGAGCTCGCCGGCGCCGCCGGTAACTACCCCTGCCTTTATAACGCTACTTATATCATATACAACGTGATTCATTGACTACCGTTGCAAAAACACGGGCTGTTTTAAAAAATGAAAAATATTTATTAACCAAAAAACTTAACCTATTGTATATCTAGTGATTGCTTCATTAGGCGGTTGGTCTGTTTTAAATACAACACTGTCTTTTTCAAGTGGCATTTTCGGATGACACATTAAATTGTAGGTCCTTGCTGTTAGTACATGCAGTCATTAAGCCAAGTCGACTTGAGAACTCACCTTGGCCCAGCCAAACACTGTCTGCGTCGACCGTTTGCTTAGCTCCGATGATCGCATCGGACCACCTTAGGTAGCCGAGCTACAGGCGCTACTGATCATTTATTGCGGTTGGTTTAAAATTTTATTGACATGATCATAGAGGAATGAGGCCTTCTCGTATTTGCATAGTGGTAGGGCATTTTAGTACTCGCCTGGCTAGTAACCACCCTACTAGCCAGCTAGTAAGCACCCTGGCTAGCACCAGTTGGCCACTTAGCTCATACGAAGAAGGAATGTTTAGTTAGAGCTTGTGTGCGTCAGGAGCGGGCGCGGGCGCGGAGGGCTGCCTGCGAGCGCTGGAGGAGCAGCTGCGCGCGGCGAGCGAGCAGGCCGCGCGACACCGCGCCGACATCGACATGCTGCGCGACACCTGCAACAAGCTGCATGCCGTGAGTACAACAAAACATTCTATACCAATTATACCAAGAGAAGCTGGAAGAAAAACTGAAATATTTAGTGTACTTCCGCGAAGAAAATATCAAAATTATAAAAATGAACCAACATCACATACGAGTACTATACAAATAGATAAAGGAACTGGAAGGTAAACTGAAATATTTAGTGTACTTCGCTGAAAATTAGTGTGTTTCTCCAACCTAGTTAAACTGGGTAAGAACACAGTTTTTTTTCAATGTGTTTATGTTTTCTTTGTGGAAGTACACTAAATATTTCAGATTTTGTTCCGCCTACAATGGATTTCCGTAAAGTAAAAGTGTGTGTAACTAAATTTTTATAAATATATTTTATTAAAATCAATTATACTTAATTTCTACTTTACATAAAAACTCTGGGTTTGTGGGATTTAGTCTCTTCTGTGTGCAGACTTACGGATCAGTAATGCTTGTGGGAGTGTAGTTCTTTTTAGGGTTCCGTACCTTAAAGGTAAAAGCGGGACCCTATTCCTAAGCCTGCTGTCTGTCTGCCTATCACCAGGCTGTTTCTCAGAAAACGAGCTGAAACTTTCTCAAGCAAATGTATTTTCCGTGCCGCTATAATAACAAATACTAAAAAAAAAATTGGGGGTTATCCCATACAACAACGGTACGGAACCCTTGATGCGCTAGCCCGACTCGCACTTGACCAATAATTACACGTTTGAACCATGTGCAGGAGGCAAGCAGCGAGCGCGAGCGGGCGCGGCTGGCCGAGGCCCGGCTGGTGGAGGCGGAGCGCGACGCTGCCGAGATGCAGGACTTCCTCGCAGCCGAGACCAACGCGCTCACGCACTCGCTGCGGGACGCAGAGGCGGAGGCCACCAGGCTCCACCAGGACCTTGACAAACGGTACCTACATGTTATAAAATGTAAACTCCATAGGACTAAAATATAATCAGAGAGTAGATTCGTTTTAGTGTTTTCTCTTATCCAAACTTAAGTCTTGGATTAAAGTAAGTTTTACGTTAAGCTGAATTTATTAATAAGACTGCATGTAACGGCACTCGGTATAACGACAAACTCTCTAAAGCTTCGAAATCAATTGACTTCAGTTGGTTTAGCTTGTATTCCATACAATGATACATTCTCTCCATTTAACGACCACTCTCTATAACGCCATAAAATGCACAGTCCCTTCAGTGTCGTTATTTATACAGTTTACACTGTAGTTCATAACTTAGGCCCTTATGAATTTAACCGCTTGCCGAACATTCTCAAAAGTGCCCCTAACATAGACAGTTTTTAAAAGAAGCTAAAGAACTGCCTTATCGAGCAAACGTTCTACAGTTTCGAGGATTTTAAAAAAAATAACATGGAAGGCTGTACAAAACGTAAATAATTATATGAAAGTACATACTTATATTGCGTTTATAATGGTAGAAAAAATACTTATAAGTAAAATTGATTATAATAATATATTAAACTATTCAGGAATATGATTTGTCAATATAAAATTTATTAATAAAGAATTTTAACACTTGTATGGGGCTAGTACTTACTATACACATCAGCTAGTCCTAATGAATGAAACTCGCCTGACAGGATTCACGTACTTCAGATCAAGTATGATTATCATATTATGTAAAATATGTATATAATATATCCTTTGTGCTGAACTAAATTTGTTGGCTATGGGTCTGGGTGCTAAATATATATGTTTATAAAATATATATCGATGGGTCCTATGTATATGGGCCAAAATGCAAAATGTCAACTTTTCAGGAGACGCTGTCAAAGTTTAAATCTTATATATAAAATTTCCGTGTCACAGTGTTTGTTACCGAACTCCTCCGAAACGGCTTGACTGATCATTACCAAATTTCATATGCGTATTCAGTAGGTATGAGAATCGGCCAACGTGAAACGTTTTTACCCCTTTTAGTGATAAGGGTTGTTCACCCTTAAATATATTTTTTTATTTTTCGATGAATTTTTTTTATTTGAATTTTATAGAAAGTGGCATTAAAAAATACATACAACCCTACATTTTTACTTTTTTATCATCAACCCCTATTTTTTTATGGCCATTTTAGTAAATTTCTGTGTCACAGTGTTTGTTGCCGTACACCTCCGAAACGGATTGACTGATCGTTACCAAATTTTATATACGTATTCAGTAGGTCTGAGAATCAGCTACTATCTATTTTTTATACCCCTAAGTGATAAGGGTTGATCACCCTTAAATATTTTTTTTCATTTTTCGACGAATTTTTTTTTTGTATAAAGTGGCATTAAAAATACATATAACCCTAATTTTTTACTTTTTTATCATCAACCCCTATTTTTTATGGCCATTTTAGTAAATTTCCGTGTCACCGTGTTTGTTACCGCACTCCTCCGAAACGGTTTGACTGATCTTTACCAAATTTTATATACGTATTCAGTAGGTCAGAGAATCGGCTACTATCTATTTTTTATACCCCTAAGTGATAAGGGTTGATCACCCATTATTAAACATTTTTTTTTAATTTTTCGACGAATTATTTCATTTTATTTTTGTATTAAAAAATACATACAACCCTAATTTTTTTACTTTTATATCATCATTACCTATTTTTTATGGCCATTTTAGTATTTTATTCATTTTTCATCTCGCTTGATAACTGATCAAATATAGTATCTAACTGTACTTCGAGTAAAAATCCTTTTTTTTTTTTGAAGAAAATAACTAACAAAATTTAACCTGATATACTTATGCTTATGATTAGTACCAATCTTAAATACTTAAAATTTGCCGCGCCTTTACTTTACTGGTGAGTGAAATGCCACACTATGCCATAGACCGAAGTCGGTCTCCTGTTTTACTCACAAAATTCTTCTTCACAGACTTCTCTCACTGTTTACACAAATTTCGACCTTCGTTATTGTTTATGTATCGTATGTAGTAGTATTGTTAACAATTATCATTTTGCTATATCAATGTAACTCTCTTATTAACTTAACCGCGGCTCCACCCGCGTGTAAGTCGCTTTATTGCATAACCTCTCCTGCACATGACTGTTGTAAAAAAATGTTCATCTGTGCGCTACTGTGATTATACGTTAAATTGTAGGTCCTCTTAGCACAAACAGTCGTTAAACTAAGGCAGGGGCTTGAAAAACTCTCGACAACATTACTTGATCACTTAGTTCTTACGTAGAAGAAGCTATAAAATTTGATGTACTAATAAACTAGACCCCGAACGTATGAGCAAAAAATTTTCAACAAATATGATGATGACACTACAAATAATATGTAATTTGTTCTGTTTTGGACTTCTTTATGCTCAAACGGCTCGAACAAATATGCTAAAAATTTTCGCGCTCGCTTCGCTCGCGATTGGTCCTACGACGTTTTGGGTCATAGATTACGACACTACAAATATTATGTGATTTGTTCTGCTTTGGACTTCATTATGCTCAAGCGGCTCGAACAAATATGCTAAAAATTTTCGCGCTCGCTTCGCTCGCGCATAGCTCGCTGCGCTCGCGCATAGCTCGCTGCGCTCGCGCATAGCTCGCTGCGCTCGCATCCGACTCGCTTCGCTCGCGATTGGTCCTACGACGTTTTGGGTCATAGCTTACGACACTACAAATATTATGTAATGTGTTCTGTTTTGGACTTCTTTATGCTCAAACGGCTCGAACAAATATGCTAAAAATTTTCGCGCTCGCCTCGCTCGCGCATAGCTCGCTGCGCTCGGAACCAGCTCGCTTCGCTCGCGATTGGTCTTAGGACTTTTGGGTCATAGCTTACGACACTACAAATATTATGTGATTTGTTCTGCTTTGGACTTCATTATGCTCAAGCGGCTCGAACAAACATGCTAAAAATTTTCGCGCTCGCTTCGCCCACGCATAGCTCGCTGCGCTCGCAACCGGCTCGCTTCGCTCGCGATTGGTCCTAGGACGTTTTGGATCATAGCTCACGACACTACAAATATTATGTAATTTGTTCTGCTTCGAACTTCTTTATGCTCAAACGGCTCGAACAAATATGCTAAAAAATTTCGCGCTCGCTTCGCTCGCGCATAGCTCGCTGCGCTCGCAACCAGCTCTTTAAAGAAAAATATCATTACCTACTAACCTTAAAAATTTTACAATGAAATTGTATTATACAAATAACAGACTTCAAAATCATACCTACATTTATAAATTCTAACTGTATCTAAAAAGTGAAAAATAATTTTATGCCTACACATAAGTACCATCGAAGACTTTATTTGATTAACTTATAAACATGCTATTTTCAATTTGTATTTATCCTGTATTCTTGGCGTCGGTGCCATCTAAGAAGAACAAATTAATGTTTGTTAAAATAAACACTATTAAAGATATGATTGAACATAATATTTTTTGGCGTTTGTTACTTTTATATTCCCTTAACGTTTGTTCATGGCGCTCCATACCCATTTCACGCATATACCATACACACTTATAATAAGTAAGTAACATTTTAATTATACTAGAATTTGTCAAGAAACTAGAATAAAAATAATTAATAAGGCAAAACAACGTTTGCCGGGTCAGCTAGTTTACTATAATTTACTATAATTTTAGATTGATAAAACCGAAGTTTACGAAATTTTGGTTATTTGCTAAGACACCTATACTCAACATTTTTACTACAGTATTATATGTGTAAATTTATCGGTTTTTTTTTTACGTCACATTGACCCTTCTACGTGAGTTTTTACTAAAACTATTTTTATTTAAAATCATCTTAAAAAGGCCAATGTATCATATTGGCCATTATACGTGTATTACGCTAATTAGTGTAACTTTAATCTTTTTTTTATTTTTATCTCATAAAATTAGTAAATAGTTGTTTCAGTTGATGATGCAATTATTCAAATAAAAGGTACTTAGATATTAAGGTAATTAAGTCACATTGATACTTATACGTTTTATAATCTGCTAACCTAATAATTGAGATTCCAGTTAGATCATTATAAACAATAAAAAATACTCAGTGGTTTTATTCATTTATTGAAACAAAAATTGAATTAGCCTTAAAACTAAAGTTATGGACCCGTATTCAGTCTTTTTGGCAGTTTAATAGTAAGAACTAAGAAGAAAACTGTTACTTAAGATCTAAGTTTAACAAAATCAGGTAATAAAAATAATGTAGGTACTTCACATTATTAAGTTCTAGATATAATTACGAAAAAAAACGTAACAAAAATAAAAGCATGTCTGACGTAAACAAAAATAAAAAGATCTCCGTATTATATAGTCTAATAATAAAATTACCATAATCAACATTTCTAAAAATTTCTAATTGTCTTCATGATCACTTTCATTGATTGACACAATGTCATTAAATGCTACTAAATTTTCATAATAACTGTGGTATACAGGTGGGATAATATTTTTTCGACATAAATCAAGCAAGTCTTTCTTCTTGGAAAGTTGTATTGGTAACAGCTGATTGTAACAAAGTTGCAGAGGAATATCTGTTGGTCAATCGGCTATTAGTCTTCTTGTTCGTACTGGCTGATCTAAGATTTTAATATGATTTTCAATAACATCTTCACTCAAATCATATTTATAAGATAAAACGTATGATTCGTCTCGGCTTACACGGATTTGTTTTAATTTAGACCAAAGAATTTTTCGTCCTTCTGAGTTTTTAGTCCAGTTAAAGTGTGTATTTGTCTGCATCTTTTTGAAGTCATAAATCATTTTTTGAGCTATGTCTATGACGTTATAAGGACTTCTTTTTGATTTTTCCTATCGAATCAATGAGCTCCATTCAGAGGGTGTGTAAATATTCTTATATTTTGAAGCTCTTTCAATGGTGGCGTGTATGGAGTCGCCTTCATTCTGAGTGTGGCCTACTTCGAGAAAAGTGTGTTTTATATTCAAATTAAACTGTTTAGCGGCGTAAAGATACATAAAAAACATAATCCTGTTTCGGTTTTGGCCAGTGCAATTGTCTGACTAAAATCTAAAGTCGTCACAACCTTCTTGACTTTTTAATTTGATCATATCGTAAATACAGCTCGCTATTTCGTTCGATCCCTTCATTGCAATTTGCTCATTCCATAAATAACAGGTACCAATTAAATTCCCAATATCGAAAACTGATAAGTTATGTACTTTCAACCTTTTGCTGTAATAAAATAGACTAATTTCACCACTCAGGGACAACAACACTTTTTGCAAATCAAAAGTAGCGCAGAATATTTTGGTGTCATTTTGTGAATCACGTTAATCCTTTTCTTTTAAAGATCCAGCCAGATTCTTGCTAATTATATGATTATCATATGATATTTTATTTTCTGGAGTCACAGGACCGATTTTGAAAGAATGACAAACATGGTATTGGTCTTTTTTTGGCTGGTGGAATGATAAATTAATATTTTTGTTTACTATGTCCCTGTATTGCCTTAACGACTCACATTTATTACCATATTTTGATGGATCATACCATTCTTTGTATAACTTGAACATGCGGATAAAACTTAAAGAGTTATCCAAATAAAGTTTATTACTGTCTTTACGACTATAATTTGAATAGATCGGTTCAAAGGACTTTACGTGGTCCAGCACACTTCTGATCATTTCTTCATCAATAGATGTTTTAGGGTGATCATGTCGACCTCTATTATCAATTAAAGTGAGTCTGTGACTTATATATACTTACTTTTTTATATCAGCAAATTTACTCATTGCAGTTCTTATCATTTTTGGTCCACAGCTGATGGTGTTTAGAAACATCGACCATTGCTCCGTATAATCATCAACGTATAAGTGTCAATCCGGCCGATTGGTCCAAATCATAACAAAAACGCGCGGGTACTCCCCGCGTATAAGTCTCTAATTACTCTTTGGACCTTATACGTTTAAATTCATGTTACATATGCCGTTATACTGCGACACAAAAACGTGTTTCTATGCAGAAATATTTTCTTTTTAATAGCTAAAATGATTAATTATATCGATAAGAAGCGTTTACCAATAAAAAGTTAAAATAGCCAAATTGTTAGTTTGGCCCTTATACATAGGACCCATCGATATGTAGTAACATATCAGTTGTGTTAGCAACCATAACACAAACTAGAAATTGTTCAGTATGGGGTTAACCAGTCGTGTGTGAAATGAGTCCTAATATATATTTATTTAATGTTCCAACAGTCGCGCAGAATGCCGGCAGCTAGTCCGCATGTGCGAGCAGCGGCGGCAGGAGGCGCTGGCGATGGCGGCGCGCGCGCGGGGCGGCGCGGGCGCGGCGCGGGCCTTGGACGCGCTGCAGCGCCGCCTCGCCGCGCTCACCCGGGCCGTCGTGAAGGCTTACAGGCTGCCCAGGGAACAGGTGGAGCCCAGCGTCTTCCATAACGACGCCTTCAGGTGACAATCTTCTTCTTCCTTGTCTTATCCCACTAGGTGGAGAAGGCACAGTAAATTTTCCTCTTCCACTCTCCTCTATCAGCGTTCAAGTGAATATCGAACAATTATATTTAAATAGTTGTTACCAGCGGCTTCTTTTAGTTACAAGTTTGTTATAGAGATCTAAGCGTTTATTTTCATTTTAACAGCACCAATAGAACGTTACGGCGTCATGCTACGCAAAAGTTCACTTTTGAATGCGAGGTTTTAAATTATGACAGATTGAGTCCATAGGTGCCATAGAATAACAAAACTTAAAAAAATATATTCTGTGGCCATCAACATAGTGATGTCATGATTGAGTTATCGTTTCTCTGTCTAGGAGTTATCGATATTGTTTACTAACAATTTTTACACGGGCTTAATAGACGCAGGAAATAAATAATTTACAAACAGTCATTGTCCAAGCAAAAAGTGTATCTTCATCATGTGTAATTTCAGTCGCAGCGACAGCGGCGAAGCCCTATCTCCAGAGGAGGACACACGCGGAGGGCTGCTGGGCGCCGTGGTGCGGGCGCTCCGCGGGTCGGGTGCTGCGCCCCCCGACGACGACCGCTCGCATGGCTCGGAAGATAACTCTGCTGATCTACTAGATTCAGAGACGGAGCCCTGCTTGGTTACTGATCCAGGTAAATATTACAAAGTTCTATTATAGTAGTTAAATTTAAAAAAAAAATATTCATGCTATAATTTTTATAGGAGGCACACAATCGGAAAATTCTAAGGTTTCCAGATATACCTGAATGTGACCTGTTGAAATTTGTTATGCCTGAAAAATGTAGATATATCTGAATGTAACCTCAGGCCTGAATGGTTGACTGAAATGGAGATTTAGCTGTAATCAGAAACTTTTATATGCCATTTTTTTTTAAACAAATTATTGTAAGTTATTAGTAAGACCGATTTAAACAAATAACTAATTTGAAGATATTTATGTAAAGACTAGCATCCCGTCCCGGCTTCGTACGGGCTCTAAAATAACCTGAGTAGCAAAGAGAAACAAAATATATACTCGAAGATAATGTAGCTTCCCAAAGGTGAAAGAGTTTTTCAAATCGGTCCAGTAGTATCGGAGCCTATTAGCGTCAAACAAACTTTTCCTCCTTATAAGATTGGTGAAGTAGATTGATTAATTGAATGGGTTTGAATGATTTGTTCAGAGTACGCGGAGGAGTGGTGTAGCGGCGCGGAGTGCGCGGGCGCGTGGAGCGCGGACGAGCTCTCGCCCGAGCGGGACTATCCCGACGCCGACAAAGGTACGCAACTTCATTTATATCACACGAGAGAGATACACAAACTTTATAGAAAGAAATAAACATTTATTTTGTGACAAAGAAAAACAATACATAAAAAACATTTACGTGGCACAAAACCGGCCCCAGCCCAGCGTGTTCTGACTGCAAGCAATCAGCGTTGGTCTTCCGCTGGAGCGGACTGGTTTATAGTTTAATAATAACAAGAGCTACGGCCAACATCTCAAGAGGCTCTCGCTAGATGGATGGATCAGGGGTCGGATACGGAAAGCAGTCATACTCGACACGGCGCGCATTGTCCGGAAGTTTCTGTCCCTGTTGTCCCTACCGGACTCTCTTCCTGAGTCTCTTTTTCCCGAGAACTACAATTTGGGGGTCTTCAAATCTAGAGTAAAGAGGTTCCTTCTAGGCAAGTGTGTTACATCTTAGACCTCAGTCAAGCTTAACATCAGACAAGCTGCGGTCAAACGTAAGCCTATTCATCATAATTAAAATACCGCCGGTAGCTTGAGCCTCGCCTCGCCATGCCGGTGGCATGCTATTTTTACGTTTACAACAAAAGAGAAGTGAAAAAAGTGAAAAATGTTGAATTACAGAGGCAGAATCAGCGTCAGCGTCAGAGCGGGAGTCGCTCCGCAACCTGTCGGCCGCCATCGCTAACCGGCAGCGGTCGGAGGCGGAGGACGGGCGCGGGCCGCTCGTGGCGCGCGTGGCGGCGCTCGACGCCCGCCTCACCGACCTGCTCACGGCGCTGCGGCTCGCGGCGGCCAGCGCGGCCGCCAACGGGGACCCCGATAGCGTCCGATTGGCACAAGCTTTGAGGTAAATAGAAAAAAATATATGTGGCGTCTCTGTCGCTCTTCATCACCCGCTGCCAATCGGAGCGCTCATTCTGAATCGCCTTCAAGTGACTGACTGGAGAGGAATGGCGCAACACCGTGACGAGTGGCGCCGTCTGTTGTCGGAGGTCAAGACCCACTTTGGGGTTTTAAGCGAATATATGAATATGGAGCTTGCAGAATCGTTATTCATGTGTAAACAGTAGTATTTTAAATTTAATAAACATGGAAAACAAGTGCTAATGTAGTATTTAATGGGGCAGAATATTTATTTAATGAAATTTGTAAGTTTATTTAATTTTATCTAACTAATGTTTTTAAGTATTAAGTAATTATTGTAGTATGACTTGCCTTTAACGTATGTTATTTAGGGCTAATAAAGTTCTGTATTTCTGCAGTAGTAGTAGTATTCTGAATCGCGCAAGCGGTATTTACATCGCGCGTACGAAGGGTCCTAGCTACAATGCGTGACTGCCGGACAGCCGTCTCCGGACACAAAATCTGTCCGGGGGATATCCCTTTACTAGATGGAGGCAGACCGTGTTCGCTACAGAAAATAATAATAATTTAACAATATTTTGCCACTTGTGATATTTATATGTATCCGTATCTCAAGAAACCATATGGTTCGTAAATTATTCGAAGCTAACCAGCCAGCTTAATATTTTGAGCTAAATTTAAATTCAGTAATAATTGTGAATCTTCAGTTTCAAGGAAGCTGACCCGATAGTTTCAAATAGGCGATTATGAAATATGAGGCAGATTCGATACTGCCACTGCACTATATAACAGCAGCACTCGGAGTGATTTGAGAAGCTCTAAATCGTATCTAAAATATCTTGCCTTATCCACTCTCGAGTGTGATAGTGTACTGTATATCCTAGGCAAATAGTATTTTTGTGTATAGACAAAATCTTCAGAAAGGTATATTACTACAAATTAAATACTTTTCTAGATGTCAACTATCTCATTATACATCTTTAATGCTACATGTTTGTAAAATCTTATAATGTAATGATTTTATTTTATCTGCTACTATCTCTTTCATATTCCATCAATTCAGTATTTAAGTAAAATAATAACATTAGATCTGTCTCTTATCTCATGTATTATCATGTACTCGTAGTAATCATAGATTCGCTAATTCCAGAGACAAAATAGACGTAACGGAAAAGAACGTAGCGGACGTAGTAGTGAAAAAGCTGGCAGAGCTCGACGCAAGCCAACACTTGATGGATCACTACCGACACTCTGTAGAAGTGAGTTCATCTACATTTAGTATTAATGTTAGTATTTAGAGCTGGTACCCACTTTTCGTGCTTCGGATCCGAATATTAATCTGAAATTCTAGTAGCAGAGCATTTTATATGAAGCTATTCAATTATATCCGAAACCCATTAGTGTAAATACCTTTTTATAAAGTGCTCTGCTTCTAAAACGTCTGATTAATATTGGATCCAACACCCGACAAGAGGGAACCAGGTCTTACATGCCAAATACTTGCTGCCCGATAAGTTACTACAAAGATTTATAATTGGCTATAACTAGAATCAATATAGAAAACATTACCAAGCGCATCACTTGCATAACTAAATGAGTGTGAGCAAGAGATAGCACTTTCAAATGTTTTTTTTTTTGTTGATGCGTGTTATAGGACTCATTGGAGAAGAGGTTAATGCAATTGTCATAATACATTTTACTATGTTGAAAATCACAAATAATTATTGCTCGATACGTTTAGATAACAGGTTCTATTCCTTGGCTATTTTCGAGCTGCATAAACAGTCCATTATACACGTTCCCACTGCTGGGACTCGGGGCCTTCTCTCACGAGGAGAGAGATATAGACCATAATCCACCACGCTGGCCAAGTGCGGGAGCCGTCTGATTGAAAAGCAGACGTTATTACCACCGAGCCACATTCGCTTTTTTTCGAGCTAGTAATTTGTTTTGTCGTACCTGATAATTGCAATTGCATTTGTTCTTCTTTTCAGTTGAGTTTTATTTTCCCTGATCCTGATGTTTGTATGCTTATACAATCAAAGTAGGATGGAAAGTATATATTTGTCTCGCTTTCACCAAGGGTGGCATATGAGTAACCCTTGCTTGTGTGAGTGAGCAGGCAATACTTACTATCTTATTCTGATTTTATAACCTTACGGGTAGCGAGTATTTTGGTGCTAAAATAGTAATTTTTGATAAAGTGGACTGTATTGCGCACAAGTTATGCTTTGAAGTTAATTTTGTGAGTCTTTAAGATCAACGCACACTTTCCTATCATCACCATACCCGTTTTTATAGTATTTTATAGATTATCTGCTTTATGTGTTTGTGATTAATTCTCTTATTATTAGTTTTGTGCTACACAATACATTCTGCTTTATCAATCAACAGCTTGTGTTGCGATTTTTTATATGAATTTTTGATAATTTTTCAGACGTTTTTCAACAACTTTTTTGTTCTTATTGTATAGTGTAAACTGTCTCATACTAAATCTTGAAGTAATAAATAATATTTTATTAATTTTTAAATAAATTATTAACACATCGAAACGGCTTGAACTTTTTCTGTTTCGAATATTTTATTTAGATTTTTTTCAAAGCAACAACAAAATGCCAGTTTACACTAGACGATGAGTTATCCAAGTATTTAGCTGACATATTGTTTGTATTACAGTTTTGTTAGTGCCGTTAACTGTTTGAATATGAAACAGGTATTTACACCATTCAGGGCCTGCTTGGCGATCTCGAGTCAAGAATAACGCGCCAAGGTTAATATTATCTATTCAGTATACAAGTTATTACATCTCACGGCTTTCACACCGCACTACTCGAGTCACTGTGTTCTCTATCACTTTATAGTTCAATAATAAAATTGAATTTCATATTATTTATTAAATTCATTTATCTGGCTTCCAGCTACGTTATGAATATTTGTGACTGATAGAATCGCTACGATGATAGCAAAATAAAGGAGAATTATAATTTTCATTGATATTTTTTTTATTTGAAGTCATTTAATTATTTACTACTAATTATTAATCTGATTTCCAGTTATGCCCAATCTGAATAGACTGATTGAAAAGGATTTTGTATAAAAGAATTTCTCGTAAATGAAAATGGGCAATCATATTGATGAAATGAGATATTGACAGACTCATTCCCATATTTTCCCCTTTAATTCGATGGTTCAAAATATAGACAAAATAATAATTTGTTGTTTTTACCAAATAGACAGATCTAAACTGACATACATTTATATTGCTTTGCTATTCATTATTTTGTTCAATAAACTTAGATATATTTCAAATATATCTTTGCTGTTGTTTTGTTCACAATGATCATGAGTTTGTTAATAATTTGTTGATAAGTTGAGTTTACTACATTACAGTTATAATTTTGTAATAATAATTGTGAGAAAATAGTGACTCGCGTCCTCAGCATTAGCTTGTAAATGCGGCGTCGCATTGATTACGTCAATACTAGCACCGTTGTAAATATATATACACTGACAATACTGTAAATAACACCCACAACTGATCTTAACTGATGATATCTTGTACGCAAACTTACACGTGTTGATAAAATTAATGTGAACATACGAAACAATATAAATCAAAGTCTTAAAAGATATGATAAAAAAGCTAAATGGAGAGTGGTGAAATCTACATGATTTCCAAAAAATATATATTATAATATCTTTAAAAAAACCTCTCTATTAAAATGTCAAGCAAATAAACGACTTTGGTCTATAAATTTTCGTACAAAAGGTCCAGGTATTGTATATTACGCAAACGCAAGATTGCTACATACCATTTAGAAAAAAAAATAAGTACCATTAAATAAGTATATATTAAAAAAAAATACTGGTATGTTGTTACTGAATATGCGTTCAATTGATATAAGCAATATGTATCTAATATAGCATAGACGTGCAACTTGTATATAATATCTGTATAAAGTTATATATAAAAGAGTATGAACTAATCCATGTATTGTGTCTCAGGCCCAGAAGAACAAGCAGATGGCACTGGGCGTTGAGGAGGATGACTTAGAATATCTGGAAGAGGTAACAATATCTTCAATGTAAATATGGTCTCTTGGTTAACCGAGTGTGTTTTGCTTTTAACCCTCGCCGCAAAAACGATGGGATGTTTGACTTGTCAATGTGTGTGTGTGTTGTGTGGCCTGTTTATGACATCATAACTCCCGAACGGTTGAACTGATTTTATTTTTGTTTTTCGTTTGGAAACTGCGTTATTCGTGTTGTTTGCTATGTTTGATGGAAATTAGCACCAGAAAAGGGCATTTTTTTTCACAACTGATTTCGAGCATTCAATTAAATTATGGTCTTGATTAATATAATGCATAAACTCTTTTGCCGCATAATCCATGGCCACCAGAACAAAACGTTGAGTCGGGGTTTTCTAAATAATTAATTTACACTTGTTATATCATTTTCGACTAATATGTATGGCAATGGAAGGACGAGGTCGATAAGCACCAGAAGGATGTGTCAGGACGAATGGAAAGAGGGTCGGGAGACCTCTGCCTAATAATGATAACTCTTTTAAACTATAGTTTGAGTTATTATTCCCGTTAACAGTGATCTATACCAATATTATAAAGAGGAAAAGATAGATTTTTGTTTGTTTTTTATCTTATTTATTTGACGCAAATAGGCTCAGAAACTACTGGTTTGATTTAAAAAAATATTTCACCGTTGAGAAGCTACATTGTCCCCGAGTAACATTGGCTTATACTCTGTATCTCTTTGCAACTTAGATTTTTTAATAGCCCGTGCGAAGCCGGGACGATCTGCTAGTGGTATATATATCTACAACACAATAGTTATGTTGTCCACCAGGAGGTGTCGTCGTGGTCGGAGAGCGAGCGGCGCGCGCGCTACGAGGCTCTGGACGCGGCGCTGGGCGCGCTGGGAGCGGCGCCGCGCGCCTGGCCGCGCCTGCAGCCGCTCCACGCGCGCCTCGAGCGGCTCGCCTTCGCGCTCGCTTCTCCCCCGCCCGCGCCCGCGCCCGCTCCCCCCGCGCTCCACTCCACCGCATAGCACGCGACCACACCGCGAGGATACTGACTCGTGACGTCACTATCATAATCTACTGCTGCACCTTCAGCTTGTCGAGACGCGCTCCGACTCGTCCATGCCTGCGCTCGCGTCTCCCGCGCTACTATCCACCACATAGCTCACGACTCACCACTGCTAGGCTCGTGACGTCACTCCCACGAGTGATCAGAGAGTGACGTCTCGAGTGTACATGTGGATGTATGTATGTAGTTACTAGAGATCTGCTACGCTATCTAATTAAAAAAATAAAGCGTTATGTGTAAGGGGTATTGTGGTATCGACAGACTAAAATAATCTTGTTATCAGTATTGCCAATGCGCTGCGCGCAAATTGTCCGGACTTACAAAGCAATCTTCAAAATTTCTCCCAACGTAAACGGACCTCAAGATACTTTTAAGTTGGTCTATGTTGAGAAGTATGAAAAAATATTAGGACTACATACTGATTACTAGATTGTGAAAGTTATAAGAATTTATGAGAGCCATGCTTAGCTCTGAAACAGTAATGAACTGTCCGGAAATGATAATAATATTACGTGTTAGTGACAAGAGATAAACATAGTTAAATATTAAGAGATTCAATGTGATTCAAAAATATGAAACTATTTCTCTTAAAGTATTGAGTACCAGATGTGCTGGTTACAAAATGTAATTGTAAAAATGTCATTGTTGCAATTTTTTATTAAATGTTTGTGAACGAAGACTACTCGTACTAATGTAAATGATGAGAAACGTTAGTTGTATTGTAGCTAGTAAGACGAAAAGTCAATAAATGCTGAGCGATTGTTGATAGTCAGGTTAGAAAAGATTTCTTTAGGGAAAGATAAAATTGTTCTAGTTGGATGTTAGCTTAGACAGTTTCTATTGTATGGGCTTAGTAGACGTTTAGATAGATGCAAAGATAAAATTAATTATCAAAAGTCATTTGAATTAATGTTATCAATGACAAACTAAAATATTCGATTTATTTCCTTATCCATTCTCTCTATTTTTATAAACAGAATATCAGAATAAAAGATTGATATCTTGAAAATGATGACAATTCTTTGTTATAAGAGACATGTTTGTGAAGTTTTATCTTTATTATTGATCTCCGTTATATCATTCTTCTCGACTAGGACTGATATTGTGATGGATCTCAAAGAGAAGCGTCGATTAAATGCGAGCTATTTTTTGTTGAAAAATGCTAATTCCATCCTCAATGATATTAAATTTACTTCTTAATATTTTTGTCATTCCTGTATGCATTTAAAAATGTTTGCAAGCGTCTATAATTGAACTCGTAAACTTGATTGTATGATTGTCGTTAAAAAGAATTGTTGATGGCAAGTTATGCAATTAAATAAATTTAGAATAAACATTTGAAACTAACACAAGCTTCCACAGAAAGTACAGCTAGTAGTAAGCGATCACGTTACAAAAGTATTCTAGTGCCATTAGAGCTAACTTAGGACCTAAGCTATGAAGATAGATGCCGATCAAAAATAATTCTGTCTACTTCTTATTTACATCACAATAATTTTGAGAAAATATAAAAATAAACGAATAAAAATTATAGAATAAATCTAGTCAGAACATCCGCCGGGTGTTCAGTAAGAGACGGTTCCATATCTCATCTGCCAATAAAAATAATAATGAATGGGTGTAGAGTTGCCTTTTTAATTAAATGTTAAATTTAGGTAACCGAGCCATTGAAATCATTGAATTTACATTATAAATACATACTATTAAGTGTATTGATCAATTAATGAAATTGTTGTCGCAAGCTTAGAAAATTGTAACAAATGAGACTGAAATACGTATTTATGTTGAATAAATTGTACGAAAACTAACCAATACATGGGCATAGAGTCAAGATTCGGTTATTATTATTATGAAATAAACATATAAAGCTGGAAATAATATAACGTCACTTATTTACATTGATGGCATTTCCTTTAGAAATTAAATCATCCATCCAGTAGCTTGCTTCAGGTGCTATAGTTTGTTTAAAAATGTTTTGTATATAAAATCTACGCCCAAAATATCCACCCAAGCAAATTATATATAATTATGTATTTGTGAATCATGAGTTTCTATGAATTCAAAAATGTTAAATCATGTGATGTAAATACCTGAGTGTATTGTAAATAAAATTAAATAATTGAATAACAATATAAAAGTTTTTTATGATTATCACCCTAATCCTATATATTATAAATGCGAAAGTTGTGTGTATGTTTGTTACTTTTTCACGCTCAAACGGCTGAACCGATTTTGATAAAATTTTGGTGTGAAGATTTGGAAGAAAACAGGCTACTTTTTATCCCTAAAACAATTGTGATTCTCGAGGGATACGCAAATAACTTTATAATCTATGTTTACTCCTTTACACTCCTACGGCTGGACCGATTTTGATGAGATTTATCTATGAAGATAGGTTGGATTAACACACACTTTTTATCCCAGACTAACGCGGATAACATTGCAGGGCGCAGCTAGTAAATCAATCACAAACCTTCACTGTTATTTGGGTGTTTGTTTGGAAAATATTGATAAACCAGTTTTTTTATAGTATTTTATTTCATTTATGTATAGATTGATGAAATTTAGCCAAATAGATAGATCAATTTTTGTAATAGTGTACATTAGACCTTGATATTTGAAATCACATACTGTTTGATAACTGAGTTTTACAAGAAAAAGCTAAAAATTAAACATTTATAGCTTTTTCTTGTGTGAATTTGGGCTAATATAGTTCACAATTTGCGCATACAGTTATACATATGGGTGTGTCAGATTGGTCAGTAGCCAATGTTTTAGAAGAGATGTATATCATATTCAAAAAGGCAGGATCAAGATTACTAAAAATATATACTCATTATGTAGATATTGTGTCCTACTGATTATCTTTATCTAATCAAATTCAAAAATAGAGGTT
This sequence comes from Mellilla xanthometata, assembly GCA_035578125.1. Lineage (NCBI taxonomy): Eukaryota > Metazoa > Arthropoda > Insecta > Lepidoptera > Geometridae > Mellilla > Mellilla xanthometata. The sequence continues at coordinate 12,133,687 of JAPUBQ010000006.1, forward strand.
TCAATACCAAGGCTTCTAATGCACAATAAATACGTTAATTTTTTTTTAATATACGATACCATAGTTTTGTAGTTATCTTACAAAGATAGAATCACCTATACTTATTGCCAATGACTTTCAAAAGTTTAAATATGTTAAACATGTTTTTTTTCTCTCTACTTACAGTATTAATTTGCCGCTGCAAACATTAGTGAAAACACCAAAATAGTCAATTATACAACAAGAACAGTAGAAAAATATTGCTTTACTCACTTGAGTATAATAATTTTATACAAAAAAGTTACTATTTGGTGTCATTAAAATACTAATGATTAATGTGAGTGATGCACTGTGGTTCAACACGCTTCACTCCGAATTAACTTACCACTGGATCTATAGCGGGTAGCTGTCGTGTAAAGCAGGCGCTTACATCGCTATTCCTGTATTCAGGATATTTGTCACGGTATACTTTTAATATAATGTACTTGACTTCTTCGCCGGTTTGACGATAACCTAATGTTTGGGGTGTTCATTTATGCTGGCATATTTATATTCATGTTTTCGTAATTAATTTTGCAAAAACGGTAAACACAGCATTCATAAGTGCCAGCTTTAGACGGCAGTTGCCCCAACATAGGAACAATGGCAACAGGTTTTACACCTTAGAAAGGCAAGAAACCTGTGAGATCAACTGGCGAATACGACCATGATGAACTACACAAGTCTGTCACAAGCTTAATAAATAGTAAATAGATGGTATTCATTCACGAAATATGCTCGAACAAACTTAACCATAAATACTGTCATCAACTATGACCTATCAATGAAAAATAATCCTGTAACCTTTATAACATTAACATGTAGCTTTCACCGGTACAGAGACAATTCAAAGCCCAATGAATAAGTAAAACTAAATGTATAAATATATCAGTCAGTGGGCTGTCTATTTGCTAGCTAATAAACAATAAGAAATACTCGCGCCTAACTCGCTTACTCACACATTCTCAACAAAATTCTTAAATAAATACAGATTTTACACTTGTTCGACTTCATATCTTACTTTACAACGATATACGCGGGTCCATTGCATAACACTGCCAAATGCATTATTATATTAAGAAAATCTAGCTCATATTTATTAGTATGGAATTTTATGAAACTACAGGAAAGATTACCCCGCGAGGGAATGACGTAGGCATGTTTCTGTAAGACTGCATCTTACCAGAATAATAACTATTTCGCATGGGCTCAGATCTCGGTGGTCCATACCCTAAACAATATTGTTTAAGAATTATTGCCATAATGGCCCATCAATATCACTCTTTTCATAATTCATTAAAACTTATGTCCACATAATTCTATTCTTAAAATCTACAGAAATTGATAAATTTCATAGAAGTCTGTTAATGTTACCACAGATTTATACTTTTAGAAATTATTAAGTCACTTTTTTAGCTTTCTTTTAATCATATTTGTATCAAAGGCAGAATCAATATATGAAGTGCTCTGTGGTCAACAAATGACAAAAAAGTATTCAATTTGTTTCTGACGTTACTACAGTCAAACGAACGAAATTGTGACAACAATAATTAATTGAAAATACCTACAACTTGATAATGAATCCATAATCAAACATGGGAGAGCTATTGGAGAGCTTCAATATAAGTACTTTTACCAAACTTCATACATAATTTGAATAAATTTATCTAACTACATAAGTTTACAATTGTTTAGAAGGACCAATGACTATAGATTAACCTAAGCCATTGCGCCAGGCGACTATTTCTGCCGAGATCCATTATAATACAATCGATAGCGTTTTCTATTTACATTGGAATATTTGTCATTATAATACACGTTAACGAACCTTGATTTTTGATCTTCGAGTTTATCCTGTAGAGGATCTTAAATCGATTGTTTTCTATAATTATTGCAACACGATCGGAGTTTTCTCCCTATATCTTGACTCGATCGTCGATCGCACTTCGCTGTTTCCGGTGACATTTTGTAGCGAAGTAACAAATCTCTAACACCCCCTCACCTCTGCCGCAAGGTTTCAGTTAGAGCCGATTCCTCGGTGTGTCCGATCGGTCGGGAATCTAGGATTAGCCGACCGAGTATGCGTCGTATATACATAGCAATAAGTCCTGGATTGGCGTGCGCTGTGGCCTAAGTGGAGAGGTAGAGGCGGTGGTAGTCGTTGGCGCCGAAGGCCGCGTTGCACTTGGGGCATTTGCGCTGGCGCGTCTCGTAGCGCGTGCGCAGGCAGTCCCAGCAGAACACGTGGAAACACTTCGTTAACACCGCGTCCTTGCGCTTCACCTGCACACACACAGTTATGTGTTAACTTACATTTAAGTTACAATATTTAATTTTTGATAGACTGCAATCGCTCTATGGTGTTACCCGCTGAAGGTAGATGAATCATGATTATGAACATAATATTAATTTGAGTATATAATTCAAGGGGTGCACAAAATGGAGGGCAGTATGTATAAGTTATTCGTTTATCTCACGGGAACAGTACTTTAAGAATAAATCAAATTGGTTCAGCCGTTTGAGCAAAGACATAATTTTCTGCACACAGAATGGGAGCTCAGAAGATGATCTGCAGAAACCAACCCATTCACCAAGTTATCATAGAAATAATAACAAATATATACATACATACTGTTACTTTTGTCAAATTACTAGGATGAAGATAAAATACCTTGCAGGAAGGACACGTGAGGGTCTCCTTGTATTCTCGTATCTCCTCAAGCAGTACCTCGTCCATACTGCTGCCGGCTTGCTCCATCTTCTTCATGCGCTCCGCCTTACGCCGGAGAATCGCTAGTTCCTCCTGTGAGGGATATTCAAATATTGCTGATGTAGGTTAAGTGTTAGGGGAAGCCAGAAGACTTCTAGACTTCTGATTGCGGGAAGGAGACCGCACATCAACGTATCAGCGTACGTTAAGTAAAAAAAAGTATGAAATACTGACAAGCAGACATTCCCACTGCTGGGTCTCGACAACATTTATGTGTATGAAAGTGATTTATAAAATAATTGGCATAGAATAAAAGTGCAAATCGGGCTCACACATGGAGGCACTATAAAAAAAAATACATTTCTTGTATGGGGCCCGTCAACAAATATTTAATTTATTACATTTTGTATATTTGTTATATAGAGGCAACGGAAATACAACATTTGTAAAATTTTCCCTGATATCAGACAGACAGCGCAGTCTCAGTCATAGGGTCCCGTTGATACTCTTAGGGACCCTAAAAAAAAAAGTTGTCTTACATGTAATCTCTTGGTTTTATACGCTTCCGCTTCTAATGCACTTGTTTTCTCGGCGACCACTTGCTGCGCTTCTTTCATTTGCGCGTGATATTTTTCTGCAAGACACGTGTATATATTAAAAAAAAACTCACGACATTAAAATTCATGGTGTCTGTCCTCCTGGATTATTTTTTAACATAGTGTAGAGTACTATGTTAATCAAGACCTTCAATTTGATTTTTTACACATTTCACACACGGCTGGTTAACCCCATACTGATCCATATCTAGTTCGTATTATGGTAGCTAACACCAACTGATATACTACATATACATATATTTTTTATATAGATACATATTTAACACCCAGACCCACAGCCAACAAATTCAGCACAAAGATGTTGGCTGGACCGGGAATCGAACCCGGAACCTTCTAATTGGCAGTCCGGCATGGTAACCTTTACGCCAACGAGGTCGTCGAATCGTCGATTTTATTGAGAGAGTTGTGAAAAAATAAGTTATACGCCATTTTGTTACCAATACAACAGACACACGAACAATACACACAGATAATAGAAATTCAAATAATATTAGAGATACAATGAGATTCAATAATTTCAAACCGAAACCAGTTTCAAACTAGCGTGATTTGTCTATGTGTGCCAAATTACGATAAACTAAATAAATACATTTTATAGTGCCATAGAAAATAACGTTACATCCATGGCACACGGAATGTCTTCGATAATAATCTATCTATTACCTATATAAAAATAAGTCGGGTCTTCCAGAACGCATGAATAGATTTTCACGGTTTTGCATTCGTTGGAAAAGTCTCGGGCTCCGTGAGGTGGTCTGACCTACACGCGGGCGGAGCCGCGAGCAAACAGCTGTATTATATTAAATATTTCAAATTTAAATTCTGTTCTTTTATTCAAGTCCAAGTGACGCAATACGTAAGGTTGGATTTAATCTACAAATTGAATGGATAAATACCTAGATGTAGCTTGAGATCTGCAGCAGACTGTGCCGACTCGATGGCTTTCCGCTTGTGCATCTCCATAGCTTGCTGACGCAGCAGTAACTCCTTCTCGACAGCAGAGAGCGTGGTCTGCAGCAGCCGTTCCTTCTCTTCCAGGCGCCGCGCCACCGCGCCCATGGACTCTATCTGCTGGTCTCGCGTTAACACCTGCAAGACAGTTTGCCATGTTGTTATCATATCCTAGTTTACTTGCCTTAAGGGTATATTTTGATACGATTGCTGCTAAGGGGCTACAAGATTCATGTACATAACTACAGGCTCCTAACAAAGACTATGTAACAGGTAATATTTTTCAGGACTTTCGTAGACCTGGGACCTCGCGCTTGCAGTCTGGGTCAGGTCCAGGTCCAACTTTGTGCGGAAACTATAGCATGGTAGTAAGTCGCCAGTTAAGGCACTAGCTTTTAAGTTTTCTATAATTTATTATCTTTTTTTGTGAGTATTTTAATAAAGTTTATCTATCAGGCGTCTAGTGCTCACCTGGCTAGCAACCACTCCTCTAAAAAATCTGTCCCCAAGCAGTGTGATCTGAAAGCCTCCTTAAGAGTTGAACCATCTAGTAATTCCAGATAAGGCATGAACCACCTTCAGCCAGCATCACTGACTCAACCATTAGGGCTGCTAGATATTAAAAAAAACTCATTCGAAAAGAATGAACAGATTGCTACACTAGTAGTAATAAATACAAATATTTACGAGTATAATATACAAAATATAAAGGGTTCGTATCGAAAGAGACATTTAAGAAGAACGCCCTATTAGCAGATCTTCCTAAAAGCAAAACGGCATATTAGCATAACACTCTACTAGCAACATGACCTAGTAGCAAAACGACCTCATATCAAAATGACACCTTAGCTGAATGGCCTAGTACAATTCAATACTAACACCTGTAGTTACAAGTCAAAAAATCAATAAATAAATAACTGCTTTGTTTACCTGTTCCTGTAACAACTGCTTCTCCTCGCGCAGCAGCTTGTGCAGCGAGTTGGCCTTGATCCGCTCCGACATGAGCTTGAAGTTGGCGTCGTCCTTCTCCCGCAGCTGCTGGATGAGCCGCGAGTTCTGCTCCTGCATGTCCTCGAACGCCTGCCCCGTCACCTCCATCTCGTTCAGCAGGGCTTCCTCCTCCTGGAACACGAGCCACAGCTGTTAACCTAGCAATATACACGTTACTTTGCGGAAATGCATTGCCTAGCTGTAGTTTTAGCATAGCATAGCATAAGCAGCCCACTATGTGTTGGCCAGCACTTGGCGAGGGTAGTGGGTAATGGCCTATATCATTAGGAGATACATATAGGCCATAATACACTACACTAGCAAAGACCGGGTTGGCAGACGGCACACGTCTACGGATATTGTGGTCATCGAACGTGTAATGCTAGTCCAAATCCACGAATAACTTGGAAAAAAAAACAAGTCAGGGCGGGATCCAACCAGGGATCGTCTCAAAAACGTCTGAAAAGCAGACGTTTTCCCACCGAGCCACACCTGCTTTTTCTTTTAGCTGTAGTACAGGCCTCTGAATTGGCTTTACAAATGCTTGTACTATCACCTAGCATATACAGTTTAACATGCTACTCTTTAAAAGGCAGTCTTTATGGTCAGTATGGTAATCCATCCAACCTATCACTATAATCACTTGGCTTTTGGCACCTAATGATCTCACTTAACTTGTTTTTTAATCTAATATAATTTTTATCATAATTTTTTTCGGGCCTATACAGCGCCTATGTTTAAGTTTAATGTTATTTTTTGACGAATTGTAACAAAGTACACATTTACGCGCTTACAGTAAGTAATCGCTACCATGATGTTATTATTGTTTCAATAAATCTATCTATCTATCTATCTATCGATCGTTATTGTATCAGATTACATTAGTTAGCCGAGCTACGAGCGCTACACTATTTTAAGCCATGGTTTCCTGTTTTTACGTAGCTGGTACATACCTGACTCCCCGCAAAAGGTCTTGCGAATGCATTGTGTGGATCGGCGTTAGGCCTCGCACAAGAAAGTTGCTTCTGAAGTTCGTACTTTTGCTCCTCCAACTGCTTTATCTTACGTAGCGCGTCCTCGTCCGCTAGTCTCCGCTCTCGCTTGCTCTCCTGTAATTAGGAATAGGTTAGAGTAGGATCACACTCTTTATTTACTCTTTGTTTAATTTTGATTTATGCAAAATCATTGGATTTGGATTTATATAATATTGGATTAATCAATTCCAACGTGGTCATGGATAACAGTAAAATTAGCCTAGTGCGAGACAAGCTCGCGCATCTTCATCGTTTCATGGTTTTTATTATCTTAAAAAATTGCGAAAAAATACGTGATAAGAACCATCTTAAATATTTATTTTATTTTAATGTTATAATTTATATTTAAAGGTAATACATAATTAAATATTCTGTGAATGTTGAAAATTAGAGGTTTCTAACTTTCACAGTTTAAGAGATACAGCCTGGTGACAGTCAGACAGATAGTGGAGGCCTAGTAATAGGGTCCTGTACCTTTACATAATCCAAAACATGATTTGTCAGAAAATTACCCGATTTATGGGTGTGCATCACACTGATTTATGGATGTAGGTTCTCACGACGTTCTCGATCATCCAACATATGAAATCAAGACTAGCCGGTTAAAGAGAACTTCACTGGCTCGGCCAGATTAATATAACATGTATTGCAGTTACGGATCTTCCACCATAAGCCTGGGGGAGGCAGGCGGGTTGTGTCGGGCCCGAGGGCCAGAGGGGCCGTCACAACCGTTTAAAACCTCACGGTGACCCATCTCATGACGGGGGCAGGGATGCAGAACCGCTTCGTGTTAACGTGTGTTACCTGTGCCATCTTGGCCTTCTGCCGGTGCTCGTCGAGCTCCTGGCGCGCCTTCCTCTCGGCGGCCATCAGCTGCACCTTGTCGCGCTGCTCCTTGCTCACACCCTTGTACATGTCCAGTAGCAGCTTCAACTCCTTCTGCTCGTTCACTGCCTTCCTGATAATATTTATTCATTTATTTGATTTATAGGCGAGCACCAATATGCTGATGTGCCTATAACACACTGAGCTGAAAAAACATTTTTAACAATTCACAACATGTCCACTGGTCAACATATACATTCATTCATTCAATATTTAAGAGCTAGGCTCTTGTCCGTGGAGTAATTTTCCAGGTAGTTCTATATTCGGCCAAATCCTTGACCTCCCTATACAACATGACTTTCGCCTTCTCCCTAATTTGGTCTAAAAAATTTCGTCTAGGTCTTCCTCTTTCTCATATACATATGCGCGCGCAGATGCAATAACCATCCGGATGCTACATGAAATCATCTTTCGTAGAAGAAATGGGCCGATGACGATGAGGATGATAATGGTGTCAATTCTGGTGTGCATACGACTAAACTAAATTTTAAGTAACTCTGTCTCTTTTCACCATAAGTGAAAAGAAAGAGACGGCAAAATCTAAACCATGACAAAACAACTAAAAGCACATCAAATGTAGAAAAAGTAGGTACCTAGTTTTAGAGCTGATACAATTGGGTGTGTTATAAAATCGCCTACATTTTCCATATCTGATGCGATTTTAGTTGTTTTGTATATAGTACAAATCGTGCTGTCTCTTTCTGTTCACTAAAGATGAAAAGTGACAGGACTACTCTAAATTTAGTTTAGTTGTGTGTTTGCCAGAATTACTACCATTATGAATAGAATAGAATATTTTTATTCATCATAACGTATCCTATTACAAATACACTAAATATTAATAACCATATACAGTATGGACTTGTCAATTACAATGTACAATGCAAAACGATTTAATAAAACAACAACAATAAAATAAAATAACATCAAGGAAAAATTGTTTAAAAATTAAAAATGTCAGCTGTAAAGGAGCTTTGTCATAAATTATGCATGTATAGTGTGTACTAACTTGAGTTGCTGCTTGAGGTCCTTGATGAGCTGGTCCTGCTCCTGCAGCTTAGCGCGCGAGTGCTCCTTGGCCACGACGCACCCCGCGCCCTCCGGCTCGCTCGCCTGCTGCGTAACAACAATGACCTTTATATAAAAATGTAATTACCTACATTAATATAAATAAAATAAATAATAATATATTTATAAATAAATAAATAATAGGACACATTCCACACACGGCTGACTAACCCCATACTGAACCATTTCTAGTTCGTGTTATGGTAGCTAACCAGTCCAGTTATTTCGGAACCTAAACATACATAATTTATATAGATATACGTATTTAACACCCATATCCACAGCCAACAAATTTAGTTCAGTACAAACATGTTGGCCGTGCCGGGAATCGCACCAGGAACCTTCCGATTGGCAGTCCGGCATGGTAACCATTACACCAACAATGTCGTCAAAACTTACCTCTGGGTCAGGCTCCTCTTTTTTAACAGTGAGTAGTTTCTCGTCGGCGACCTCGGAGAGCTGCGGCGCCGCGCCCCCGCCCCCGCCCCGCGCGCCCGCCTCCTCCGCTTCCTTACGCGCCTGCAACGTGTCACACTAGTATGAGCAGTATAAGCAGCCCACTATACGTTCCCACAGCTGGGACTGGGAGCATTCTCTCTGAGGAGAGAAATATAGGCCTTTATCCACCATCCTGGACAAGTGCGAGCTAGCAGATCATACATTTTTTTAAATTTTGTGCTCCTCGAAGCATATGGGTTACCCCACATTTTTTTTTCTTCACTGTATGAGCGAGTGCAAACGTGTATATAATTTATTTACTTGAGTTATAGGCGAGCATTACTGTGATGTGCCGATATCTCATTGTCGATATTTTATTTATACAGTTTACATAAAAGACTTAACTAAAGCAATCGAAAATATCTTAATTAGCGGGATTCGAAGCCGCATCTCCGATAAAGTTTTTTTGTGTAAGAAACCACTTAAGTGAACATTTGTATATGGAACTTGCAGAATCGTTATTCATGTGTAAAAACTAGAATGTAATTTTAGTTCAATGATAATAGATACGGAGAAACAATTACTATTGTGTGTTACATTTAATAAAGTATAATAAATTTCATTAAATTTATAAGTCTTACTTATCTAACTTGCCTTTTTCAATACTAAAAGTAATGCAATGTAATAAATGAAATGTGCGACTTGCAATTAACATATCTTAATTATGGCCAATAGAGTTATGTATTTCTGTAATCGCAATCTTAATAATATTCTGTCAATACTAAATACCTTATTGAGCTCCTGACTAGTGTCCTTATACTTCCTCTTGTACCGGTGCACCTCCCCCTTGAGCTGCTGGTTGTGGTTCTGCAGCGAGGTGATGAGATGCCGCATCTCCCTGTTGATAGGTCCCGTCTGCTCGTTAGCCGCCAGGTTCTGTTCGAACTCTATGCGTAACATCTCGTATTCTTTCCGCAGCTGTCCCAGAACGTCTTCCAACTGGATCATCTCGGCTCGTAACGCTTTCTGCCTTGATAACTCTTCGCTCTGTAACGCAAACGTTCCACAAGTTAAATAAACGAATACACATTAGGAAAACATAGTCTTTACCAGATTACAGTGACAAAATACATAGAGCACAATGGCATATGGTGAACCATAACATACCACTGGTAAACTTACATACCGATGGTAAACTCTAACATACCTCAAACTTTAATAGGCAACCTAAAAAGCTAGATTTAGAGATAGTGTTACCCTCGTGTATTTGGGATAATAATATACCAGGTCCAGGTAGGATTTGTGCATTGAAATGTAATATTGGTACCCTTAAGGCCCTTAAAAAGTAGCCAATGCTTACTGGATGTCTAGCCGGGTTATACTCCATGGTGTTACCTCTTCGGCTACGCTGTAACTTGGTATAGAGACAGTTTAAACCCAACTTAATTGTGTCAGAAATAGCTTGGACTAGATTAACATCTTGGCTATTTTTTATTACTTAATTGGTACAGAGATATCTTAGACTTAGATTAACACCTAAGCAATTTTATTACAGATTAACGCGGGTAGCACTGATTAGTTTTAAACATGGGTTACATACAATGCCACACCAGGTAAAATACCGATCCCAATTTAAATTCAAACATATGAAACACTAAAGTGTATTGAAGTAATCAAAGCTCTTATAAAACTCCCTAAGATAATAAAGAACGAAGAAAAATTACCTCCATCATTTCAATCTGCCTCATGTGCAAATTCTTGGCGTTTTGCAGCTGCATCCGCGTCTCATCGAGCGCAGTCTTCATCTGCATCGACTCATTGTAGAGCACTGAGAACTGGCTCTGCAGACACTTGTACTCCGTCGTCTCTACTATCACAGATTCGGGTAGCTGGCGGATCTGCACAGTATGTTTACATATTTATACCTCAAAATACTGTGTACTCATCTGAAATCTATAGTGTAATTCAGGTCCTTGCACAACCAAATGAGTGTGGGCAAGAGAAAACGAACTTTCAAATATTTTCTTTTTTAACTCAATTTATACACTAGCTGCTGTTACACATACTATTGGTTAACAGTAGCCAAGATACTGGGCTGGCTGAGTTTGGGTCCCATCGCAAAAAGCTTGTCAAATGTGTAAGAACGTCTACAGGATAAATTATTTCATAAATGATTTTCTTGAAGCTCGGCAATTTTGCTAGTCTTTAGTTTTATACAGATAGACATTTTTTATTGGATACAAAAATTAAACTATTTAAACTAAAATACAAATAGTATGCCACAATTGGCGACCTCATCGCTGTATGTTATATGTATGTTATTTTTCAAGGTATTTATTTTATGAGTTTAAGACATTATAAAAAGTCTTACATCCATCTTAAGTTTCTCGACCTCCTTCAAGGTGTCCCGGTGCTGTCGGTGCAGGCGGTCGAGCTCCGCCAGCCGGTTGTTGGCGAGCTCTCGTTGCTCCTCCAGCTCGGCCGCTATGTCTTCCAGCTTGGCAGCCGCGATGGCGCTCGTCCCGTGTGGGACGGAGGCGACAGGCGCCGCTGTGCTGGCTCCAGACTGGTGGTAGCTCTTCAACTTCTCAATGGCCTCTGCTAGATGATTCTCCAGCTTGTCGTTTCGGGATCGGATCTATGGAAGTTATTGGCTCGAGAGTTAAGAGTAAATATAATGGGTGTGAGAAAATATAAGTACATGTATGTAGTAAATAGAAGACAAAATTAAATATTAAATGTTGTCTTCTATTTACAATGGATTTCCGCAAAGTAACGCCTGAGACAATAGGTTATTTACAAGTATGTAGTAGGTTTCTGGTGTATGGCGGATATTTTACCAAGGTATCCCATCAATTGGCAGCGGTCAGATACAGGTTCTTTTAAAAAACACTCATCTTGCAACCGGCTATTGTTTGCTTGCAATACTGGCCATTTTTTATATTATTCTTTGGAACCACAGACCAAGTGCTATAGAGGGTTGAGTTGTAATACATTCAAATACATTCGGAAAAAAAACTTGAGGATTAAGTATTGGTATTGGCCTAGTAATAAATAAGCTTATACTTTACCAAGCATTGGTATTTTATGAAACATGTTAAATTCGATAATTAAATGCATAATTTGAAGACAGATTTATGATACAAATTCTTGAGTGGCACTTTGGCGTAAATTGAAATGGCACATCTGCAATATTTGAACCAAACTTTTTCACAGAATGTGTAACAGAATCATAGCAATTCTCTAATTAATTTTACATGTCAATTTAATTCTTATTGTTGTAAGTTGTTGTTATAAAATATGTAGACAGACTCTCAGAACCTGTAAGTTACTGTGTACATTGTAATATATATCATTTAATTAAGATTTTTTTGTTCTATTACAGTGTAAATTCCATGCAACGTCACTCGATTAAAAGACAAACTCTCTAAAGTGTCCAAATCGGATTAAGTTGGTTTAACTTGTATTCCATACAAAGATACATTCTCTCCATTTAACGACCACTCTCTATAACGCCGTGTAATGCATAGTCCCTTCAGTGTCGTTATATAGAGTTTACACTGTATTATAATATTAACAATAAATAAATATTAGGACACATTTCACACCCCATACTGAACCATTTCTAGTTCGTATTATGGTTGCACAACTGATATACTACATATACATATTTTTAAATAGATACATATTTAACACCCAGACCGACAGCCAACAAATTTAGTTCAGCACAAAGATGTTGGCCGTGCGGGGAATCGAACCCAGAACCTTCTGATTGGCAGTCCGGCATGATAATCATTACGCCAACGAGGTCGTCAATATAATAAGAGGTTGTAATAGCCAACGAACCTTCAAGAGCTCATACTGCAGATCGTCAATCTGGTTTTTAAGCTCAGCATTCTCCGTGTCCCGGCTGTTGACAGCGTCCTGCAGCTGCGCCACTCGCAACGTCATCGCGTGGTGGCTCTCGTGCAGCGTCGTGCTCAGGGCCTGCAGCCGACGGTTCTCCACAGTCACCTCCTCGTTTGTGGCTCGTATCACCTCGTCCAGTGACGGGGCTGGGGCGCCTTCTAAACAAAAAGATGCCGGAAATTATATGTTGTATCATTACAGAATGAATCAAAGACATAAAATAAAAAAATATTATTTTTAAAGTCATTTCAACTTGTGGAAGTTAAGCTAACTTAAGCTTATTAAATAACTGTTAACTACACACACTTAAGTGAAACAAATTCCTATAACCTATTTTTATTATTGAACTAACAGTGCCCCAGTGTTACCTCCTTTATTACTAAATACATTATGTATAAGTTTATTGCTGAATTAAAATTAATTTTGAAAGATAAACAAATATCCTTACATCTATATTTTATCCTACTACTTTAAACACAATCAGGAATAAGCAAAGGGAAGGGCTAGAAGGGCATTAAGACATGGGCTAATTCCCTAGCTAGAGCCACATAATTATGATACATATTTGTATTGTACTGTTTATAGTGAAAGTAATCTGTATTATCTTTTATATATCTATCAGTTGCCCGCGGCTCCACCCGCGTGTAGGTCGCTTTGTCTATTACACCACCATGCAAAACCATATTAGTAAATGCAGTGTATTAGAGTTAGTGCTGTGTGTATTTGAAAAATATTTTTCCCTCTTTTCTCCTTTTCTGTTGACATTTCCCCTGAATTTGGTTTGCTACAAACCTCACATAGCCTGAGACCTTTCCAACGAATGCAAATTCGTGGAAATCGGTTTGTGCATTCTGGAGTTATAGCGTCAGGAAGGAAAACCGGACTTATTTTTATATTATAGATATTTGTAGGATATAATATAATCATACCTTCCCCTTCTCCTTTAATAGCTCGCCATATTTTGTCATTCCGCTGTTGCAGACGGTCAAACGCTTGTAACACCTTTGCCACAGCTCTCTTGCTGACTTGTACACGGTTTGCAAGCTGAGCGTCCAACTCTTCCTTATCCCATGTTGACAGTTGCATGAGAAATGACGTAGTGGCTTCATTCTCATCTGGAAACAGATCATTGAAAAAGATTACTTGATGTGCTGCAGTTTTAACACCTTATTAGTATTTATTAGTACCTTATTAGTAGCATCTGTAGCTCGGCTAGCTATTAGCGGTGATCTGACGCGATTATCGATTCAGCAATGGTAGATGCGGACATCGCACAAGACTAATATTTTTCAAGTGGCATTTTCAACTGGGCGCTACCGTGGGTCGGATGACACTTTAAATTGTAGGTCTCGACTGTTAGTCTTAGTACAAGCATTCATTAAGCCAAATCAGATAGCCAAGTCTTTGGGCTTGAAAACTCTCTACATAACTAAGCTGGGCCACTTAGCTCATATGAAGAAGAAGAACACTTTATGTGGAAATATCTGTGATGGTGTTTTTCTAGAGTAATTCTTATGAATAACAAAGTTATCCATTCTGTACTCTGATGGTAAGCATCACAATAGCCCAATGTTACTTGGAAACACAACTTGTAATTATGTATAACAATGGGGCCAGAATTGCAGAGACACAAGTACTTCAGTCAACTTGTGATAATTGATCTTAAGTCTCATTATCATAATAATCACTTATTTAATTTCTCAGCAGAATCACTGAAATTATCTTCTAACCAAATTGAAATGAAATAACTTGAAATAACTTTATTTGCGTAGCCACAGATTAAATATAAACATGGAAAATATTATGAAAGTGTCCCTTGTAGGCTACCGCATATGTGGTGTGCAAAATGTCAATAAGTTTATATATTTAAAAATTAATAATTAATTTCTAGATATGGTTTAAAGTTAGGCAATAATATTTAAAAGTAATGTCTAAAGATTATTATAGATTATAGGTATACAGTATCAAAAAGTTAAAATAATAATAATATGTCAAGGTAACAATGTATACAAAGTAAATTATATGTATAAAGAATTATAAATTATTTTTAAATGTCATTATGAAACTAATCATATAACTATGTATGTCAATTTAGTTTTTATGTCAAGTTTTAATAACTATCAACTTTTACATTTTATATAATCATCCAAGTCATAATAACATTTTATAATATGTTGTTTAGTTCTCTTTTATATGAACAAAATGGTAACTTCTTGAGTCTCTCAGGTATTTTGTTATAGATATTAATTATTACCACCGAACGTCAGGTGAATTACAAAAGTGCCTATCATAATTATTTTTCTTATATCTCCTTCTATCTGCAATCGGCGACGCTATGTACAGAACTGTTACATAGTTGTCATATATCTATCATATAAAAAAAAACAAAATATCTATACTCACTTTTGTTTTCTGACTCATCTGCAGTCTCTGCATCAAACCGCTGCAACAGAACTCTTATGTCTTCATTGAGCAGGTTCCAGTAGCGGTTGACGACGCACAGCACCGCATCATCTTGCGTCTGTCGCTTTTCCAGCTGCTCTATTCGTGCGCGCAGCTCTGCTTCGCATCTGTGACGCTGTTCTATTCTCTGTAAACAACAAGCTGTTTTTAAAACATTGCTCTAGCTGACAGACATGTGCAAGAATGTAAGAATACAGCCGCTTGTGACTTACAACTGCTGTATTGAGTATAACACAAGTTTAACATGGCAACAACTTTATTCCCAAAACACACAGTTACAACTTAGTTGTTTTAAAGTTGTCTGCGTTCATTATGTAAAATAGTCAAGAAGCCTTATTAAGTTTTTTATTATTATAAACCTAACTTTCAGCTATTATATTATAAACTTATCTTACAATTTTTTATAAACTATCAAATAAATTATAATATATGTAAATACAATGCAGACTGGAGTATGTTAAATAGATGATGATAAAGTTAATGATCATCAAAGAAATAGTTGTTAAATCCATCCTATATATACACATAATAGAATGAACTGGATTCTTCATACTGCTGTGGATTGAATATAATTTAACTCACAGTAAATAGTTGTTTTTTATCAAAATATGATGGCATAATTTACCTTGTTACCATCAATAAATCAAAGGAAAACATAAACCTTGGGCATGATCCTAAACAAGACATGTTTTCTACAATTACATGACTTTACCTATTGCAACTTAAACAGCTGATTGTGACATGTAATGTTTTTTTCAATAGATTGCAATGAGATGTAAAGAAGGATAGTACTTGGTGATATTAATTTATGATGCGAACCTGGGCTAGTTTCTTGTTTTGGAATTGTAGTACTTTGATATCCATTTCTTCCAGGGTAGAAACGGGGCCGATAAGGTGTGGCTCGAAGTGAACTTTCTTAATAGCTGGCTGGCCGCTGCCATTACCGCTGTCTTCCGCGGCGCGTTTAGACATTATAACCTGAAACAAATCTCCAATTATTCAAAATTATGACAATTACACAAAAATCTTTTGGAGTCTCGCTGGGAAGGCATATTGATTAGGAAATATGCGACAAAATTACAAATACCCTAGACCGTCCAGCTTCTACGCTAGGTTATCGTCACTCGGATTTAGTCGAATTATACACAAACCTGCTTCAGCTGCTTGTCAATAGACTCAAAATTTAGTATACCAACAAAATATTGCTAGCGGATTTAGTAATTTCTAACGAGCCTAACATTTTTAAACAGAGTTAACTGTATAATTGGAAGCCTTTTTCATCGAAAATCCTTGAAACAAATTATTGATGCAACTGCCTGCGATGCGAGTCGTCGATCTGTTTCACAGATTAAAAATGATTGAACAACGCGAACTTACGAACATGACAGACGCCCACAGATTAACAAACCCACCTTTGATGATACCACAGATTTATCTACGGATGACACAAACCACCTGCGATGAGTGAACATTAAACAAAGACGGCAAAAGGTGTGGCAAAAAGAGAAGTGAATAACACGGATAAGAAAAAAAGGTTAATAACCTATGTTAATAACAAACAAAACCGGTAAATTGATCAATTTCATTTCAGTGCACGAGCTTCTTAAAAAAATATTAAAACTAAAATAAAGGGCATCATGCGTAGACAGAGAAAGTTGTTGTTTTCTTTGTCTATGGCATCATGTCCTTCAGATGTCACCGATTGCCTGTCATGGTTATCATACTTATTTTGAGTTGGATAGAGCAATGGCAAAATATTTATATTCGTTTCAATATGGAGAATATTTTGAAAGTTCGTTCCCTCTTGTATGGTCATGCAAACGGCAGGACATGAACTTAAAACGTTTTCCTTACTGAGGCGAGCTATAGGTACTGCTGTACATTTATTATCTCTTTTAACCGACTTCCAAAAATGGACTTTCTCTGTTTGGAACATGTGCTGCATTATTTTTTGCTTTGCCTATGTGTAGACTGGTGAATGATGCATATCTTACTTTTGTTAGAACTACTCTTTCGATACGATTTTTTTTTATTAACAATGAGTAAGTTAAGCAAAATATAAGTCATCAAAATATAAGTATTCCGATTAATAAATACACTTTAATATTAACAGTAAAACATGGTTTCGTATTTTTTCTTTATTGGTTTGATCCACTATTATGTATATTTAAAAAAAAAATCCCTGTATTCCTTTTTTTGTCTATTGCTAAATGAACTAGTAGTGCTAGCATAAATGGCACCATTCATTATAGCCCTGTATTTGATCTGATCTTGAAACATCCTGAGAAAAACACGATACTTTTTATCATGGAATGTTTTTGTGTTTTTGTTAGGCTCAATTATCTCTGCAATCCCACCCATTTCTTTGATAGCTTCTTCAACGTTATTGAAATACTGCGAAGCACACGCACCCAGAATGGCAGCCCCTACTAAAACAGACTCATTTTCATAAGGCTTCAGAATCGGCAAATCTACCGCGTCCGCTTGACTTTGTACAAATAAGGGGTCCTTGGTTATTCCGCCGCAAACTAACAAGGATTTAAAAGGGTGATATCCTGCTTGTTCCAACGCATCAATGATGTGTCGAGTCCCATACTAAAAACAAAAATAAAGTTAAAGTTATTACTTTCACATCTAATCTCAACTCATTAAATGTATTCAAGATCAACTAAATTAATTACTACCGATAAGGCTTGAAGAGTAGCTAAATATAGTATAGCCAAATTTGTATCACTATCACTAATGGACAGTCCACTAATCATGCCACGCATAGTTGGGTCAGCTAATGGCGAACGGTTTCCATGAAAATCAGGCCAAACATGGATGTCTTTTGTCAGATAACATACATCTGGAAGGTTTTCTTCTTTGGCCAGTTTTGAAAGAATTTCTCTTAAATGTACACGTATTCTGTAAAAATAAAGTTTTATTAGCGCACAATATTAACTCATAGTATTATTCACAATTTCATTCTTCAACTCAGAAGCTTATTATTATTATAGCTTACTCTCCAGGACTTTTCGTTTTAGATAACTCTATTCCAGATGGATGACTATTAATTATATGGTCCAGCAGCATACCAGAAGCACTTTGCCCTGCTTCATTTAACCACATATTTGGTACCATTGCACTAAAGTATGGACCCCAAATTCCTTCTGCCAAAACAGATTGTTTGTTAACAGCCATGTGACAAGTGGATGTTCCGCAAATTAGGCCCAGTCTCGATGACATATCGTTATCAATGTTTTTAGCTGAAGCTCCAATCATGCCAAGACCTCCAGCATGAGCATCTATTATAGATGTGGCAACAGGTGTATTAGGCGTAAGACCTAATACGCTTGCTATTTCTTTGTTCAAACCTCCACATAATTCTCCTGGCATTTTTACTTCCAAACCAATTTTTTGAAAATTATTGTCCGTTAAATCTTCCAATCCTATTTCTTTCAGGAAACTTTGGTTCCAACCTCTATGACCGTCTATAGAACACTCATAGTTCCATTTGCAGACTAATGAACACAGCGATCTGCTTTGGGAGCCTGTAGCTTTCCAGGTTAAAAAATCAGGAAGGTCAAAGAAATATCCAAATTGTGACCATTTATTAGGTAGATTACTTTTTAACCATAATAATTTTGGCATTTCCATTTCGAGGCTTACTTTTCCACCAACATATTTCAAAATATCATGCCCAGTTTTATTTATTAGATCTGCTTCTGCTTGAGCTCTATGATCCATCCACATTATTATATTTTGTTCATTAGTGTTCCTACTGCTAACAGCCATGGGATCACCTTTTCTGTCGAGAGCTACTAATGAACAAGTTGCATCAAATCCTATCCCTTTCACACATGAGGGATCCAAACTTTTCACAACTTGCTGCAACAAAACATGATTTGACTTTTTAACATACAATATTGGTGTAAAAAATGTAGTTAATTTGTAATTAATATTGCACTGATTTATAAGAAACACCCAAAAAATTACCTGAATAACATAAATGCAGCATTCCCAAATATTATTTGAAGATTGTTCATAGTAATCTGGTAATGGTTTCCAAGTCTGTATTTCTTTCACTGCACTTTTAATCACATGACCTTTCTGGTCTACAAGCGCGGCTCGCACGCTCCCAGAGCCTACATCCACTCCAATAAAATAAGCTTCTTCGCTCATAATTACCACTTCCTACAAAGCACAATATTAAAATATTACAATATGACGCCGTTAATATTAATTGGTTTTAAATGATAACTTAAAAAACTATTTAAACTTATTTAAAATTATCTCGATAAATATAGATTTCTGTTGTCACAAGTGCTACAAACCAAGTCTTAGTTTATAGTAAGTAATAAAATGGTTATCATTAGCTTCGAGATATTATAACCTTGGCTTTTAGATAACTGCATATAATTATCAAAACAACTAGTTTCTCGTACTCGATAACCTTCCTTCGAGATACCTAACTTGTTTGTTATTTATTCTAAGGGTACCTTGTGTTACTTGTCATAATAGATTTAAGATATGTACATAATGTTTAAATATTATCATGGTCTTACTACAGAATTCCTGTCGAAATAATTAGCATAATTTACCTTGAACCTGTGGAGTTGGTATTAAATGAATGTAATTTTATTTACTGCTGAAAACAGGCCTTTTGTTGTTTTCGTAGACAGAGAAAGACTTTTGGTTTCTCTGTCTACGGTTGTTTTTCATTCATCTCTCTCGTTATTGCCAGCATTAAATTATTTTTAGACTGTCTCCTCAAATTCAAATTATCCTCACTTGATAAAAAAAAAAAAAATGAAAAGTCTAATAAAATCCAAATAATATCTTTGAGCTATAAAACATAACGCGACCTTGGCATTTGGGTAATAAAAAATAAATTGAGCCTAGCCGGTTTTCCCAATCTATAAAACATCATTAATTCTGCTCGTTCAGTCCACAGACAAACCTATAACTTCATGGTGGCAACCCTTAACTTTCTAGTCTGTGGTGCCAACCTAACCTCAAATCAGGATGTAGTACTGCTGTTGACTGTTGTTCTCGGTAGTTTTTCGGGTGCCTCAAATAAACACAATTAATAATAGATTATTTATTTCATATCAATGAGATTTGGTAACCAAACAATAATTATATTACCTTTTGAGGTTTTATGAGAACAAGTTCTTAGCTTAGAAAGTACAACTATAGGTTTAATTAATTATTTATTATGAAATAATTTAAAAGTAAAAATGGTACGCTTCAAGAATAGGTAAATATTTGGTCCAGCACACTTACAAGTTCGCTGATTTGGCCTCTATTTTGGCAATAATCTAGTTATAATTCTGAAAATTTATGTATAATTATATCGGACATTTGATTTCAGATATGTTACTGTGGATATCACATGCCCGACAGTTCCAGATAGTAAGCCTCTATCATTGAAACCAAAGATTTTTCATGATACAGTGCTTAGTAAAATACAGCAAATACATGGGGATTTTGGAGTAGCTGCAGTGAAATCTGGATTCTTGACAAAATATTGTAATGAAAATACCAGGATTGCTATCATTAGGTCACGCCATGGGCCTCATAGATATGTAA
The DNA here is from genome assembly GCA_035578125.1 of Mellilla xanthometata. NCBI lineage: Eukaryota > Metazoa > Arthropoda > Insecta > Lepidoptera > Geometridae > Mellilla > Mellilla xanthometata. The sequence goes on from JAPUBQ010000006.1 coordinate 12,154,344, forward strand.
CCAGCGCCTTACCCTTCATTACTAAAATAGGCAATTTAGATGTCAGACTCAACACTTTATATGTTGGTGCTACTCTCAAACATAGCTTTAGGTTCATTCAAAGACATCAAAGAGCTTATTTAGACAGACTATGGTCTCAGCTAAAAACTGATGAAGAACGCAAGAACTTAGAAGCTGCAGTAATGGACTTTACTAAAACCGATGTAAACATAAATATAGAGAATATTTCATGATATCAAAAGTTTTTATTTTTTAAATGCTTTACAAATAACAAACAAGTTGGTTACTAGATTTACAACAGGTAATAGGTATACATAAAAAATTACAAAAATCTAAAATACCTATTATTGAACTACTTAGTTGCTGCTTACTTTTATAACAAACTTGTCAGAAATACTTAATGTACCTGAGACAATCATCATTAAACATTTATCTGGCTTGTCAATAAACCCATACAAAATCTACTTAGCTCACATAGTATCACCGTGCAAGTAAATTTTTTTCCTCAAAGAGGTTTTAGCAGATGGCATTTGAAGTTTTCTATTTTTATTGCAAATATCATAGACAACTTGATTATTTTTCATAAATATATCTTGTAAATGTTCGTGTTTACCTAGTTTACGTAATACATTGCAAAGGCACTGAATGAATATAGAACCTGCTTCTTCAGCTCTAAATGCCTCAAACTCGGGTGATGTAGCCCAGTAGATGAGAAAATCAGATTTGCTGATATAAAAGTCAGTAAGTGTAGGTGAATCAGCTACAAAGGTCATTTGTGAGATATCATCTACCTGGCAAGCTTGCAGAATAAGGACCTTGGGCTTGCCTCTCAAACATCTGGCTTCATCAGAATCTAATAGCTTTTGAATGTCATCTACTCTTACTTTGACACAATCAGCTGCAAATACATGGTCTCTCACCCCATGTGACATGATACACAGCATGAAGATACTTGTAGATTCATTCACACACTCTTTCACACTTCTTTTAATAAAACGCATCATTTCTTTGTGGTCCAGGTTATCTCCTGAGATAACTTCAAAATTCAAAGAAGACATGGTTGTCATTAGTGCTAACTTATCATATGTCGATCCTTTTCTTCTGGACAGTGAAGCATGTAGATTTCGATCTTCTATGCTTTGATCACAAAGATAAAATTCTTCTTGGTTTATAATTAAACAGATACCTATTTTTTTTGGATCTATTATTTGGTAGCAGTCTTTAGCAGCCGGTTTAGAGTCTGAGGATATATTACTTTCCTCAATATTCAAATCTGCCAGAATATCCAGTTCTGAAGCAAAATCTTGACAGACATAATGCGATTTTATTTGTAGTGGTACCTTTTTGGAGACATCTGAGGCATCATTGCAGGTTGGAGAGCTACTTGCCGCAGGTATTCCAATATACTCTGTTGTGCTTTTATTTTCCAACACATTAAGTTCATTTGAAAATGAATCTAAGCCAGGCAGTTTGCGAAGCAGTTTCATAAATTTGTCAAAATTAAATTTGCTTCGAGAAAATTTCTCATCAATTTTAGGGTCACTCAAAGTGATTATCTTTTCGGACATCAACTTAAGGAAGACCAGTTCACAGCTGACATACTCCGTAACATCTATATTGAAAGTTTGAAGACTACTTTTCAATGTATTCAGGTTGTCAGAGTCCATTTTTTCACAGAGCTTGTATAAAGTCTTTTTAGTTGGGTTTACATGCATATTGTAGAGAATATTATGAGGTTGATATTGTCTTTTCATATTCTGAACATTAAATCCGAGTTTTCTAACGATGCCATACAACTGGCAAATAAGCAGCGCTTCGAGAAACTCTTGCCTCCAGGTGGATTTCGACTTGGCTCCGAGCATCCATTCCTGCAGTAAATTCATGTTTGTGGAATAAATGTCCTTCGATATGCGCTGGTAAACGAGGAGCCGTTGAAGAGCGGTATCAGGAACTTCGTACAACAGGAAAACAAGCGAAGTCATGTCGTAAGGCGAATCTAACAAGTCCCGTTCTATTTCTGATATAATATCCATAGTTATTAAACTTAAATCACCGTCAGATATAAGTTGCCCTGTGGCATCTGACTGCAACATTTTTGTTTCAAAAATATAGGATATTTTTAAAGGTAAATAAATATACTAAACTAATTTGCAAAAACACTATTATTACTATTTTTCAGGGATTCCCCATCATAGTTTCTCCTGTGTGTCAGTGTCATTATCATTTTAAATGTTACTGTCAAGGCTGTTCAAAAACATGACTTTTAAATTAGCATCAGCAATACACCAGTTTTTTGAACACCTACAGTCTGTATTTCATTATCATCTTAACCTAAAAAAATAATTTGTAAATAAATTCTTATTATCCAAACGTCTATTATTATGTCTTTATTACTGCTGAAAACAGGCCTTTTGTTGTTTTCGTAGACAGAGAAAGACTTTTGGTTTCTCTGTCTACGGTTGTTTTTCATTCATCTCTCTCGTTATTGCCAGCATTAAATTATTTTTAGACTGTCTCCTCAAATTCAAATTATCCTCACTTGATAAAAAAAAAAAAAATGAAAAGTCTAATAAAATCCAAATAATATCTTTGAGCTATAAAACATAACGCGACCTTGGCATTTGGGTAATAAAAAATAAATTGAGCCTAGCCGGTTTTCCCAATCTATAAAACATCATTAATTCTGCTCGTTCAGTCCACAGACAAACCTATAACTTCATGGTGGCAACCCTTAACTTTCTAGTCTGTGGTGCCAACCTAACCTCAAATCAGGATGTAGTACTGCTGTTGACTGTTGTTCTCGGTAGTTTTTGGCAAGGGATATTCATACTCAGTCGAAATGGGGATACCATAAAAAACCCGAAATTATTTTTGTATATGGCAACACCATTTTATTTTTCTTATTATATGGCAGCATCGTCAAAAAGAAATTGATGATATGGTCACACGTATTTGTATACCATATAGAACGTCCAAAAAACCGTACATTGTTCATTGGTTTAAAATTATGGGATCGTGAATAGGAAGATTTAAAATTTTAGTTTTAACACTACTTGCCTGCATCCGCTAGAACTATTAGATTTAGCAATTTTTGGTGTAAAAAGTTTTCTTCCATTTTATCTGACTGTTTGTTATTTCATAACGGATAAGCGAAAAACAGATCAGGCAGAAATTTTGCAACAGGATAATATGAAACTTGAGGATTAACATAATCTTACCTAAATGTTAAGATATGAAATAAATTTACTAAAAAATATTCCAATTGTTTTCTAAAGCAATGTAGAAACGCCAATTTGAAACCCATTGCAATGCCACAGACACATTAATTAAATAAAAGCATAGAGAACATATAATAATTTTTGAGACGCCTTGTATGAATTTCCAATACATAATAACACTTATTATTATTGGTTTCACTTCATAAGCATAATATAGCATAAGCAGCCCACTATAACGTTCCCATTGCTGGGACTCGGGGCCTTCTCTCACTAGTAGAGAGATATGGGTCATAATCCACCACGCTGGCCAAGTGCGGGTTGGCGGATGACACACGTCTTCAGATATTGCAGTCCTCCCAACGCGCTGGTTTCCTCACGATGTTTTCCTTCACCGTAAAGTGAGTGCAAATTCACACATAACTTGAAAAAAACAAGTCATTGGCCGGGATTCAAACCAGGGGCCGGCTGATTGAAAAGCAGACGTTTATATCAGCGAGCCACACTCGCTTAAAACTGGTTTCACATATTGAGCTATATTTGATTAAAATAGTTTTGAGATGGTGGCCGCCACTAAATAGCATTCCGACGGTCATGCATTTTAGACTGGACTGGTAAGTACGTTAAAAACTTCGATTACAGGATTCAGAACAAGCATTGTAAAGCACATCACCATAATGATGTGTATACTGTGAGAATGTACAATGGGAGAAATAGGTTCATTTTATTATATTTTTATTATTATTATTTTAAATGTGTTTGTTATGTTTTATTTGTTACGTTGTTTTTCTATTTCTATTTCTATCTATATAATATAAAATTAGATTACCATTCACTGACTGACTCACTCACTGACTCACTGACATAGTAGTTCTCCTAGAAGGAGTTTTGGGGGGATGACGAGTATAGTACCGTTGTATAGACAATGTTCCAGGGAGTAGAGGAAAAATCTGAAAACTTGGAAAAGTGGAACTGACTTTGGAGTACCCTACTGGATCTCGGAAAGTATTAAAGATGGAGTATTGCAAGTTTGGCTCATTTTGAAGAGAACTGTTTGACGGTTTTGGAAAATGGAAAAAAATGTATGAGAGTCATACAATTTTTTTAAATTCCATACAAAGTTTGGACCCTTATAACTCTGGAACGGTAAGAGGTAGCTGGGGGGTGTTCGACCAAATGTCATAGGGGGAGGGTAGGAGAGTTTGGGGGTGATGTCAAAAATCCAAGATGGCGGATTCAAAATGGCGGCCAAATTTCAAAATGGCCGCAGGGAGATGATTTTTTGTATCCAGGGGCTTCAGGGGGTGCAGATTCTATATTTCGAATAAAAATTTGGAAATGTCAAAAAACAAAGATGGCCGCCATACATGTAACTTTTTCTGGTAGGGTAGGAATACATCTCCAACTTTGAGACTTGTGGCGTAGGGTTTATTCGTGGTTTTGTATATGTATGGACCAGGAGAGTTGAGATAAAATCGAAAAATGGCTGAAAGTGGAAGTGACCCTGGTGCACCCCAAGGGATCTCCGAGGGTATGAGAGGTAGGGGGGTGGTGCTTGAAGAAATGTTGTTAGGCACGTTGGGCCCATTGGTGATCTGCAAAAAAAAGTTGGGGTCCCGAAGAAAAAAAAATTGTCTGCATACAAACTCCATACATTTAGTACCCAAGAGCCGAGCAAGTGCCGCGGCGAGGCCGTAGGCCGAGCCGCGGCACTTGCGAGGTACGGCAATAAAGAAGGGACCATTAGACGTTGGGAAAAAATTAAAAGTGCCTGAAAGTGGAACAGACCCTGGAGCACCCCAGGGGATCTCCGAAAGTATAACAGATAGAAGGGTGGTGCTTGAATAAATATTGATAGGCATCTTAGGTTCATTGGTGATCTAATGAAAAATGTATGGGTCACGAATAAAAAAAAAACGCATCCATACAAACTCCATACAATTGGTGCGCAGGAACCGAGCAAGTGCCAAGGCGAGGCCGAAGGCCGAGCCTTGGCACTTGCGAGGCAAGGGCGAGGGTGGAGCGAGGCCGAAGGCCGAGCTCCACACTCGCACTCCCAAAATCATCATCATCATCATCAAACTCCATACATTTGGTACGCAGGACCCGAGCAAGTGCCAAGGCGAGGCCGAAGGCCGAGCCTTGGCACTTGCGAGGCAAGGGCGAGGATGGAGCGAGGCCGAAGGCCGAGCTCCACACTCGCACTCCCAAAATCATCATCATCATCAACCTAACAAAATTGCACACATGTTTATTACCTTTTTATTTGACTGATTTGGGGTTTATTATCAGTATTTCGACTGCCATATAACGTTTTGATCATACACTACTGCTTTTCAAGTTGATAGTCACAGATTTTAAAATATCATCATCATCATCAGCCCATTTTTGACCGCATTTAAGGTTTTTTACCAATTTTACAAGCCCGACTTGAATTTTTTCCATATTTTTTCTAATCAATAGGTGGCCCATTTTTACCCCTCTTTGAAAACACCCCCCGCGGGCCGCTTGCGGCCCGCGCACAGCCCAACATCTAGTCTTTGTATATAATTGAAAATAGTTTACTTAATCTTAATGTAGTATTTAAGCCGAGTCATAATAATAGTTCTTAGCACTGTAATTTATTTTATTTTCTCATAGTCTAAGTGATACGTTTGGTTTAGCTGTAAGTGCCATTTTTATAAATAAACAGGATTTGAATTTGAAACCACAAGTTTTTGAGTCCGAGGTTTTGTTTTTTTGAGTTGTTTCGAGCGAGTGAAGCCGCGAGCAACAAATAGTTATCTCTATGTTTAAGTAGTTAAAGTAAATTAGGTAAGTCTATTTGTACATATTTCCTTAGGTATTTGGATCAGTTAGGAGCTGTTAACACGTTAAAATTAAAAAAGATGTAATGTACTGTAGTGCCTATATGGATCATTTCAAAAATATAGATATGGCAACTTTTAATACAGACTGGTCCTGTTGCATTCTAGGGTTATTATTTAGAATCGGGGCCGCAAGGAAGGGGAGGGAAAGGGTAGAGGGGAGGTTGGGAACCCCTCCACTACAAACCCCATCTGCAGGAGACAAGTAGTTTTTGAGTTATTAATGTTTAAAAAATTTGAGGTTAAGTACTAAGTTTTTTAACAGGTAACTCAAGAAGGGAAATATGTAGGTATCTTTCGACCAAAGTAGCTCTGTAACCCGACCGAAGATAAGACCGAAGCTCCTGCCCTAGCCTTCGGTCCCAAAAATAACCACGAAGACCTTAGTCTTCGTGGTTATTATTTTTGTTGAATAACAGCATTTCGGTTCTGGCAGTGGGTCGCAGTTCAAACCTAACCTAACCGACAGTGTTTTTTTGAGCTTGAAATCTGCCTTAGCTAGTGAATTAAATAACAAATTGAAAAGACAAAAAAGGAAAACATTCGCATACACTCGAAAGTAACGGAATGACGCTTAAATTTTACCGCTCAAAATGGTGTTAAAACTTTTTGTTTTAATTTAAATTTTACCGCTCAAAGTGTTGTAAAAACGTTTTGTTTCATCTATTTGTTACAGATGTAAACTGTCAAAATAGTTTAAATTTACTTTTAGCGTTTCGTTTCTGGTTTGCAAGCAAACTGTCAAACGATGAAAATGACAGCAAACACGTTTCATTCTACGTATTTTCTGCTAAAAACGTTTCTTTTCTCACTATTTCAATGAAACTTTGAAAAATTATTTAAACTATTTAGGCGTGGCTCCTGCAAATAAAATGTTATAAATATGTTATAAACAACCATTTCCGACACCCCTGTTGTATTAGTTTCTCCAAATTCATGCGGCCCCGATTCTAGAGCCGACCCCATTCTAGGTTGTTTATATTACTTATTTATTACTGTTCTTTGTATACTGTACCTATTTGACAGTTTAAATCAAAAGTAACTAAACAGAGCTCCTTGAAATAATGGATCACAGTTCTGGGTCGCTGGCATACCTGTTGCACCAGATGGTATGTAAAAAGTACAAAACTTAATACATGTAGTCTTATAGCATTTGTGTATTTTTACAGATCTCGGCACAACAACACTGGTTGTGAAAAGTATGAAGTTATGCTGCATCTAACAGGAGAAGATGGGGCCAAGCTTCAGCACATTTCTAGTTTACAATAATTTGCAATAAAGATAATCCAAAACTGTGTTTTTCATTGGTTACACATAATTATTTACCTTTAAGTTAAGGGTAACTAGGTTTATCACATCATAATTATTTTGTTATTATTTTCAGTAATTTATAGCCCATTGCTAGGCTGTACACTTTTATCTCAGTATGTAAAGGGCTTGACTTGTAGAATTCATATGTTATGATGCATTTCAAATACACAATGACTGGCAAGTAGCAGTTATCTTGCCTCAAACTAAAAAGTAATATAAGTAGAATTCAAAATAAAGTTAATTTTCATGCCCATTCTATCAAACCCTTAGAACCTTTAGGCTAGGAGTGACTACCTTTATCATATCAACATTTTCAGATATTTATAGGCCTGGGTTGCTGGGATACCTGTTACATCAGATGGGTATACATTCTGAAGATATTTTTTTGTGTTGTCAAGTTGTTTGTAGATATAATATACTTAGATGGGTACTTCCTTGAACTTTTCCACACCTATATTGACACACTGTCTTCTCAAATTGTGTCTTTAATGCTTTATTTTATCTCAAACTACAGGTAATCCTGTAGTCTGAGTATTTTAGTTGATTTACAAAAATAATAATAAATTAGTTATCTATCCTATCTAAGATGCTATCAGGAACTGACCAGTTTAAATTTCCTAGCATACCATATTCTGAAATAAAGACAACTTTTATTACAACAAAGACATAATAATTAAGAGTTAAAATAAAGTCTACCTGTTCAGTTGTCTGTATGCAATGCTAGTATATTATTTCCTAGTTTAACATATATGATCTGTTTTGGAGGACAGGCATGTTAGAATATAATATACAACCTATAAGGTCTTCCCAGGTTAAATAATAAAATGAAATGCCTATTTTTTGCTCAATAAGTTGTGTGCTATGTAACCTAGTTTTGAAGTGAACGAAATTACCTGAAAATGCTCTTAATCTAGATGGAAAAAAATCTAGCTGTTATATGATTTCAAGAACAGATGAGGAGGGCGCAATCAGTTTCAGCCGATAGAGCTGGAACATAATTACTCACCTTTTGTACCATTGCTAAATAGTAGATCATCAAGAATGTACATATTTTAGCATGTTGCTACCTCGGCTTTCCTTTCGTTTGAGACTTTGAATTGAATTATGACTATAAATAGAAGATCTTATTATTCGAATAAAGCAGCTTTAGCAACGAACAGCAACGCATGATACTACTACCTTTAGTGGGTAATACTTAGCAAAAATATGTTGGTTCCAATTATGTTTAGTCTAATAAGTAAAGTAAAGTAAAAAAAAAAGAAAGTAAATAAGCCTTTATTCTATTGCTTAAGTACATATTTTTAAAATAACATATATTTTACACATTTTTAAGCAAAAGTTGCCGCTTGGGCATAGGCCTCCCCCGCTAATTTCCAACTCTCTCTCTCCCTCGCCTGTCTCATCCATGTTGGTCCGCATATCTTTAGGAATAGGTCCCTCAATCTTTTCCTTTGTCTTCCAGGATTTCTCTTGCAATCTAGAGAGACCCACACTCCGTCACACGTTTCGTCCATTTCCAATTGTCCATCCTGTAGACACGTCCCGCCCATTTAAATTTAAGGGTTCTTGTCCTTACAGTTATGTCTGGTACCTTTGTTCGGTTTCTCAGCGTTGTATTGCTTACTCTATCTGATCTCCTGATACCTAGCATGCTGCACTCCATTTTCCTTTGTGTTATGGATATTTTCTCTTCATCATTCTTTTTGAGCGCCCAAGTTTGGCATGCATAAGTCATACAAGGCATTATCTCAACTTCGAACACTTAACTTTTTGTTCTAGTACTTATTTCTTTGCTTTTCATTATTTCCTTCAAGCTCAAATACTTTTTCCATCCCAAAGCTATTCTTCTTTCAACCTCTCTTTCTGTACAGTCTTTGAATGATACTGATGTCCCTAGATATAGGTATTCTTCAACATACTCTATACTAGTTCCATCCACGAAAATAGGCACAGGTTCCCGATTTGATATGATTTTTGTTTTTTTGGCATTTATCTCTAAACCGACTCTCCTGCTTTCTCTACATAATCCACGTATCATTTCTTCTAAATCTTGTGCGTTTTCTGCAAAAACAATAATATCATCGGCAAATCTGAGATGACTTAGGTATTCACCATCTATATTGATTCCCACTCGAGGCATTTAAGTCTAAAATGTGGTGTGTATTTAAATATTTGAATTTACGTGCCAAGTGACATAACCAAACAAAAGAAATCCTAACCATTTCGTGTATGTACACAACATCCTATACGTACATCAAACACCCACAAGCAAACTATATAACCAGTGGCCAAGACCTCTGTTCATAAAATATTTAAAGAAATGTGAAGCTTTTGATACACTGGTACTGCGTGAAAATAGACAAAACAAATAAACTATTACTTATTCAATGTCCTCACTCAGTGTACTACATTGATAAAAACTTAAACACATTAGCAAAATTTTCACTCACACAAACAAAGCATATTTGGAAAGGACTTTGCCAGAGCGTAGAAAATATTAGCGTTCATTAATTTAAAGACAAATATTCACTTTTTCTGACATATCTACGGAATTAGTGTGATACAGATAACAAATATTTTCATTAATAAACATTCAAGAATGAACAGAACTATTCATTTATTATCTGTTTGATGTTCATTCTTTTGGTTTATTTTTTTATCTGTGTAATGTTCATTCGCCAAAGAACGGTACTTCGTGAATATAGACAGTGCGGTAGTTTTTCGGGTGCCTCAAATAAACACAATTAATAATAGATTATTTATTTCATATCAATGAGATTTGGTAACCAAACAATAATTATATTACCTTTTGAGGTTTTATGAGAACAAGTTCTTAGCTTAGAAAGTACAACTATAGGTTTAATTAATTATTTATTATGAAATAATTTAAAAGTAAAAATGGTACGCTTCAAGAATAGGTAAATATTTGGTCCAGCACACTTACAAGTTCGCTGATTTGGCCTCTATTTTGGCAATAATCTAGTTATAATTCTGAAAATTTATGTATAATTATATCGGACATTTGATTTCAGATATGTTACTGTGGATATCACATGCCCGACAGTTCCAGATAGTAAGCCTCTATCATTGAAACCAAAGATTTTTCATGATACAGTGCTTAGTAAAATACAGCAAATACATGGGGATTTTGGAGTAGCTGCAGTGAAATCTGGATTCTTGACAAAATATTGTAATGAAAATACCAGGATTGCTATCATTAGGTCACGCCATGGGCCTCATAGATATGTAACCAGCGCCTTACCCTTCATTACTAAAATAGGCAATTTAGATGTCAGACTCAACACTTTATATGTTGGTGCTACTCTCAAACATAGCTTTAGGTTCATTCAAAGACATCAAAGAGCTTATTTAGACAGACTATGGTCTCAGCTAAAAACTGATGAAGAACGCAAGAACTTAGAAGCTGCAGTAATGGACTTTACTAAAACCGATGTAAACATAAATATAGAGAATATTTCATGATATCAAAAGTTTTTATTTTTTAAATGCTTTACAAATAACAAACAAGTTGGTTACTAGATTTACAACAGGTAATAGGTATACATAAAAAATTACAAAAATCTAAAATACCTATTATTGAACTACTTAGTTGCTGCTTACTTTTATAACAAACTTGTCAGAAATACTTAATGTACCTGAGACAATCATCATTAAACATTTATCTGGCTTGTCAATAAACCCATACAAAATCTACTTAGCTCACATAGTATCACCGTGCAAGTAAATTTTTTTCCTCAAAGAGGTTTTAGCAGATGGCATTTGAAGTTTTCTATTTTTATTGCAAATATCATAGACAACTTGATTATTTTTCATAAATATATCTTGTAAATGTTCGTGTTTACCTAGTTTACGTAATACATTGCAAAGGCACTGAATGAATATAGAACCTGCTTCTTCAGCTCTAAATGCCTCAAACTCGGGTGATGTAGCCCAGTAGATGAGAAAATCAGATTTGCTGATATAAAAGTCAGTAAGTGTAGGTGAATCAGCTACAAAGGTCATTTGTGAGATATCATCTACCTGGCAAGCTTGCAGAATAAGGACCTTGGGCTTGCCTCTCAAACATCTGGCTTCATCAGAATCTAATAGCTTTTGAATGTCATCTACTCTTACTTTGACACAATCAGCTGCAAATACATGGTCTCTCACCCCATGTGACATGATACACAGCATGAAGATACTTGTAGATTCATTCACACACTCTTTCACACTTCTTTTAATAAAACGCATCATTTCTTTGTGGTCCAGGTTATCTCCTGAGATAACTTCAAAATTCAAAGAAGACATGGTTGTCATTAGTGCTAACTTATCATATGTCGATCCTTTTCTTCTGGACAGTGAAGCATGTAGATTTCGATCTTCTATGCTTTGATCACAAAGATAAAATTCTTCTTGGTTTATAATTAAACAGATACCTATTTTTTTTGGATCTATTATTTGGTAGCAGTCTTTAGCAGCCGGTTTAGAGTCTGAGGATATATTACTTTCCTCAATATTCAAATCTGCCAGAATATCCAGTTCTGAAGCAAAATCTTGACAGACATAATGCGATTTTATTTGTAGTGGTACCTTTTTGGAGACATCTGAGGCATCATTGCAGGTTGGAGAGCTACTTGCCGCAGGTATTCCAATATACTCTGTTGTGCTTTTATTTTCCAACACATTAAGTTCATTTGAAAATGAATCTAAGCCAGGCAGTTTGCGAAGCAGTTTCATAAATTTGTCAAAATTAAATTTGCTTCGAGAAAATTTCTCATCAATTTTAGGGTCACTCAAAGTGATTATCTTTTCGGACATCAACTTAAGGAAGACCAGTTCACAGCTGACATACTCCGTAACATCTATATTGAAAGTTTGAAGACTACTTTTCAATGTATTCAGGTTGTCAGAGTCCATTTTTTCACAGAGCTTGTATAAAGTCTTTTTAGTTGGGTTTACATGCATATTGTAGAGAATATTATGAGGTTGATATTGTCTTTTCATATTCTGAACATTAAATCCGAGTTTTCTAACGATGCCATACAACTGGCAAATAAGCAGCGCTTCGAGAAACTCTTGCCTCCAGGTGGATTTCGACTTGGCTCCGAGCATCCATTCCTGCAGTAAATTCATGTTTGTGGAATAAATGTCCTTCGATATGCGCTGGTAAACGAGGAGCCGTTGAAGAGCGGTATCAGGAACTTCGTACAACAGGAAAACAAGCGAAGTCATGTCGTAAGGCGAATCTAACAAGTCCCGTTCTATTTCTGATATAATATCCATAGTTATTAAACTTAAATCACCGTCAGATATAAGTTGCCCTGTGGCATCTGACTGCAACATTTTTGTTTCAAAAATATAGGATATTTTTAAAGGTAAATAAATATACTAAACTAATTTGCAAAAACACTATTATTACTATTTTTCAGGGATTCCCCATCATAGTTTCTCCTGTGTGTCAGTGTCATTATCATTTTAAATGTTACTGTCAAGGCTGTTCAAAAACATGACTTTTAAATTAGCATCAGCAATACACCAGTTTTTTGAACACCTACAGTCTGTATTTCATTATCATCTTAACCTAAAAAAATAATTTGTAAATAAATTCTTATTATCCAAACGTCTATTATTATGTCGGCGGTAACAAAACCAGAAATCTTAAGACTGTACAAAAATTTAATCAACTACTCTCGTCGTCTTACGTTGACTGATCCCGCTTATTTCAGACGAAGACTTTCAGCTGAGTTCAGAAATAATAAGGCTTTGAGTAAACCAGAAGATATCAATTTCGCTTATCAGGTACCCGTTTATTAATATTATTATAGATTAATTATTATAGGTAAAATTTGAATTCTTCTTGTTCTGACTGATATCAAGGAAGATCCTTTGTTATAGGTGTTTGTACGATAAGCTTTAAAATACTACTTATGAGTGTAAACATAGATTATAATTGACCTATTCAAACTGTTTCAGAAAGGAGAAGCATTGCTGCGTAGAGGATCTGTGGTATAATAGATTATGTTGAGACTAAACTTCCTACACCTCTGCCGGAATTTGTCTTTACGGTCTGCATTAACAGCTCCAAAGCATATAGACTACTCTCTAGTCCCTAAGATCAACGAGAATGAGCTGAGTGAGCAGTTTGTCAGAGGAGGCGGTCCAGGTGGCTCTGCTGTCAATAAGAATGCCAACTGTGTAGTTCTGACACACATACCTTCAGGTAAATTACCTATAAGAAAGTTTTGTCTGCTTTTTTGTGTTTAGTACTAGGTATAATAAAAAATTTTAAAATCCTTGGGTGATATCTGATATGGAAACTCATTGTTGTCAATCTGGATAGTCAAAAGTTTAAAGTGGATAGTCAAAAGTTTAAAGAAAATCAATGGCATCCAGTCCATCACCTTAGCTAGCCGAGCTACAGGCGCTACAGCCTATTACAGTATTAATGAGATCAGCGATCTAGAATAAATAGAAAAGTAACTTGGCCGATAAAATGGTTCCACTCCACTGCGGTATTTTACGCGTGTAAAAAACCGCGGTGTGCGGGGCAAGAAAGCTATCCGCGTCCATGTCACATGATCGGTGGCGCGACCTTCATGTGACCAATCGCGTGCGAGCTTTGTGCTTGGGTGTTTCGTTGGGATAGCAGTTTAATTGTGTGCATAAATGGATTCAAATTTTAAGCGGGAATTGTACTCTTCTGTTTATTCTAGTTCCCTGAATGAGATACAAAGCAAACGCTTACAACCAATTGTTTATATCTGTCATATACCTTAGTTCTTCATTGTATTTTTCAGGAATAGTTGTGAAATGTCACATAAGCCGTTGTCAGGATGAGAACCGGAAGCTTGCTAGAGAGATGATCATTGCCAAGTTAGATGAACAACTCAATGGAGAGAACAGTGTGGCTGCACAGAAAAAAAAGGCAGAAGAAAAGAAGTTTAAGAGATCCGAGTATAAGAAGAAGAAAATGGCTCAGTTGAAGAGTGAGTGGAAAAAAAGGGAGGGTTTGTAGGTTGTTTGTTTAAAATTAGTTAGAGATATGAAATTAAAACATAAAATATATTAAATATTACAGATTTTATGCTTTTGATTTTTACCAAGTCAAGTACTCTGCTTATGTATGAAGATTAACCATAGAACGTACATAATACAATCAATTCACAACTTTTTTGGGTTCCATACCTAAGAGGTAAAAACCTTATTACTAGGCCTCTGCTGTCTTTCACCAGGCTGTATCTTAGAAACTGTGATAGCTCGAAAGCCTTCAAGTATGTGGACACACTAATCAATAGTTATAATTAGTAGAGGAAATATATAGCTGAAGTACATTCTGTTACATATAAGGCTGTAAAGTACTAAACCATTTGACTAAGATACTTTAGGACACTTTAGGACGCGGCAGAATATATTAGTATACCTGCACATTATGCGTAAATGTAATGATAAAACATAAATCAGAAGTGCTTACGCCTACTATATGTGTATAGTAACGTATAGACTAGTTTTAAATCGGATTCCACATAACCTGGCTACGCGCCATTGTGGCCAGGATTCTTAATGAAGATTTCACCCTTGAAAAAAAAGGGGGCCACTCCCTAGCTTTAGAAAGATTGAAGAACTATTTAAATTAAAATAATGCCTAAGATAATACTGTCAAATATGTCGCATCATTCCAAAATAGCTGGCGCGGAAATAGGATACTATAGAAAAAACTATAAGTCTATTATAGATCTGGATAATTGTAGATTTCACAGGTTACACGAAAAGCGAACGGGCGGAGCCGCGGGCAACAGCTAGTATGTATATAATATATTGTGTGAACCATTGTCGGAGCCTGTAGTAGCAAGAGGTAATTCTATCCAGGAAAAGAAACAACTTTTGACTTTCTATCCAGGAAAAGAAACAACTTTTGACTTTCTATCCAGGAAAAGAAACAACTTTTGACTTTCTATCCAGGAAAAGAAACAACTTTTGACTTTCTATCCAGGAAAAGAAACAACTTTTGACTTTCTATCCAGGAAAAGAAACAACTTTTGACTTTCTATCCAGGAAAAGAAACAACTGTGGGTGGTAATAACGTCTGCTTTTCCATCAGACGGACCTTGGTTCAATCCCAGCCCTACACTTGTTTTTCAAGTTATGTGTGGATTTGCACTCGCTTTACTACGGTGAAGGAAAACTTCGTGAGGAAACCGGCTTGTTAGAGGAACATGATATCCCCCAACCCGCACTTGGCCAACGTGGTGGGTTATGGCCTATATCTCTCTCCTAGTGAAGGAAAGCCCCGAGTCTCAGCAGTGGGAACGTATAGCGGGCTGCTTATACTGTCTGTATGTCACCAGGATGTATCTCAGAAACCGTGACAGCTAGAAAGCTGCAATTTTGACAAGTTATGTATTTCCGGTGCAAAAAACAAAATAAAATATTAAGAGGGGTCCCCATAAAATAAACGTTTTTTTTTCATGTTTTTTGTTCTACCTATATTAATAACGGTAACAGATAGGCGCTTAAAATTTTCACAGAATATTTAATTATCTATCAAATTTAGTTATAAAAATAATATTAAAGGGGGGCTCCCATACAAAAAACGTGTTTATGAAATAGGTTTAAGATAATGGTTCTGAACCCTTCATGCGCGTGTCCGACTCGCACTTGGCCAATTATCGTTATATTTTTTAATTTATTTTGTTTTAAAATTTATTTTAAATATTAGCATAGACAAATTATATAATTACTAGCTGACCCGGCAAACGTTGTTTTGCCTTAAAAATATATAGTAGAAGATTCTCAGACCTACTGAATACGCATATGAAATTTGGTAAAAATCGGTCAAGCCGTTTCGGAGGAGTACGGTAACTAACATTGTGTCATGGAAATTTTATAATTCTTTATTGGACACATAAATAAAAAAGGCACAGTAAAAGACAATTAACTTAAAATTAGTGTACCACAATTGGCGGCCTTATCGCTTAAAGCGATCTCATCCAGGCAACCTTTGGATGGAAAGGAATTTATAAACGACTAAAGAAGGACGTAGTGTACAATAAAGAATAATAAAAAACATACATATAATATTAATAATCTTATCTTAATTTATATAAATCTCGTGTCACAATGTTTGTCCTCAATGGACTCCTAAACCACTAAACCGATTATAATAAAATTCGCACACGATGTGCAGTTCGATCCAACTTGAGAGATAGGATAGTATAAATCTCAAATTATAGTCGCAATTTTAATTTACTGCTAATTATTGTCTGTTATTATTTGACAGTCACAATTATCTGTTAACTCCAAATGATTCTAACTGATGTCGATACCTTTCGACTGGGTTGAGTAAGTAATCAATAGATGGGACTGCTATGGTAAATCTACGAACGTGTCATATAAGCTACACTATCTATTTTTCATACCCTTAAGTGAGGCAAAACCTAGTTTGCCGGGTCAGCTAGTATTATATATTAGACAACAGTTTAGCTCTGAAAAGAACTTTTGCGTATGTGAAGTTAAAAGAACAAAATAAAAAAAAAACCCGAAAATTATTAGACTTTGCGCACGACCGCTGCGATGGGAGCCAACCTCGCGACTGAGCCGCGCGGGTACCTTACTCATAGATCTAAACACCCCTCCCCCGCACACGCCCTCTTCGCAACGGGCCGTGCAGCAGAAATCGTAATATTTTAATTTCACCATAACTTCAAAACCAAACGTCCAATTTTAATCATTCAAAGACCAAATATTATCAACACAAACTGTTCTTATTGATGAAATAATTTATTTTGATAAGGATTAATAGTGTATTGCTTAAAATCGCTTCGTAAATAAACCATTATTTCTCGTACAAAGTAAAGGATAAAAATGGTTATTGTGGGTTATTCCTAAGAGATAAACATATACCATCACGGACTTTTTTGTAGACCTTTTTAAGTTGTACAATACTGTAGTAAATTGTTTTGATCTATCTTGTAGGATTCAGTCAGCGTTTGCAATGTAAGCGCAAAAAAAGGGTTTTTTTTTACGACCTCACATTAAAAACCTCAAAAATTGTAGCCTATGTGTTATTCTGATGTATAATCTATAGCCTATGTGTTATTCTGATGTATAAGCTATATTGTGGTAAAGTTTCATTCAAATCCATTCAGTAGTTTTTACGTGAAAGAGTAACAAACATCCATACATCCATACATCCACACATCCATACATACAAACTTTCGCCTTTATAATATTAGTAGGATTATGTCCTCTATGATATTAGGATACATTTCACACACGGCTGGTTAGTCCCATACTACGAGTAAAACCATTTCTAGTTTTTAAGCATAATACGCAAGTACTATATGTATTGAGACGTAGGTTTGGAGTCCCTTTGGAGTTATCCTGTCGCAAAACTTGCAAACTAAGCAAATAAAAGTCACATTAGAAACTTGTCTCATGTCTCGTCTAGCCGTAAAGCGCTCCATTACATTAAGGGAGCTAGCAGCCTCGCAAAGTACAGAGTACTGCTCGGAAGTACTATCCCGAGCCTCCCCGCGCGCATCCTTGACCTGATTCTGGCGGTTCTTTGTTCGGCCGCGGCGGTACATTGGATATTTGCATGTTTGCGTTGCCAGCTTTACAACTTTTTAAAACGATATAAGTTTACAAAAGTCACGAAAAATGATATTTTTTGTAAGTAATGTTTTCTTTTTCGTCAGCGGATTCAGTTCTTTACAGGGTCTTATGAGAGCTGTGGGTCACGAACCTGTAAAATACTGTGACTTGTACTCACTACAGAGCGGATGAGTTTTTTTTTTAATAAATGGAATTAATGGCTGAATACGTAATAACAGAGAATAAGGTATTATCACAATTTCGATCACCGAAATTCATTTTTAAATGCAAAGGAAACTTTGATCGACCTACTTCTAATTTCTCGTTTTCGGGACTGTCTATTCGACAGATTCTTATTTTATTCAGTCTCCATATTCATATAGGGACCTTGGCCCAAACATTTTTTAGCATCATGGACTCCCGTACCTACTACGGTAATAATCATAATATTAAAAAAAAATATTAGGACACATTTCACACATAGCTGGTTAACCCCATACTGAAACATTTCTAGTTCGTATTATGGTTGCTAACACAACTGATATACATACCTACATATTTTATATAGATACATATTTAACACCCAGACCGACAGCCAATAAATTTAGTTCAGCACAAAGATGTTAGCCGTGCCGGGAATCGTACCCGGAACTCTCTGATTGGCAGTCCGGCATGGTAACCATTACGCCAACGAGGTCGTCTATTGTAAGGTTTATGATGATGATTAATTTTTTATGCGGATTATATCACTTTTTTCACTTTATTATCACAATAATAATTTACAATTTCACAAAAGAAACTCTTGCTTGCATCTTGTTCAAAAATATAAAAAAGAGTTTACGGTCTGCGTTAGGTCAGGGTCGATAACGTCACGGAACGCTAAGAAACGTCCCTTCTTTAGAAAAAAACTTCTATTCACAACCATCCATTTATGGTTGAAGGTAAATTCTAACATCAATTTGAAATACCGTACAAAAATTAGGAGGCATATAAGTTTGATAAGAGTTTATCTCAGCTAGTTATTTTACGTTTTACAGCTAGATATTTGACTACGAGTAGGAGGGCACGGAATCACACGCATTAGCGACTTTTGTGGGTTTATGTTGTCTGTAAACTAAGGCCAAGTTTAGTCAAACGTTAAATTGGGCGACCCGATGTTTGTCTTAGTAGGTCCGAAAGTGATTATGCCATGTCTCGACACAATAGATCAGTAAGTTTTACTTAACAGTAAAAAATAAGATAATTAAAAAAGGAATTCAATAATCCCAACCAAACAAACCCATCTACGCAGAAACGACGATGTGTAATAAGTTTGGCATCGTAACTACCAAACGGATGAACCGATATTAATTTAGTTTTTTTGTTTGTTTGTAAAGTGTGTTAGTCTAGTGAGCTATATTTGATGAAGATAAATCTAAGATGGCGGCCGCTACAAATTGGCGAATGACGTATTTTTTCACAACTAAATATGGATATCAAATGAAGGGTTTGGTGAGTGAAACAAAGCCGCCATCTCAAAAATGGCGTATAATAAATTCGTACCTGTTTAGTCATCACTGCCTCAATAAGGGTATCAAATGGGCTGGATTAGTAGAATACACACACTATGACAAATTTCTAATTTAAGAGGTCCGGCAACACAAAAAGTTGAAACAGGTGTTTTCTAATTATTTAATGTGACAAATTTGTAATCCGGACGTCTTGGATAGCCAATACAAAATGTTAAATCAGGTGTTCTCTAAATATTTAAGTTACACTTGTGAGAGATGATTTACCCATTTGAAAGCTCTGAAGTTTCAATTCAGATGGACCTGCAAAAATATTTTTTTATTCGTATTTAACCTATATGTATGAAGGTCTCGCAATGTCTCGGCTCTGAAAGGGTGTAATGGCGTAGGGTGATAAGGGTCCCGAAAGGGATTACCGCTAGATATTTTTTGTGTTTATGCAAAATGATAAGACAAGCGGTTTCGGCTTTCAGTAAATCGCTCCGGGCCGAAAGGCCCAAACTGAATAAAAAAATGTTGTTGCTAATAACTGCCCTTAGTACCTTTAGCGAAGATTTTCCATCTTTAGCGAAGGCCTGTTTATAAGTATTGTGCGATGCTTTATATGTGGAGAGACATCAGAAGATTTCAAAAAGCTAAAAGAAATTAAAGATGTCAAAATGCAGTTAGGACTTTCTGTTCGCCATGCTAGGACACGATTTTCCGATTCGGATACTTCGCTTAGAATTACCGGAGTTAACGTAGATATCATAAAACGTTCCCTGGTTATCTCGGAGTGCTTTCCAGTGCTGAAAATATGGACGCAAACAAATTTGTAGTTTACGTCCTTGGCACTGCTAAACTATAGGGTAGGGTGGTGTAAGATCGCGCACTTAACGATTGAGCAGCAATAAAAAAATAATAAAAAATCTTAGAGAAATCAACTTTATATATTCTCAAACCTTAATCATTAGGCAATATAACTGGAGAGTATTGTTAATGAAATCTTAACACTTTTATCACTATAAACGGATAAACGAATAATTGGAAATGCGCATTCTTACACTAGCGGGTGGATAAGATTGCGCACTGAAGTCGACAAGAATGCGCAGGGGTTTGTAAGAATGTGCGCTATTTAAAATAATCAATCAAGGCAAAAATTTCAAGTAAATGTCTCATCCATGTTTTATATAGCACTCGGGGGGAAATTGTATTTGTCCATAAGAACAGTGAGGTTGACAAAAAACCTATATAAATACTTAAAAATACCTAAACCTATAAAATATGCCTCAATGCTAGTTGAAGTGGGACGTCTCAGTGATATTTCTGGATGACGCTTCATGAAGCCTCTTAACCATTCCTTGCTAGCTCTGTGTTAAATCTATGAGGAATTATTCCATTATTATTTATTTTCTATTTTTCTTTTCATCATACTCATAGGCTAAGAGACTGAGATCTTCCGCAGTCATACCATACATCATGTCATCTAACCTAGTTAAATAATCACAAAACTCTTTCTCCACTTTTTTAGAAAACGTAGTGTCATATCTGCCCAAGCTAGTCACTGAAGTGAATCGCACTCGTAGTGAAGATTCCGCCACACCAAGAGATTTTGCCACCGATTTTTTACTCTTGCCATCTGCGATACGTTTTCGTGCTTCTTCTATTAAGAAGGAACAAATCTTCCGATTTGATTTCTTTCTCTTCTAGATGTTGACATTCTGTAGTAGAAGTAACATAGTTTAGTTATTTTTAATATTTTAACTGATTTTAAAATTGGGTGTCTAAGATTGCGCGCGCAATATTAAACAACCCTCCACCGCGCAATCTTACACGATAGCCCGTTTTTAACGAACCGTCATTGGGACGTCATCTATCTAAATCTATCGGAATCAAAATGGTCAAAGCTTCTCCACAATTGAATTCAATCGCGCTGACAATATCAAAACTTTCTAAAATAGTTCTTGATAATAAGTGACATTACGATCAAATTGAAAGAAAATTACATCAGAGTGGGCAAAAAACTTCAAACTTACCCTCAGAGTAACGACTAATCGTTACTCTGAGAACTTACCTAATTCCATAGATATCCTTGCAAAGTTAAATATTTTTGTGGGGTAATAACGCATGCCCCTGACACTTCAAAATACAACTGACGTTAGCTGTGAACTTCACTCCTGTTCTGCAGAGGAACGCCCGCGCATTCTTATCGACCGCGCAATCTTAAACCATCCTACCCTACGTACATCTTATATATGGATCCTACTACCCACAATATATTAATCCATGGAGCCCATGTTATACGAGATGCATTGCTGCTAATCGGGCAATTATTATCAGAGGAAGCAGCTGGTTACTGGCGAAATTTCGCTCAAAAGTTTTCGAGGGAAGATGCCAACAGGGACATTTTAAATGGATTACGTACCTAAGTTCATTGAGACCTAAGTCTCAACAGAAACGACAAAATATATGATGATTTGTATGTCATAATTACTTGTTGGTATTATTAGTTTTAGTAAAAAACAAACATAAACTGTAGTAGGTATTAATTTGATAGAGCTTAAAATAGTAATGTCCGGTTTTCGGGAACAAATATTCCTTTGTCCTTCGGGTGGCTTCAAAACTCTCGACACCAGAGCTTGGTCAACTAGCTCTTACGAAGAAGAATACTTTTAAACAATATCAAAGAACTACACTTAGGTACTAGTAATTACCATACACCTAGGGTTTTTTTAAGACCATATACCAAAAATTATACTTGTCATTCGCGTGTACTGTTGTGCTAGTGGAATTACTTTAAAAAATGACACGAATTACATTAGATTGGTGGATTGATAATTTGCAAATAACCATTTGAAACGGCTTTAGTGTATGAATAGAATAGCATTTATCATTTACAGCGCTCACACAAGATTTACATAAAGTTCTAAACTGAACGGTATAGGTAATATAATAAATTTATATACATATCTGTATCTTTGGTGATTGGTTCTGAGAGTGTAGGACAAGCGCGGCGTAATATAGATACTTAGGAGGATGGAGCTAATAAAATGTATGAAGCAACGTCTGTTTCATATGTTTAAAAGTTTTTTTATAAATAATATTCTTGTAAATGAAAATCTCCTTAATTTAATATCATAAAAATGTGTTTATCTTAATTCGAGTATGTATCCTAACGGCTACATAGATAGATAACATACCTTTCCTCTTGGATCCACCAATATGTTTTCGTATTCCAATTTGTATTGAATTCTATAAAGGTATCAAATTATGATAATCTGAAAGGAATCTTCTGAGAAACTATAATTATAATATCTCACTGACTGACCAAAACTAACAAGTGCGGCAAAATATAATTAAGAGGGATGGTACAAAAAAAAATTATGGGTTGACCAAAATCTTTCATCTACATACCTTTGATGAATGGTTGATATATACATACATATTTGTATGTCATAAAAATGGTCCTATCTTTGATTATTTTTACATTTTTCTTTGAATTGATGCTCCTCTCAGTTAACCAGTATTCATGGAAAGAAACATTAATTCTCCATAGTTTCATTGACCTCTATATTAAGGTGGCAAATGGATGAACCAAATCGCCGTCATGGCGGAGTTACGAGCGGCTGTTACAAACCTTCCCACTGGTTTATTACACGGATAATATTGAAATAAACGATGGCTTCACAACGCCTTTATTACACCTAAGTAAGTATTTTATGGCATACATACCTTTGTTTATGGTAAGGTCATGCACCTAACTGCAACAAATGTATCTTATGTACAACCGTATTAAGCCGCTTAATACTTTGTACGTTTTTGTAACTATTTAAAACAATCTGTTTCGTCGTCTTTATGTGATTTACAGTATTAATACAGATACGAATTAATACTGATAGATAGAGCCTAGACCAACTATACGTCTAACAGGCATTATTATTTGATTAATTTGCCAAATAAGTTGGAAGTTTTGAGCGAGCGAACGTCAAGTGGACATATTTGCTTTGAACTTAAAAAAAACCTTTATCTATCTACATAATATGTTTGTCTCTGAACATACCTGAGTTAATCTGCATACGATAATCATATATACGTATGTAGGTATTGTACTCGCATAGAGAGCGTAATTTTAGTACGAGTAGGTAGGTAGAAGGGTCTCATCTCGTAAACTCACGTGAGAATTAATTTTCAAGGGATCGTATACCTAATCGTCATTAGTGCGGTATTTGACGCGGTGTTTTGCTGAAACCGCTGCCCTGGTTTTACGTATACGGCAACCTATTTATAAGTAAGTACCATTTTCATGTTGACGTTTGTATGATGCCTGTAAATATACTACTATTTTTTGAAATACAGTGTAAACTCTCTATAACGAAACTCAAGGGACTGAGAATTTTTCATCGTTATAGAGAGTTATCGTTATATGGAGTGAACAATCTTTTTATCAATTTTCAATCGCACGTATCACACAAACTTTTTCGTCAACACAAATCGCTTTTCTTTTACTGGCCATGTTAACAGTTTCAATGTTGGTTTACGACTGATAATACGACAGGTACCGTGTATGCTTGGTTGAAGACCATTACTTCCAAGAAAATAAAGCGTCATTTTGCACGTGTTCAAGGCAATTAAGAATAACAAAAGCAAGACCGACCGTTTACGACCTCAGATGTTTTGGAGCTTCAAAGTCTTTTGTTACCTGATAAGATAACATAAACAATAATACCGATAATAAATATGTATTTACTGTTAAAATATGAACACATTTCTTCGTAATAGAGAATGGCTGTATCGTTATAAAGAGTGTATCAATGTATGGGTTTTAACGCAAACCAACCAAGTTGTGTACACTTCTACTTTATAGGGAGTTTATCGTTATAAAGAATAACGTTATAAAGAGTTTACACTGTAATAAATAAATAAATAATAGGACACATCTCACACACGGCTGGTTATATACATACTGAACTATTTCTAGTTAGTTTTATGGTAGCTAACACAACTGATATACTACTTACATATACATACATACTTTGTGCTTCAGCACAAAGATGTTGGCAGTGCCGGGAATCGAACCCGGAACCTTCTGATTGGTAGTCTGGCATAGTAACCATCACGCCAACGAGGTCGTCAAATGATAATCTTATTTACCGCAAAACCTTAAACACAAAATAAATGTAGAATAAATTAAATTTAGTAACGATATCAAACAACTGCTGAACAATAAAGTCACGCAGTTAAAATTTTCACAGACATTACTGTTGCTGCTATAACATCAAATACTAAAAACATAATAAAACGGAGCCCTTCGTCCGCTAGTCCGGTTGCGCTTGGGCGGTTGTATTTACAAATATATTTTCTATTTCTTCTATTCCGTTGTAACACCCGCTTAACACACTTCTTTCTTTCGGAGAAATGTCGTTTTTATATCGTTATTATATTTGTATCCACGTAGCTACAAATATAATAACGACATAGGTACAAGCGTCAATTCTCCAAAAGAAAGAAATATTATTCCAAACCTTTCACTTTATTTGGCACTTACATTAATTGGTTTCTTTGTCCAACATGTAAGATGTAAGTAGTGGCACTTCGTAAAGTCCCATCTCAATAATCTCACTATCACACTAATATAATAAAGACGAAAGTTGGTTTGTGTGTGTACTTATGTTTGTTACTCCTTCACGCTGAAACGACTGAACCGGTGCTCTTGAAATTTGGTATGGAACTGCTTTGGATAAACACATAGGCTACTTTTATTTTTTTATGTGGGTAACTCTGCGGGACGCATCTAGTATTTTCCTAAGTCCCGCTTTCACGCCAATATGTCTCTATGGAAAAGTTGGTCGGTTCGCTCCGAAGTACTCGCATCAGGGTTTTACGAGCCTTCGGTAATGGATTTCACCCGAGGAGAAACTGTGACGTGAAACGCTGAATTAATCTTCGTAATGTTTGCTCGTTTAAATGTAAATGGAGTCCTAAATATGTGGAACTCGTCGGACACCAGCTTCCATTTAGTTTGCAGCGTGTTCTCGTTTCCGGGCTTGTGGAGTTGTGTTTCCTCTGTTCGATGTCATTCAATAGATGATATTATGCAGATGACACTGTGAGTTGACGACCCTTTTACAGTCTTATTCATAAAAACTTAAAATACTGTTAAAACGTTTCTAATATAGGAATACCCTTTTTTGTAGGTATTCATAAACCCTTGATAGCGCTAAAATGCATTTAACAAGGCTTGAACCTTTTTTAATTACTCGCGTCAATCTAGATAAAAAAACAACAGATAAATAGTACCTTATGTGTTAATCCAAGGTCAAAACTGTCTTAATTCAATTAATTTATTAACTTAAGAATGTACAACAAAAGTTTTAAGACACTTGTAATAAGTCAATAGAAGTAGTAGGTATATAAAAAATATATACATATGAATATTTACAAAAGAAAATAAGTCACATTATTTGTCACATGACAAAATGAACTATTTCCAATTAGTCTTTATACGTAATTATCGGTGAAAGGTTCAATCAGTCTATTGAAGTGCCGCATTAATAAGATTAAACTGTATTCAAAAAAATCTATAGACAGCACTTTAATCGACAACCACAGAACCAATTAAACTCAAATATTTTATTTATATTTCACACTTATTCAATTTGGCGTTATAAATAAATAAATTGGAAATACTTGTTTGATCAACATCGTCTTAGCTAAACCAAAATCCCTCTAGCTGTCGTCTCAAAGGTAGTCACGCACCAAGATGAGATTTAGCTAGACAGAGACAATCTAGGGAGCTTGAAATAGCAGCGTTATTTACGTTGCTAGCGGCGATAAAACTAAAGTCAACATAATCAGAGTGGAATAGCATGTTGTCTGGAGCACGGCCTCCCAGCACGGCTATAAAAGCTAGCTAGAAACTAACACTCTTTTACACTACTCTAGTAAGTACCGACTATTTGTAACAGATACAGTTTATTTTTCAGCGTTGCGCTGCGCTTTAAACGTTGTGCTTTTTTACCATTTTGTGCAGTCTCAAGTCTTGCCAAGTAAATAAAAGTACTAGAATACTAGTGTTTCTCTAAAAAGTAGACCTCGCGAAAAATATCTTGGAATATCATTTGTAATTACTGGTTTCAATTAACCATATTCACCAAATCTTTTATATGTAGTATTAAGTATAGCTTTTATCACTCTGCCAAATATTATTAAAGCGACCGGTATCTATTTACTGGTCAATTGTGACGTTGCGGAAAATTCTCTTTTTTGGGACAAACATGATCCCAACCAAGAATCTTAAAATAAATAAAATTAATCTATCCCAATCAAAAATCCAAAAATAAATATGGGACCGGACTGGCTTAGCAGTCCGCTCCACAAACCACTAGGCCAACGAGTCAAAAGGCATTTAATTATAGCAATTAGAAACCTCTTCATTCATCGTCTTTTTACTGAAAGAACATGATATTTTAGGAAAATTTTTTGGAAAATTCCTTGATTTATTTTAACCTCGTAATCATCTTATTTTACCTGGCGCTAATTACATTTTTGCGCTCGAGAGTTTACGGAATATTTGCCTTTATTGTGATGGACTACTTTTGGAGATAATTTAAACATTTTATATTAAGAAACGAGGTCATGCATTCCTATTGCTCTAATTTCACTGTATGACTTGGTACTACGAAGTACTTTACTAGTAATTCGTAGAGAGCACCAGGGCACTGTGTCTGTGACAATCTGAAATTCCTTATAAGTTTAATTCCTAGCACCTATATTTCGGTTACTTAGGTAATCTGACGCGATTACTTAAATGATGCAAATAATCTGTGTAATCAGACTTTGGATAAATTCCAATCTAAATGTACATAAGTAAAAACTATGTCTTAATTTTAAAAATATTATTAAAGTTAACCTCATACATATAAGACGATTGTTATCTTTTCAGCAAACCATTTCGGATGCACCCAAACTCAGTGATTTTATCTGTTTGAGTTTAGAAGTTCCTAAGACCAGACCCTGTATATCACGTAGCGCCGTAGTACTTACCAAGATAAAAAAATGACTATAAATTTGATGCGCCCCCACTCCTTCGGCTGCGGTGCTTTCCTAACCACACCGCAAGACCACCTCAGTTGCAAAACCCCCCCGGAACGAGGTTCCACAACCTACTGGTGCCACTCCGTCTAGAACTTGCATGGGGGAATACAAGTGTAGGGAGTGGCCCGCCACAGGGACCTTCTTCGCTTCACCTTGGGTGACCAGCCCACGGATACTGTGCCCCCCCGCCTCGACAATGACTCGAAAAGGCCCCACGGGGGGAAGATAGATCATGCCTAGTCTGGCTCTCAAGGAGGCTGCCGGAACCACACTGTTAGGAGCTTGGCGACAGTTTTTACTTGAAGGGTTGCTAGCCAGGCGTGCGCTAGAAAATTTCCTATGTTATGTTGTGTATGATACAGATCTTCTATCATAAATTTATGGTATGTACATATATCATAAATATCTCCAACATCGTAGATTGCGCTTCGATGCTTCCCCAATGTATTCACATCCGCTACATCGGGTCACATAATGTGTCAGCAAATTCACAAACCATTCTAAAAGCAAAATGAAGATTTTGTTAACAATTTCTTGAAAAATATAAAATATTGGCCAAGTGCGAGTCGGGTTCGCGCCTGTAGGGTTCCGTATTACCTAAAAAAAGTTTACCTCAAATGTTTATTTTATAAGTTTCTTTTTTAAGTAAATACAAAGTTAAATATTTTGTGAATATTTGGAGGGTCTACCAAATGTTGTTATAAAGATGCTTGAATTTCTGAAATGTTACGTATATTCTGTGGGGAACCCTAATAATGACATAACTAAACCACAAAGCAAAAACGTCATGCGTAAGTCAATCAAGTAAAATTATGATCATCATCATCATATAGAAGTAGATGACTTTATTCAAATATGTTTATTTTACGGATCAATAAAAAAATATACATGTACAATATAATTTCAATACTGTTAAATAAAATAATACTCAATTAAGGCTATCTTTATATGTACTAATATATATTTTTTATGTTTATTTATTTATTATCATAACGAAAAAATCGAGTTTGCTACAACTCGTAGATGCTCTACAAAGTGCTACAGAAACTCTGTAGAGCTAGCTCCCTACGATCGTTACACTAGTATATAATTATAGTATAAGCAGCCCACTATACGTTCCAGTGCTGGACCTCGGAGCCTTAGGAAAGCGATATAGGCTATCCACCACGCTGACCAAGTGCGGGTTAGCGGATGACACACGTCTTGCTCTCCTCAAACGAGTCGGATTCCTCACGATGATTTTCTTCACCGTAAAGCGAGTGCAAATCCACACATAACTTGAAAAACAAGTTATTGGTGTATGGCCATCGAACCAGGG
This sequence comes from Mellilla xanthometata, assembly GCA_035578125.1. Taxonomy (NCBI): domain Eukaryota; kingdom Metazoa; phylum Arthropoda; class Insecta; order Lepidoptera; family Geometridae; genus Mellilla; species Mellilla xanthometata. The sequence goes on from JAPUBQ010000006.1 coordinate 12,183,229, forward strand.
GCCGTCCGATTGAAAAGCAGACATCATTTAACATTGAGCCACACTCGCTTTTTCACTAGTAGCTGCTATGAAGTTAATTTGCAATTATCGTATGTCTCTTGCTTTTTCTAGCGAGATCATTGAATTACTAACAAAACAGGCAATTGAGTCAATAAATAATTAATTAAACGAATAATAATGTTATTTTTATTTCTCAGATTCTTATTAAATTCCTGATTTTTAACTAAAAGCAAAAGAAAACTATGTTTCATCCTCCGTCCCATTCGAAGCCTGAATTATATTCCAGCGCAAACTATAAAGCAAAAGGTTGGACTCGGCAAACTAGATGGCGTTAGTAGAAAAGTTAGCTCGCGGTAACGGATGTATTCCTTGAAATCGGGACTTTTTTTCATCAACGTTACTGGATAATGAGAAATGGAAGGTACCTGAGTAATTCCATATTTCACAATTCATATTCATACGTTTTTAACAAGCGTTCGCACCCTTGGGGTGAGTCTACGGCTTATATCTAAAATAATTATATTTTGTCCATCATGTTGTCGGCAATAACATGACGGAAAAAAAATCCAAAAAAAAACATCGTCTCATGGCTATTCGTTCCATGAAGCGCTTGTTCCTTGCCTAACTAAGGTGATCTGAAACGATTGGCAAAGTTAAGCAACGGTCATACATACGATATTTCGATCTTTGGAGGCATTAGAAGAACAGCACTGGGTTACGATACTATTCTTAAAATGTTTAATTTTAATTATTATTTTTAAAAGTCTACTCAATATGGGGTTTTCCTGGTCCTCGATAAGTCAAGTCAGAGCCTCAGATCGGCTTGAAAACTCTAGTTTGGCCACTTAGCTTCAATTAAATGTATTAAAAGCTGATTCTAGTTAGAACATTTAATAAAGCGACTAAAAAAAAAGAGTTAAGCATTATGTTTTGCTCTTGGTTGATTTTTTATAATTTTTAGAATTCATTTTAACAAATTTTAATAATGTATTTATTCGAATAATCACAATTTTTGATTATATTAAATGTGTTATATTACTATTAAAATAACATTAGACGATCATATGTGATCGTCGAGTCGATGTAGCCAGGGTGTTGTCGTAGGTCGGAAGGCAGGTTACATTGTAGATCCATGTGGTTGGTCTACCATAATCGACCTTTTGGATTTCTTGTAAACTGAAACTAGAGCTTGTACATATTAGTTCACACGAAAAAAAACCCAGACTCTATTTCTGGGTTGCCAAAGCCATGTCGAACAGATGAATGATATACAGATCTCACATCTTGATAAAATTAATTTACTTTTCAATGCCACGAGCGTTATGGGTACCTTTCCGTCAGGTTCTATCCGGAGTGGCCTTTTAAATTAATTTTATGAGTGTTTTTTTTTTTTTTATTAGTTTTTAATCTTTTAAACTGTATATTACAAGATAAATATTTACTAAGCCTACTAGATGTTGCTAGATTAATAAATGTATTTACTTGTAAGGTTTATTTAATTTATTAATTATTGTATAGTTTTTTTTTCATGTAATTTTAGTGTAGTGATTACATATTAATAAATTATTTTCTTCGTTTGCAAGTTAGCTAGACCAAATATGTTCACTCTCGAAAATCGAATGAGTAGAAATTAATTATTAGTTACGTAAGATATCAACAGAATCAGTCAGTAAATGTTGCCGCTGCAAACTTTTAAATTCTTTTTGCAAAATTCATTTTGACTTATGTGCTGTAAGTTTCGTGAGGTTGAAGTAAAATAACGGGCTCTAATACTCACAAGTAAGTATTCACCCAAACGGACAATTATTGCACAGACGCTTCGCTCGGTCGGTCAATTAAGCCTTAGAAAAGGCTCTCCAAAAATTTCAAGTAATAATTAATTGTAGAGGCTCTCTGGGAGAACCATTTATTTAAGACTTTTAACAAAACTGCGAGCGACGCGACTGGATTAAAGTTTAATTAACAACTTTTGATTCATGTATTTTTGCTCGCTAATGAATTCTTGGTAAGAAACGATTCAATTGTTAAATTTCTGCTTAATTAAATTCTCCATGAACAGGTTACGAATTAATAAGACGATTAAGGGAAAGTAAGGTACGAGTAAACTTAAAATAAGATCGAACCACGGATTACAATAACCAAGAAAAGGATCTTGACAGACTGACATACACACGGACAAAAAAGTGATCCTATTAGGGTTCCTTTCTGAATATAAGAAAATCTGGTCTATAGTAATGTCAAAATTTACATATCTGAAACACTACAATCATTACGCTGTCAATTTCATCTTTTAGATCTGATGAATAAAATATGTTGTCATTATATGACATCATATTTTATTAAAATTAATAAATAATTAATAATAAATTTAAAATATGCTGTCATTATATGACATCATATTTTATTAAAGTTAATAAATAATTAAAAATAAATTTAATTATGCTGTCATTATATGACAGCATATTTTATTAAGTGTGTCTTCACACACGACATCTAATTTTGAATATTAGAATTATTATAAATTAATTAAATATATGTATTTTTAGAGTCCATTTTTAAAGTCAACGTTTTTAAAGGTGTTAAAGTTTAACGAGTATGTTTGATGAAAAGTCCAAGATGGCCTCTGCCATGAAATATCAGATTTGTTTTTCAAACCTTGCCTAATATATGTAGATGTTAAATGAAAGGGCTGGGCTATTGACTAGTAGAAGTACATACACGTACATTGTGATTCCGGTACACAAAGGCCTAGATGATTATAATAATATGCACGCTCAATTAAGCACTAATCGATAATTTACTATTTAAGGGACAAGGCTTTTGTTCGGATCGGATAAACATTAAGTTGATTGTGTTTATTTTACGTCAGCGTTCGCATTTGTTTTGAGTCGCTTCAATCAAATCATAACAAATTAACTCTTTACTAAATAAGGCCTATACTTGTTTAAAATATGCTCGGCAGTGTTTCAAGAAACCCATTGCTATATTTTTTAGGGTTCCGTACCTAAAAGGTAAAAACGGGACCCTATCACTAAGCCTCCGCTGTCTGTCTGTTTCCAGGCTGTATCTCAGAAACCATAATAGCTAGAAAGCTGAAACTTTCACAAGATATGTATTTTCCGTGCCTGACAAATACTAAAAATAAAAAAAATTATGGGTGGTCCCCATACAATAAACGTGTTTTTTTCGTATTTTTTTACTATATGTCAACGGTAGCTGTACGCTTAAAATTTTCAAATAACATATAAATGTATATTAGCTATAAAATTAATTTATAAAACTTAAATAAAATAAATATTTAAGAGGGCTCCCATATAACAAACGTAATTTTTAAGTAGTACTTTATTCGATCTTTATAACGATATTTGGTAGTCCATCTATACATTCACAGAATATTGAATTATGTATTAAATTAAAAAATAAATTACATTAATTAAATAAATAATATTTTAGGGGGTTCCCATACAACAATGATACGGAACCCTTCATGCGCGAGCCCAACTCGCACTTGGCCAATTATTATTGCTTTGGTTCATCATATAAAAAAATCTTTTTCATTGAAACACTGCCAAGAAAAATGGGTATTCCTACAGCTAAGTAAGCTAAGTATTAGGCGAGTCTCTAAAATAAATTTAATCAGCTTTACAATATCTCAATAATTATTTGATAAATATTTAAACATCGAATTAAATTACTTGAGATGGAAAAATATTTTAGATTGTATAGGAGCTCCGAGAGAAGAGAGTTCATTAAGCACATTGGTTGCCTAAGGGCAAGTCTGCTCTCTCCATTCAAGATAATTCTTGTTATTTAAGCTAGTGCTTTCTTTGATGGAATATAAATATCTATGTTATCTTATTAGCCTAAGATCCCACTGCAGGATAGGTGTGCTCATCGACTATTTGTTTAAAACCAAATTTTTATGTTTATTTATAGTTAAAAGAATATATATTTACTAGGGTGCCTATCAAAATTTGGCCGCTATTATTTTTTTTTAAATTATTTTTAATTTATTTTTGGTAAAAAATTTCCTTTATTTATTATTTAAATAAAATAACGTCTACATCACAGCAATTAATATGAAGATTCGAAAAATCACGGTTGCCGTTGCTCACCTGGCCGCACTTCTTTGCAGCCTGGTGTAAACAGGTATGATTTCGATAAATTTATACGTTCATAACCTATTTTTATGAATTATATGTCAAATTAAAGCTAATTTTTTTCTATTAATTATCATATAAAGTTGCTTAGTTAAATCTGGCCGCAAATAAGGGTTGCTGGCTGTTAAAGATAATAAATATTTAAGGTAGAGTGAAAGAGAGTTAGCGCGTAATATCATTTGTCAGACGAGGACAGCGATTGCCGACTGTGCGACGCTTTTAAGCCATTGCGCATGCGTTGAACGTTAGTGTTCTCAACCACCGGGGAAAAATAGAGACGACTTATAATGAATACTCCAAAAAATATGTAATTTTTTTCAAAATGATAAATTTATAAATTGCAACAAAAAATTAATATTGATTTGATATATCGACGGTCTAGTTAGGAATTTGTCTAACTCCTTATTTTTTAGAGGGTGTTTATTTTAACATTTTGATGAAGCATTAATCCAATCACAAATTATTTGAATGATTCAAACTTAAATATTATATCTCTATTAGATATAAATAATTTCAAATGGTTTTTTAAAATAATAAATTTTGAAGTAATTGTTTTTTTCGTACAAATAAAAGATTCTCTAAAAAGGAGAGAGGAGATAATTCAGAGTCAGACAATTTAGCTTCAGAACCACAATTTTTTTAGACACTCTGAATGATATCCAAAGTCATTAGTAGAGTCAATTGTAAATAAAAGGTCTTATTTACATATTTTTTTACGTAAAACAAAACACTGCCCCCCGCCCGCGTCATTTCCCACCCGCGTAATGTTGCTAGCTCAGGCATTATGTGTCCGTTTTTAGCGTAAAATTTGGGAGTCCAGGAGGTGAGATAATAATAGAATAAAAATTGTCCTAATCTATATTATAATTATGTACCTACCTAATTGTCTCAATAAATTGATAGATTTATTGAATAAAAGACGCTTTAGAAAAAAATACATTTAATTTCCTTTTTGCTGAGAAAGCTTTATATAATATTGTCTCTTAGAATTTGAACTTATTAACAAAAAATTAAATTTAGATAAATGATGAAATATTATGTCTAGGTATTTTTCATAGATATAAGCATACTATTTAATAGGACTATTGGTTATGTACACACGGGCTGCACTGATGTGTTATACTTTCTTTTTTCAAGTCGGTTAATTTTTATTAAATTAATTATTAATATTCTACAATGAATAAAAGCCCTCAAGAGGTAATAAAAAGTAGGGTAAATCAAAACTCTTATACTGGCAACACTAACAAGATGCATGCCTCATTATCTATGACAATTGAAAACTGAGAAATTTATTCATTAATTAAAAAAGTTGATACCTAAATACGATACTTACCTACACGTGAAATGTGATCCCATCGGATCGGATCGGTCGCGCGTCAAACTACTCTATTTAAGAGTAGTTTTAGTAGCTTCAGTATTAGGTGCGCTCACGGTTTCTGGTTCTTTCTGTATTCTGAGCATTCGACGCATGCGCAATGGCTTAAAAGCGTCGCACAGTCGGCAATCGCTGTCCTCGTCTGACAAATGATGTTACGCGCTAACTCTCTTTCACTCTACCTTAAATATTTATTATCTTTAACAGCCAGCAACCCTTATTTGCGGCCAGATTTAACTAGGCAACTTTATATGATAATTAATAGAAAAAAATTAGCTTTAATTTGACATATAATTCATAAAAATAGGTTATGAACGTATAAATTTATCGAAATCATACCTGTTTACACCAGGCTGCAAAGAAGTGCGGCCAGGTGAGCAACGGCAACCGTGATTTTTTCGAATCTTCATATTAATTGCTGTGATGTAAACGTTATTTTATTTAAATAATAAATAAACGAAATTTTTTACCAAAAATAAATTAAAAATAATTTAAAAAAAAATAATAGCGGCCAAATTTTGATAGGCACCCTAGTAAATATATATTCTTTTAACTATAAATAAACATAAAAATTTGGTTTTAAACAAATAGTCGATGAGCACACCTATCCTGCAGTGGGATCTCGTACTATATTCAGTTATATCTTGTTAAGTTTAAATGCAGTATATAAGTACATTAAAAATATAATGATATAATAAATTGTATTTATATAATAAATTATATTTGTATAATGTTAATTTTAAATAAATATAAGTATATTTATATTTGCTTATATACTCATTACAAGTAGTAATTTGCCTTTGTAGTCTAGTCAACAAGTTCAAAAACGTGTTAAATAGACATAAAGCTCCTAAAAATATGTGCCATAGCTCATTCGATGCGGAATGACGTCTAGAAAAATGTTTTTAAGGGTTTTTTAGCACATAAAAAATACGATTGTTATTAACAAAATAAGAAAAAAAAAAGGTTTTTAGTTTTTCTTCATCCGTAGAAGCCGTAATTTTGAACCAATTTCGACGAAACGTGGTATACAGATACTACTCAGTACAATTTTTAATCGATTTTTGATTGGTGGACTCACGAAAATGGGAGACATTCGTTGCAGCGCTTTTTACTGGTCAATTTTAAAGATATTTAGCCATTTAATAACTCATTTTCAAAGTTTCTCTAAATTTATGACTTAAGTTGGTCAAGTAATTGTTGAGATATGAAGTTTAAAGTTTCGGTAATTACAAACATAGTTCCTAGAAATTCTCTCCACGAGGTCTGTTCTGGCTATTCGGAGAACTACTAGTTTCTGACCCAGAAATAATTTATGTAGTTGTCTCTGACGTAGCGACACAAACGTGACCAGCAAACTTCCGTCAGGACTGCTTCCTGTGCCCATACCAAGCTTGTTTGCTCTGACTATTTGTTTGCATTCAAAGAGAATGACACTGGCGGCTGGCCAACAGGAAATTAATCTGGACATTATAAAGCATTATTACTTTTAATAAGAGATACATTGGTTCTCTGTACTTTAATCTATCCAATTGTGTATTCGTATGTTTTGTCGTGGCCTGCTCATACCATTTTAGCCTGGAACACCGACGCAAGGTTGCCAGTCTACAGTCTATCAGTTTTTTATCGGATACATTTCGAACAGGGCAACAGGTAAGAGACACCGCTACACAGTGGAAATTCAGAAGATTCGTACAAAGCGCTTCGCCTCAACATTCATAGTGAGGACTACGAAGCTTTGGAATTCTCTGCCTGAGGCGCTGTTTCCTGAGAAGTACCATCGTGAGATCTTTAAATCTAGAGTGAATTGGTACCTTCTAGGTGAGCGTGCTCCAACGTAGGCCGCAGCGTTGTTTAACATCAGGCAAGCTGTGGTCAAACGCAAACCTATTTTAAATAAAAATAAAAAAATAGAAAAAGTTTTGATACATTTTGAACTTTTTTTTATAGTACAACTAGGTATTTCATCTGCAACGTCAACGTCAGTGGCAGGCTGGTACACAAAGAGGCTGCCTGAGCACTTCGATAGGAACTTAGCAAACAGATTTTCAGGCGAGCACTAGAAAATTGCTTCACAGCCATTCTATGGATTTCGTCACGAAGTTTTCTTTGAACGAAAGTTAAAGCAGGTGGGGTTTGAAGCAACGAACTGCGAGATGTATTCGACCTCACGCCTGACAGAGCACGCGTCGCATCAAAAATAAGTGATGTTAGTAAATCTTGACACAAATATCTGATACTGAAATTGAATGGTATAGACTTATGTATGTCTATGAAATATATCTGCATCTCTGCTTAAAATCAGAAAAAAATAAGAACAATCTTATAAATGTTCGCTTTTGACCCACCGCACCATTGATCATACCACTGGCGGTACAACGGGTCTTTGATGTTAACCGACACCATTTACTTTTTTTTTTTACACATTCACACACGGCTGGTTAGCCCCATACTGAACCATTTCTAGCTCGTATTATGGTTGCTAACACAGCTGATATACTACATATACATACATACATATTATATACAAATACATATTTAACAGCAGCAGTTATAATGTGGACATATGAATCGATTTGATAATTAAATACGGTTGGTAAGTATACATTTCAACTGAACTTTTAGTCTTTGGAAAAAGTACTCAGTTAAAATTAATGATAATATAGAGAACCATGTAACTTATGAACATGTACAAGGGAATAAGAGAAAAATATACGGTAATAAGAAGGCAGAGTTTCTTTGATGTGTAATATTTGTAATGACTGTAATAACTTGGTGCCTAATCAAAGTATTTTTTTCTTTTGCTACAGTATATCTCAAAAACAGAAATGCCTGCCATCTAAGGCAAGTCAAAGAGTGGGCTTGCTTTATGTTATTGGTGTTATAGCAAATATTTTACACGGCAGCTGTTACGGGACGGGTAATCAGACGTATTAGGCAAATCCATCATAAAATCGCTAGTGATGATGATGATGTCGTCCGCGTCGTATCTAACGATGCGTCGACCCTTGCTTATCTTCTAGCGTGTGCTCGTAAATGGCTGGCAAATCGGAACTTTGTCTTGATCACCCGGTCACATGTAGTGCAGTAGAGCTGACCGGCGCTGTCTCATTCGCTAGTAGTAGGGGAGCCGAAGAGGAGATTTTCGGAGTATAAGTACATACAAGCACCATTCAAAAACATTCCAACGCGGATGTTTTTGATGTGGTAGAGCATTTTCTGGTACTTGGATGGCTAGAAACAACCCCAAGTTCAAAATTCGATCACCAAGCACCTACTGCATTCCGCCAGCCTCCTTGAGAGACACTTATTTTCAGACTGTTGCTGATGTTTTACTTTAGGTCAGAGTGTAGTTACGCGGCCTTCTGGTCAAATACTTAGCTGTATTCTGTGTAAAAAAACAAAAGTGTAAATAATTTGGATATATTATTTGGAGTTCATACGCTGTACTAAATTCTATTGGTAACAGACGAACCTATGCGCGGTGTATAATTTGAATCACAAACAATTTGTTGGGAGAAATAAATAGCAGAAATATTATGGGAACAAAAACAATCGCGGTATAAGAAAAAGAAAATTAATTATGCAAGCAATGAAATTAGAAATAATATTGTTTCCAGAAGTCAGAAACAACATTGTTTCTGATTTCATTGTTTTCAGAACAAGCGAAGCCTAATATGTTTATAGCTTAGTTTAAACGGCAGTCATGGTGTGTTAGACATTTTTATATTCTAAACAAATTATATTAAAATTAAATGATTAATGAAGCATAATTTAAAAATATTTGAGTAATCTAAGCGTACACGAAGTTAGAAGTGAAATATTCAATCAATTCGTTATAATTCAATTGACCTAAAGTAAATGAAGTTAATAAATGTTTATATAGAAGCTCAAATTATAAAGAAAGTAACATTAAATAATAAAATTATTAATGCAATAAATGTTGGACAAATGAAACATGTTACACCACATTTTACAAGAGCTTTAACGACATAATACTAATCAATTTGAACTTAAAAATACTAATATTACTTAAAAAACAATAAAAAATAATAATATATAGTGGTCAATAAAAATCACGGAACTTTCTGGCAACGCACACTATCAATCAAACTGTATAGCAGGCGCCAGAGCCTTCCACTTAGTTTACAACAAATATTAAATTCGATAATATATATATTTTGTATAAATTAATCCAAAAGTTCACAAATACAGTATATTTTCCCCGACAACTATAATCAAAATAAAAACATTTCCTTCTTGTAAAATATAAAGAATTTTGATCTACACTAGATATCATATATTACTCAACGATATGTCGTAGTTGCTCAGTTTGAGAATACGAAGATTGTGAGACTATGTAAGCAATAACTTCTACTTTTCATTACTTTCTAGTCCTCGTAAAACCTTCGAAACGCTGTATCAGCCAGAAAGATCTTCATATTTCAGAAAAGCTATTTCCATATAGAGGTTATGTTTTACGGGCGCTCGTAGTTACATTTTACGGTTGAACCATTCCCCGTGTGTCATCGCCCATTCATTGGACATCGCATTTGACTTGGTAATCGCGGCCCGGCTCAAATTGCCGTATGTCGGATCTACGTGACCACTATTTGAATGTTAGAATGTACCGCGATGCTAGCTAAATGTTAGTAGTGAAGTTATCAACGGAAAAGATCTATTATTATTAAAGGACTTGCGGGAATTTCCTTCATATAATTTTCTTCTTGCAAATGTTCTGATAGTCAACCTTTTGGCATCCGTTATCCTACTAATATGATAAAGGCGTTAAAGCAATAAAGTTTGTGTTACAAAACAAACACACACACACAAACTTGTTTTGTTTGTTACTTCTTCACGCCCAAACTTGATGATTTGAATGAAATTTGGTACCTTAGATTAAGTTCTAACCTATTTTCACATTGGCTATTTTTTATCCCGAAAACTGCTGGTTCCCGTTGGACGCGCAAATAACTTTAAAGTCTTTGTTACTCCTTCACACTCAAACGCCTCGACCGATTATGATGAACGATTTCGATGAAATTTGGTATGGAGATAGTTTACACCCTGGATTAACACATAGGCTATTTTTAATCCCGGATTAACTCGGATAGCGCCGCAGGGCGCAACAAGTAATTTTAAATACTATTCTATGGCAAATAACTTTGTTACCTAGCGTTTTCAGTGACTAGCCAAGCCAAGATTGTTTTTAAACTTAGTTTCTTTTGTTAACTGATAAATTGTCATCAGTAACATCTAGTATTAGAATATGCACCGATCAAATCTAAACTCATCACTGGACAGCGCATTTATATTGGACTAGTAATTTTTGGATTCAAGAATGGTAACATTGGTTTAAAAAAAATTGCCGTGGCACCCTTTGTTGAGCTGTCATTGTATTGAAAGTTGACTTTTGTTATTTTAGAGATAAATATAAACATTGGTTAACTAAAAAACACATACATAGACATCCTCTCACTCCAAACGAATATACCGGCATTCATTCTGTCTTGGGCAAAAAGTATTTCTAAGTAATTTCTTTGGAGTAACATTATAAGGAATAAAAGTCTTCAAAGATGTTGCTAAGGTCAACATGTACCTTCCAAGTAACATTCCAGTTACAAGTTTGAAGTAATTCCGTTTGGCACATCCTACAGCAAAAGTTTTATAATCTGCGACCATGACTCCCAAAATTACGAAAACCATAACAATTTTTTTTTGTAAAATTGTTCTTTTTCGCAAAGTTTTCGTGTTGCTGTATATATAGTTATACAAAAACAAATAATTAATTGATAACACCAAAGTTACAAGTCAAATAATATGATATCAATACTAAAGTATATGATATGTATCAATGTCAATTTTCAATTCTAATTCTAATAATATAATACCATTACAATAGTATGTGATATTAATCAAATGTCAATTGTCACATCTAATTCTAGTAATATAATATCATTACAATAGTAATAGAATAATAATATCATTAAAATAGTTAAAGTAATAATACTTATAATAACATTACGTTACTATTACTTGGTGACCCCTGAAGAAACCAGGGTCTCTGCGACCTCAAAACCCGTGTCGTATGACGGGACGCAGATAAATAGCCCTTATCTGTAACCAGGGACCGAACAATATCCTGTTATCATTCATCTTGAAAAGCGGAACATACTCGGGATTGTAACGTCAATTAATTTACCGAGGATTGATTTATTATGCTTGCTGAAATTCTGTCTTATAAAGTTTACCTTCTTCTTTTGGCTCGAGAAACGTAAGAGGAAATATCCTGTTGTTAAATGATATTAATTGATCAATTACGTAATAAAACCTTGTTAAATTTAAGTATTTAAATTTAATAAAGGCGCGTAATAAGTGGTACGACTTCGTTGGCGTAATGGTTACCATGCCGGTCTATAAGAAGGTGCCGGGTTCGTTTCCCGGCACGACCAACATCTTTGTGCCTAAATTTGTTTCTGTGGTTCTGGGTGTTAAATATGTATCTATATAAAATATGCATGTATGTATATTATGTAGTTTATCAATTGTGATAGCCACCATAACACAAACTAGAAATGGTTCAGTATGGGGTTAAAGAGACGTGTGTGAAAAAATAAATGCCGTCACCTATATTGTGCGAACCGCGAAGGTGTGGAATTGGCCATCCTTCCCGAAAACTATCTGGTAATTTTCAAAGCAAGAGTTAAGTGTTTTTTTTTCTGGGCAATCACGCTCCGCCCTCGATCATAATATCGCTTACCATCAAGTGATTTGAGATCAAGGGAAGCCCATATGCTGAAATAAAAAATATATAAAAAATTGGTTTGTAAATTGCACTGCAGCAATTTTTTGCATCGACATTGACAAAATAGGACATTGTTTCCCTAGACCCCTAGGGTAAGTAACTTATTTAGGCCTGAGACGTGGTTTGGCACCGGAACCGCAGCTAGTCTGATGGGCACCTTGCACCGGGAACGATTAATTTATCATACATTTTTCATTTAAAATATTTGACATGTTGTTATGCAAAAACTATATACATACGCAATATTAATATTTTATTTAATAAGTACGAGTAAATTTAAGGTTTGTGTTTTTCCCAATTAATTTTTTATCTTTCTTTCAATACACAAATGGAAAATTTAACTCTTTGGTCAAAGGACAATGGGGCAGATGGGATGATGATGTTTTTTTTCGGAACCCTAAAAAAGTACATATATACTAAATGAATCTCTAAATTTTCATCTTTGGATGAGTTTTTTAAATTCTTGAAACATTTAAAAACTCATCCCGAGTTAAAGTCTATGAAAACAGAGCATTACTTAGATTTAATAGGATATTTGAAAGGATCTTCTCTTTAATGGTATTGCCCGTCATAAAAGTTATACTCGGCCATAACTCATTGCCAGTAACGTTTCGTATTCCTGTCTGTTTTAGTGAAATTAAACGATCGAACACTTTTCATTTAAGTGCTGTAAAATATTAGTTATAGAGACACAAATAGTTATTATTTCTATTTGTGTTTTTCAGTTTCGTTTACTTACACAATTTTAGTAGCAATATAAGTTTCAGTTATTGATTATTTTATATCGTTTGGACTAGTAAGGCAAAACAACGTTTGCCGGGTCAGCTAGTTATGTTATATTATGTTACTCCATTACTGAAAATTTTAGGATAGAATTGTAGGACTCTTAACTTGTATAGTCAATTAAAAATATAAAGGTTAGTACCTTTATATTTATAGTATTTAGTAAGTATATTTTGAATAGTATAGCAAATGTTATGTACAGTTTTAAATGAGATAAGTCTGGTAGTGGACTTGAGCTTTTGGAATAGCTTTAGTTATATGTATATCTAAACCTGTCCATATTGCTTACTTCTAGTAGTTACTTGGCCTTATTGTTAACTAGCTGCATCCCGCAGTTTTACCCGCGTTAATCCGGGATAAAAAATAGCTATGTATTAATCCAGACACTAAGCTATATGCACACTAAATTTCATTAAAATCGATCCAGCTGTTTGAGCGTGAAGAAACATACTTAAAACATACATACACACAAACTTTCGCATTTATAAAAAAAAATACATACAGTCGAATATATAACCTCCTCCTTTTTTGAAGTCAGTTAAAAATAGTAGGATAAAGTTGTTTAAAAAATTATAAGTCTCGTAATAGTATGTACATTTACCATTTAATAACATCTTGCAGCATTGGGCTGATTTACTTAGACCTTCGCATGACATTATCCTCGGGTGAGAGTAGCTGAACCCCACCGTCCCTTTTGGGACTTAATTTCCGCTGATGTTGTTTCACATGAAGCTGAGGGTCCCAGCAGTTATGAAATTGAGAATACGAAAAAATAAGCTCACAATTATTACAGATTAACTAACAATACAAAAAAATCCCGTGACCCTCATCTTGCAATTTTTTTTACCTTTATAATTATGAACTAAGTGCTCTTTTGTAACCTTAATATTAATTAGGATAATCAAAAGTCAGCCCGATTTATGTTCAAAGGAAAATTTAACGACTATCCTGGAATCTCGTTAGGATTCTTCGTAACGATGTAAATTACCAATGTGATGTTACTCGGGGTCCCTTTTACCTTTCTTTTCGAATTGAAATGCTTCCGTAAGCCTTGTTATTTGTCTAGCTATGTTCATCCCAGGGTTGTGCCTGCAATTCGGAATAAAAGAAACCTGTGCTAATCCAATGTATTCATAATACTGTATGGCTACTATTTTTTGTTGTTCTACTAGTTTGACTTTTGATTAAGTTACCGACAATTTTTTTATTTTACATATTTATATTTTTAAGGATTAAATTTTAAAGTTCACATTCACAGTTCGCAAAATGTAGTAATTTGAAAGGAAGATTTTGATCATGTTGGTAATTAAAGGTCTAAAATTTCTTCATATTATATTAATCATTCGTTTAAGTGTGAAGAGTGAAATATATTTTGAAGTTATTTGTGTATCCCACGGGAACTATTGCTATTGCAATTGCTATCGCAATCGCTATATTTGTAATTACTGTATAATTCTATCATAATCGTAATTAGTTCATCATGAAGAATTTGACCGTGCCGGGATTAGGACCCTCTGATTGGCATTCGGCATCATTCATATATTTAAAACATATTTCTAAACGTCAATTAAAAAAACTTTGTGTTGCGAGTTTTATCTCCCTTGACGTGTCATCTTTGATGTATCATGATTCATACCTAAACTATAGAGTTTCACACTTTTGTTGGGGCCATGAGTTTACACTATAAATCTACATCAAACAAACTCTCATCCATCATGCGGAATTTAATAACAGAATAATGGATCATTTTAAAAGGATTAGCCGACACGTAATTACGACTAACTTTACCATTCTGTACGTAGCCTGAATGCGAATGCGGAGATGTTATGGATTGTGTGCGAAAATAACGCCTTTAAAACGCTTCGAATAAATAAGAGGACATATATTGGAACCTACCTAGACAATGTATTGAAAGAGTTGAAAAACCACAACTGGAATGAATCACAAAAGTTTTGGTACTATATCAATCCTTGTTGGTATTTTTTAGGGTTCTTATCACAACGGGACCCTATTATTTAGACTGGTATCCGTCTGTTACCTGGTTGTGTTTTAGGGCCCACATGAAATTCTCATATTTAATTATTATTTTGAAATTGTGTTTTTTTGTTTCGACTATAGCTTCAAATAAAGAAAGAATAAACGAAATTTATACAGACAAAGAAGACATATATACATTATAAAGAATCACACAAAAAAAAATAATTAAAGATAGAAAACATAGTATAAGAAGGCATAGGATGTCCCCTAGCGTCCGAAAACGGTCAGCCTTCAGCATAAACGCTACAGATTTATCTGCAGCATTAACACAATATACTAAATTTAAAACACAATAAATAACATGGGCTCAAGAAACGTCCCTTTTGCTATTTTTGAAGTAAATGTACGGAGAACCTTTCTTGCTTAAATACTTTTTTTTTAATAATCGAGGCTTGGTCCCCAACTCGCCTGATGGTAAGCGAATTTGTGGCTGAAGATGTAGCACGTTGATCTAGAAGAAATCTGTTCACTCTTGCCTTGAATAAACCCAATTTATATTTCTCAGGAAACACCGTCCATGTGTGTTTGTTTTTGTAAGATAAAGAAGGTGTATAGACATTCTATAACTCGTCATATCATAAGAAGACAAAGAAAAAAAGAAAAAAAGACAAAGTAGTCCGAGTAGATTTTTTTCAGTGACTTGTCAGTGACACTGTCATTGTTGAAAATGTCAAATTGTTTCAGTATCCAACCTAAATTTACAATACAATATATTATAACTTTATTGCACACCAAATACAAAAAAACTATATTAATTACCTTAAAAATAAAACACAAATACTACATTAGGTGGCCTTATTTACAAATTCTTTAAGGCTTAAAATTAATCCGTGCCACAACAAGGAATTGTTATTTTAAATCGCTAAACAAACAAACAAACAACAAATTGTTATTTTAAATTGCTAAACAAATGGCAATAATTAAAATAACCATTCGGCGTTAGGCGTATCTCGTATATTTAGATTACAAGTAATACCGAAATTAACCTATCAATTTGCGTAAAAGCTTGCAACATAAAGCTGGAAAATGTACGAGTCGAATAAACCAGCCGCAAATTGTATTCATCGTTTTAAAAGGGCTTCCTGCCGACAAGCAAAGCCAGGGCTTAGCTATCCATTTGTTCTCAGAGCGTAGCTCACTGCACTGGTACGCTTTTACAGTTATATAGTAATGAAATGAAAAAAAAAAATGAAGAAATTACAAGCCTATTGAACAACAAAATTGCTGGAATGGTGTTTTTGTTTTCACTTATTGTTTCTGTTTGTTTTTGGTGTACAATTAAGGATTCTTGTATTGTATTGTAAATGGAATTGGAATTAAAAAGTTTAAGTCTTCTTCATCTTCGTATGAGTTAAGTAGCTAAGCTCTTGTGACGAGAGTTTTCAAGCTGCCCGGAGGCCTCTGATTTAACAACTGCTTGTACTAAGACTAACAGGAGGACCTACAATTTAACGTGTTATCCGACCCACAGTATGGTAAAGTTGAATTGATGACAGCTAAATCGAACTAACATGTCTTACAAGTCAGAGGCCTTCGGGCGGCTAGAAAACTCTTGACACTAGAGTTTGGCCACTTAGCTCATACGAAGAAGAAAGAAGAAGTACTCACTGACTAGTAAAACCACCCTCAAGATGGTAGAAGTAGAGGTTTGACTTGTTACTTTGGTGTTCTCAATAAATTATTTGTATTTGTATTCGATCAAGTAGTTGATGATTTAGAAGTAGATGAATTGAAGATGTAGAAGTTGGAGAACACGTAAGCGGCACAGGAGACCCGCCTTAAGATTAAAATGTTTGTAGTCAACCAATCAACCGTACTAACTCTCCCGAAAAGAAACAACAAAAAGAGTGCTACGAAATTGCTACGAAACTCGTAGCTTCGTAGCACGTACTACGATAATATAAAACCGTACGTGAGTTAGATCTTGATCCATATTAATACGCAGCATATTCATAAGCAGCCTTACGTTTCTACTGCTGGGACTCGGGGTCTTCACTCGAAAGGAGAGAGAGATATGTGCCATAATCCACCACGCTGACCCAAGTGTTGGTTGCGGATGACACACGTCTTCTGCTTGTGTGGTCATCGGTGCATGTGCGTGTCTTCTGTGTTGTTTTCCTTCACTGTATGAGCGAGGAAAAATTTCACAAATAACTTGAAAAATTATTAACTGAGACTAACCCGTTATCGTCTTAATTAATTTTATTTGGAGCTTAAAAATAGTTAAACTTTTACATTGCTTTTTTTTTCTTAGATCTTTTCAAAATATCATTTGATTATTTGTTACATTTTTCTCAAATTTAATAGGCGAATAACATTCTTAATTTCTGCTAAATTAAACATGTCTACAAAATAAACATAATAAATAACCAAACAATATAAACCCTCCGAGTTTGGGTACATCTTTTTAACTAAACGGGTTTTTTGAAAAGATGAAGTGAGGCTTTATGTTTTATGAAAGGCCATTTATAAAACCTTGGTCTTGCTAGCTAAATAAAACTGCTCAATGTCTGGTGTAAATTAAACTAATTATCATGCAAGGTAATAAGCAAATATTATTCAAGCGGTAGAATAATAATGTTTCGGGTAAGCTATGCGTCGCTTAATATCCGAGAGCCCTGGCTTATTGAGGAAACAATCACCTTGAAACAACATCACGTAGGTATGTGTTGCTTTAGTGCGTAACACAGCTTGCGTTACAGAGGCCTAAAGTGGCAGTTTACTACCATAAGCTGCTTACTATTTTTTCTCACTGCTGTGGCTCGAGGCTTTCTTATGATTTGTGAAAGAAAAAGATTCGGGAATCCACCACACTGTCGTATCCTTTTCCCCCAGTCACTAACCAAAAATCAGATTCATTATTTTATCAGGACGTGATTGATATGTCAAGTTAACACTGACAGTCTGTTATTAGTTTTATATTATTACATTAGTATTTTTATATTATTCCATTTTGAGCATTATTGCTTCCTTTACTATTTATTATTTAGAGTGAACAATATTTTTTTAGGGGTCACACGTTACTACGACTATATTCTTCAATTTTGTAATGATAGGTGTTTTGTACGTAGGCTGGCATGGAAAATACCACACATTGGACAGTTATTCATTAATGAGTTTCATTTTGAATGTCCGTTGTTTTAGACATTCGTAATGAGATTACATTTAATTTATTACCTCATCTGAAATATGAGGTGATAAGCACAGGTTAGTGAAACGTGTAGTTTTCTATTTTATTCTATACTCGGGGTGTCACTGCCGTTGGAATGGGCCACCAGATATTAGATACCAGTTGGTTTGTGGGTTTTCATGTCATTTTTAATCATACAACAATTTTTAAAACAACTGACTCGTTTAAAACTAATCGCGATTCAAGAAGAAAGAAGAGTTTTAGCATGGAAACGGTGGAATTACTCCTTTATCAAGTTAGTAAATCTTTAGAGTAATATCTAAAGGTGAATGATAAATGTACAACTTATTTGTAAGTTAAGAGTTCAGATATGTGTGAATACATAATCATAATCTATTTGGTATACTTGACGTTTGCCTGAGGAACGTTGACGAATAAAGCTAAAGAACGCTGGCTGGTTCCTTGTACAGTAGATACCACCTTCCGATAA